>CM060430.1:153174959-153774959 GCA_030545235.1 Helianthus tuberosus
GGCCGAGTTACATCAATATCGCAGGTAAGCGAGCAACAAGCTGCGCCGCTACCCCTTTCTGAATAGCAAACCCTAGCCTATTAAAGACAAACCCCTGCCCCCCTGTTGATGAGCAACTGCTGTGGACAACCTTTTGGACCCTAGTCAACAAACGGATACCTTCTGGAGCCAAAGGTGTCGAAGGCGAAGGGGACAAATGCATGTTGGTTATCAGCACATGCTTTAGCGTGTTTATCCACCTTTTTAGATTCCGCTTTCCTTATAGCCTGTTTATCTACATTTTTATCATCTTTAACAATTTTTTTCCATAACCAAATTATCTTTTTTTAACGGCCATAACCAAATTACCTATTATAATAAACAATCTACCTTTTAATATTATATAAATGAACACAATACACTATTCAGTTATACATCTAGATAAGTCGATTTTTTTATGATATTCAATTATATATCTAGATAAGAAAAACTCAATTTTCTTTGATGATATTTTTACGAATTATATAGATATCATAAACAATCAAACTTTTAACATACATGTGTATTCATTTTTTTTCAAACTAGAAGACTTAATATACAAACTTAGAATGAGTTGTTTTAAAATTATAAACTTAAATGTTCCAATATTATGTACACTTATTTCTAATTTTTTTTTTCATATTGGGCCTCTTTAAAATATATTAAACAGTTTTGGGTCAAATTCTGTTGGGCTGGAGAAAAAGAATATGCGAATAGCCATATAGTGTTCGGAGAAAGAAAATCCAACACTTACCTTGAGCAACGCCCCCAATCAGCTCTTCTGGATAATTTTATTGCTATATACCAAGGTTGAAGAAGTCGATAGTCGCTAGTCGGTCGGTGAGGTGGGGACTAGCGACTACTCGGGATTACTCAGGATTAATCGGATCAGGTTTTTTATATGTAATTTTCAGTTTTATGTATATATATACATATTTTTATAAGTAAATATTTTATGTAGCTAGGTTTTAACACTTACTCAACTCATTTTTAAGTATACAAGATTAATTGTTAGAATTCACATGGTTTGGTTAGAAACTGGCCGGAATTTAGAGGTTTTGACCGGAATATACATGTTTTTTGCCGGAATCTCCAATTTTGGCTGGCCGACTAGGTCCGACTTGCGATTAATCGCCGCCTAGTCGCCACTTAGTCGCGATTTTTACAACACTGCTATATACTGAAACAAATTAGCTGTGACAATTCGCATATTTAAGGAAACTCTATTTACCTGCTTCATTCAAGTGGACAACTTTGAGTTAATAATTATACGTTATAGCCACGAAGGACTATCAATAGTCAACACACTCAAAACTTGTAGCATGAATATGCACTACCCATCATTGTCATATACCATATTTTAGACAAACATAATATACAACTACGGGAAGATTCATTTAAGAAGAAATTTAATGTGAGAACAAAAATAAGAAATGACATATTAGTAATATGCTATTTCATTTATAACTCATATACCAATGATCTCTTGGCCTAGTGGTTAAGGGGGGTGGGAAGCTTTGCTTCTCTTGGAGGTCCTGGGTTCAAGTCCAGGCAAGGGGGTTTTATACTAACTTGGTGATACTAACATACTAACTACTAACCTGGTTAGCGATAACCTAACCGTACGCCGTTCAAAAAAAAAATTATAACTCATATCATTAATTTTTCTCTCTTTAATTAATTAGTCAACCAAAGATTAATTATACTACATATAATCTACAAAACCTATACATATCAAAATTTTCCTACATGTACCCTACACGTTATAGAATTTTATCCTACACAGTCGAAATTTATCCTACACACCTCGAAATATATCCTACACAACTCGTAATTTATCTTACACAACTAGTAATTTATGCTACACTTTAAATTAACTTATTTTTTTAATTTGAAAAAAATATATATTTTGAAAAGGAGTTACAAATTTAATTTAGCTAGTTATTAAAGGGGAAGAATACAAATTAATGATTTATGTAAGTTTACCAATATACCCTTATATTAAAATTAAATACAAATATTAAATGAAGTAAAATAAAACATTCTTATTGGTTGAAACTTCTTCTTTTTTCTTCTTACAAAAAAATTCTTCTCATTTGAACCCTCCACTACAACACTAATAATCTATATATGATAAAAATAAAACTGAATGAACTGTGATTTTTTTAATTCTATGTGATTTTTTTTATATTGAGCAATACCTTATATTCATTTATTAGACTATAGGGTATGGGGCGAGGGTTGGGGCGTGGGTTGGGTACAAACGCCCAAGTCACCACCCCGGATGGGCTTGGGTTTCGGTGTGGCCCCTTGTGCGGGAGTTTCATCCCGGACGTTCACCCAAGTCACTATAAAACCCCCCAACCCCACTGCTTGTCCACATCGCTACCCCAACCCTTCACTCCACCTACCTGAACCCGCTACCCACACTTGATACCGGCACAACGCGATGAAGGGCCGCCAACCCGGTGAGACCCGTTACTGGCCGGAAGCTTTCGCTAGCTACCGGCACAACGTGGGGAACGACCAACACAATTTAAACGCATGCCAACACAAGTGGCGCGAGCTACGACCGAAGCTCGACCGTTTTAAAGCCTACTACGATAGCGTCACGGGCGGTGATATAAGTCACGAAAACCGGGTGGCGGTGGCCAACATCGAGTTCCGGGGCAAGGAGCGGAAGTCGTTTGACAAACTCGCCCTGTTCGAAATCTACCAAACGCTTTATGCCTTTTTTTTATTTTGTAATCCTTTTTTTGTAGAATTTTGTAATTTTTAGGAACTTTTAATAATAATTTTAGGCTTTTTTTTAATTCTGTGTGTATTTTTTAATTTTAGTTTTTTTTTAATTTTTATAAAACTGGCCAACCCACGCGGGCTAGCCACGCCCCGCCATACCGACCCAACACGTCACTCAACAGCGCGCGCGCGCGCGCGCGGGGGGGGGGGGGGGCTCGAAGTCCAAGTGTCAACCCATGCCCCAAACCCCCGCCCCACCATACCGCACGGTCTTATGCTTTGGGGGAGTTTATGTAAGCTAAAAGTTGAAGTATATTAAATAGTTGGTGCAACTGACATATCCAATAATTAATAAGGGGATATGAATATTTGTCATGATAATACTAAAACGGATTAGTAATTAGTTAGCTGTATGTGATAACCTATGCTAATTACTTTCTGTTTCAAACTAAACTTATTTCATAACTTGTAATGATCATCATAAAATATAGGCCAGTTGGATTTTAACACCTTTAACTTTGAAGAGTTGGCCGATAACACCCGCAACTAACACTTTGATCTGTGACACCCCAAACTTTTAATTTCGTTTGTCATTTCACCACTCAGTTAAAAAATCAATAACTGAGTTAGTTTTCAATCCTAGGTGGCATCATTAATCCTACATGGCACGAGTGACGTGGCTAACACATGTTATAAGATGCAAAATGTTGAAAGCAGGCATTGTTGTTCTGTTCGTTTTGGAGGGAACGATCAAGGGTGACGTGACCTAGCTTCTCAAAATCAACAATCCATCAAGTTTAAACTCCGATCAAGGTACGATTTCACATGAACTAGTAGATTATGCAATGGGGGAAACGATTGATGTCATGCTTTGGTATGGTGGTTACATTGAGTTAGGTTTTGGTGTACCACAGTATGTTGGGGGTGCATCTAGGTTAATTAAAGTTGATGTAGACCACATTTCATACTTTGAACTAGCAGATTATGCATTGGAAACGAAATGCTATAAATCAAGGAACTTTCATATGTATGGGTTGGATGCGGATGATGGTGAAATTAGGCATTTTCGTGATGATAGAGATGTGTTGGAGTTGGTTAAGAAGGTTTTTAATTGGAGTGAAACATTTATGGAAGTATTTGTTCAAGAACGTCAATTGAGTGCACCTGAAGCCCACTCCAGTTCTAGGCCAATTAAACTTGTTACCCAGCCCAGTAACCCTGTTACCCAACCCAGTAAACCTGAAGCCCAATCCAGTAAACTAAAAGCCCAATATTCTAGGGTTTCCCCTGGATGCAGCTCTAACTCAATAGGTAAGCAAGCAGACGAGGACAGTGAAGATAGTGAGTTCAGTGTGGAAGATGAAGAGTCAAATTCTGATGATGAAGATTATGATGAACTAGTTGAGACCAGTGATGAAGAGGAAGCTGCGGATGATGTACTTGGATTAGAGTCAGACAGAGAGGATGTTGAGTGGATACAGTCACAACATGCACTTAGAGAGTCAAGCAAGATAGATTTGGAAGCAAAAAAAAAAGTGCTTGATGAGGTAGTAAATGAAAGACAAACAGAGGGCAATTTGCATGAAACAGAGGGTAATTTGCATGAAACTGAAGATGCAAGGGTAGATGGAAACAGTAGTTACGAGGAATCTGACGGGGACATTTTAACACCTGGTGATAGTGAGGATGATGATATCAGGGGCAAGAAGTACAAGGAAGCAGCCCCATCTGTAGGTGAACATACAAATTGGAAGAAATTTATTTGGAAGGTGGGAATAAGGTTTGCATCAAGGGAGGCCTTTAAAGAGGCAGTGAGGCAGTACTCAGTAGCTAATGGTAGGAACTTGTACCATGCAAAGAGCGAAAAGACTGCATGTGGCCGTATTGTTGTCAATTGTGTTAAAGGTTGTTCATTCTTTATACATTGTTCACTTCATAAAGGGAAAGAGTGTTACTTGGTTAAAAGAGTGAAGAATATACATACCTGCCAAAGAAACATGGTAAAGAATAGACAGCTAACTGCAATGTTCATAGTTAATGAGTTCCTGCAAGTGTTTAAATCCAAGCCCAACTGGTCGGCTAAGGAAATCATATTGGCTGTGAAACATAAGTATAAAGTCATAATCACCAAGTGGCTGGCCTACAAGGCTAAAGCATGTGCCCATAAGAAACTTCATGGATCAATGAGGGATCATTATAGCAAAATTGGTGCATACATGGAGATTTTGAAAAAAGTAAACCCAACATCAACTTTTGTGCTTGTTACTGCACCACCAGGTTTCATTAACTTAGATCCCACAGCAACATGTGAAACTTTTTTCAGACTCTTTGTGTGTTTTGATGGTGTGAAAAGGGGATTTCTAGCTGGATGTAGGAAGGTCTTGTGTCTAGATGGTTGTTTTCTAAAGACCTTCCTAGGAGGGATGTTGTTAACTGCAGTTGGCAGAGATGCTAATGATCAGATGTATCCATTGGCATGGGCAGTTGTAGATGGTGAAAATAACGATAGCTGGGAATGGTTTATGGAAGAGCTCAGGAAGTGTTTGGGTGTAAGTGATGGTGGTGAGGCATGGACATTCATCTCAGATCAACAAAAGGTAGTAGCCATTGACAAATTTTACAATGAACAATTATCTTCTGCTGTAATGTCTAAGGTTAATAATCATTTATGTGCAGGGTCTGTTAAATGCCGTGGCACTTATTTGGCCAAGAGCAGAGCATAGAAACTGTGCAAGGCACATCTATGCGAATTGGCACAAGAATTTTAAGGATGAGGAGCTCAAGGAGTTGTATTGGAAAGCTGCAAGAGCATACTGTGAACCTGATTACCTCCAAGCCATTGATGAAATGAGGGCCATAAACCCTGATGCAGTAGAGGCAATCTTAAAGCAGGTCACAATAAGAGAAAATGCACAGTTAAAAGTGAACTCAATAGATTCAGTTGGTTTATTGATTATATTATTGTTTCCTAAATTTGTTTACTGTTAACAGATTCTCAAAATGCGGCAGAAATTGGAAGGAAAAAAGCAAGTAAAAGGGGAAGGCCAACTAAAAGGGGAAGGCCAACTAAGAGGGGAAGGCCAACAGAGAAGGCTGCAGTTAGTTAATCTGTTATGAATGGTTAATCTTTTGTTGGTTGTGTAATGACTGTGTAAACTTAAGACTATGTAAACTTATGACTGTTGTGCTGAATCTTTTGAATGGTTGTGTAATGACTATATAAACTTATGACTATGTATGGTCACAGGGGTAGAATGGTCATTCTGCATATCTATGTTAAACATGTCTGCACATGTATGGTCACAGGGGTAGAATGGTCATTCTGCACACTTGTATGTTAAACAGGTCTGCATATATGGTCATAGGGGTAAAATGGTCATTCTGCACACTTGTATGTTAAACAGGTCTACACATTATTTGGTCACAGGGTTAGAATGGTCATTCTGCATATCTATGTTAAACAGGTCTGCACATGTATGGTCACAGGGGTAGAATGGTCATTATGCACACTTGTATGTTAAACAGGTCTGCATATATGGTCACAGGGGTAGAATGGTCATTCTGCACACTTGTTTTGGTCTGCATATATGGTAGTTGTTTCAAAGGGCAGTTTCAAATGGTCTGCACACTTGTTTTGGTCTGCATATATAGTAGTTGTGGTTTCAAATGATCTGCATAATGGTAGTTATTTACTTGTTTTCAAAGTCAAAGTCTCTTGTGGTCACAGGGGTTTTGGTCTGCACATGTGGTTTCAATGGTCTGCACAATGGTAGTTATTTACTTGTTTTCAAAGTCAAAGTCCCTTGTGGTCACATGGGTTTTGGTCTGCAAATGGTCTGCACATATGGTACTCAATCCATTCATGTGTTTGAAATAAAGACTACATTCATTCATTCATGTGTTCAAAGAACGTACAATAAAAAACAAGTTATATTCGATACACTACGTAAAACAACATGCCAATGATTACAAACAAACTAAAGACAAACTGCTGCTTCAACATGAATTCTTTCGCACAAATTTGCCGTTTCAACATATTGTTCTCTTGAGATAGCAAGTTGTTCCGCAATTGCAAATTATATTCATTGCCGGTCATAGCATCACTTCTTGTAACTGCACTTGAGCTGCAAGTTGAATGAACTTCGAATAATTTGTCGAAATCTTTTTTCCACATAAAGAACTTGCAGTCGTCTCGCTACAAACCAACATCATGTCGTCAGTTCAAAAACATGTTAAATTCAATACACAGGACTTACCGGCCATTGTGAGCAACCGTAAAATTCAGCACCACATCGAACACTTCTCCTTCCCGCTACGCGAATAACAGCTCTGATCTCGTGATGACAATACAACTTCCCATCCATGTCCACCTTGAATATTTTAGGGATTCGGTTCGTATTACATGAAGAGTTGGAAGAAGTAGACATGTCGATCAGCCAATAAGTTGAAGAACAGCTCTGAACTCGTGATGAGCAAATTAGGGTTTGAATTTGGGTCGATTCATGCGTTAGAGCCAATTAGGGTTTCCCATTTGTTTGTGCAGGGGTATCGAAGAAGAAGATGAGTTTTATACCCATGAATGTGCCACATCTGCAAAAATAGTCCACGTAGGATGCCACCTAGGATTGAAAACTAACTCAGTTACTGATTTTTTAACTGAGTGGTGAAATGACAAACGAAATTAAAAGTTTGGGGTGTCACAGATCAAAGTGTTAGTTGCGGGTGTTATCGGCCAACTCTTCAAAGTTAAAGGTGTTAAAATCCAATTGGCCTAAAATATATTAAGAAAAATAAACTGAATGTAAAAAATAATCTTACACTAAAGTGAGATGATGTAGATACCAGAGATGTCCAGAAAGAGCTACGGTTTGTACCAAGTACAGAGGATGTCAATATTGCATTGCGAGGGCCTTATGTTGCTGGAGATGCGCTGGTTACAGGGTCGCCGACGGTGACATCGTGGAACCACTGTTGTGAGAACATGTTAAAAATCCAAATCAGCGATCATGGTTTTGAAAAGATGAATCAATTTTGTTGTCTACAAAACCCATGTGGAAAAATAAACTGAATGTAAAAAATAATCATACACTAAAGTGAGATGATGTAGATACCAGAGATGTCCAGAAAGAGCTACAGTTTGTACCAAGTACAGAGGATGTCAATATTGCATTGCGAGGGCCTTATGTTGATGGAGATGCGCTGGTTACAGGGTCGCCGGCGGTGACATCGTGGAACCACTGTTGTGAGAACATGTTAAAAATCCAAATCAGCGATCATGGTTTTGAAAAGATGAATCAATTTTGTTGTCTACAAAACCCATGTGGGATTTGTGGAGTTTGTCTGCTCAAAGTATGGGGGTTTTAGTTGAATCTGATTTTGTTTTGATTAACCTAACAAAGGTATATCTGTAATTATACTTCTCTGTTTTAATAATGTTACTTGAATTTGTACTAATTATATAATGAATACCGTAATTTTTACAGTGATAAATTATAAAATTTAGTTTGAATTCCTCTTTATATACAATTTAGTTTTTGCCCCGCCCGCGTTGCGGGGCAATAAGTCGAATATTTCTCTCTCATAACATGTATGTCTGTACAGAGGGCAAAATCGTAATTATATTTTGAACTGGAGGGGAAATCATAATTTTAAACTGAGAGCAAAATTATAATTTTGAGCTAGGGGGGAAAACATAATTTCATTTTGAACTGTGGGCAAAAGCGTAATTTTGAGCTGAGTGCAGAATCGTAATTTTGAGCTTGAGGAAAAAACAACATTTTATTTTGAGCTGGGGAAAAAACGTAATTTTAAACGGAGGGCAAAACTGTAATTTTAAACTGGGAACAAAATTAAAAGTGAGTTTTTGAACCGAGGGCAAAAACGTAATTTTAAGCTAGCGGCAAAATTATAATTTTATTTTAAGCTGGGGGCAAAAACGTAATTTTAAACAAAGGACGCAAGCGTAATTTTAAACTGGGAATAAAATTAAATTAAAAATGGGCTGGTCCAATAGGGAAGTACCAGACAAATTTTGAACTGGGGGCAAAAACGAAATTTTAAACGGAGGGCGAAACCATAATTTTAAACTGGGAACAAAATTAGAAGTGAGTTTTTGAACCGAGGGCAAAAGCGTAATTTTAAGCTAGGGGCAAAATTATGATTTTACGCTGGGGCAAAAACGTAATTTTAAACAAAGGACGAAAGCGTAATTTTAAACTGAGAATTAAATTAAATTAAAAATGGGCTAGTCCAATAGGGAAGTGTCAGGCAAGCTGCCTGACACTATTCCCTCAAGTTGTAAATGTATATGTAGTAAATGTTAGCATATTAATAAACTTTGCAAAGCAGTTACCAAGGAAAAAAACATGGTTGTAGAAATCGCTAGTCGCTAGTCGGCCGGTAGGGTGGGGACTAGCGATTAATCGGGATTAACAAGGGATTAATCGGATATAATCGTGATTAATTGTAATTAATCGGAAATTAATCGAGATTAATCGGTGATTAATCTAGGATTAATCGGCACCTAGTCAGGATTTTTACAACCATGGAAAAAACACAAGTTGCTTCAGATTTATACGTTTCTCGACGAAAAAGAAGAACTGTTTTAGGAACTAGAAATGAGAAAATATTACACGACATAAATTGGTCAATCTGTTCGAGTTGTTGTCGAGAGTAAAGACTTTTGAATGGCCTCAACAACAAATTGACCCTATCATATTTTGACGCATATAATCGTAAGCAAAATAATTATTTATATAGTAGTTTATGAATATGCTGTAAATTTAAAAGTAGTTTGAGAGTTACTCACATAAATGTTTAGTCTCTACTTGTTCATTCCATTTAAACTTTTAACTTTTCTTAGTTGTTTAGGTATTAAAACAGTTAATAAACTCATCTCCTTTTAATAAGTTTATGTTTTGTTGAATTTTCATTTTTTGTTTACCGTCTAACTCACACATACTCTAATCATACTTTTGAATCTACACTTTTATCCATCATAAAAGACGGAGGGAATCCATCCTCACCGTCCTTAAGCCACATCACCATTTTTTCATCACATTTTTTATTATAAAACCATGGAAATCCATCATTCTCATCCCACCCATCCTCAAAGTATGGTTGTAAAAATCCCGTCTAGGCTTCAATCACTAATCGGAGGTTCACCGAGTAATGCCGATTAATCACTAGACAGTCAACGGTGGTCCTATTATGGTCAAACTCTGTCCAGATTCCGGCCAAATTTTGACAAAACCTTATAAATTCCCTCAAATGACATAATAAATGGGTCCACGATGGGTTAAAACATGTCACTTAAAATATATAAAACTAAAAATTACATCTAGAAATCCCAATGCGATTAATCCTTGTTACAACACTTTTTTTTTTTAAATTACAACGCTAGCCGATACCTCACCAATCAATTCTTACAACACTTCCTTAAAACAATTTTTTAAATTAACATATAAAATAAACAATGAGAGAACGGGGGACATCAGAAGATAGAAAAGTGATAAGGGTAGTAAGGAACCGAGGATGGTGGTCGCTATTCAAACTAAAAACCTAAGTACCGATCGAAGCAGGACAATGTTCATTTCGTACCATAGCGCCATCCCGTCACCATCATGTAGCCTAAGGTAGTGTTCATTTCACCAAATTGAATGAAATCTCGATGAAATTGAAATTTATATTCCATTTCTTATGTTGTTCGTTTCAACAAAAGAAGAAATTGGAATCTCAATTCCATTCTTGATTTTATTCAGTTAGCAAAGGATTTAGAATTGAAATTGGGAATGAATTCCTTCAAATTCCTTTAACTAAAGGAATTTAAAATCTTTCCAAAGTTTTAAGGAATTCAAGTAAAATCATTGGAATCTTCGACCAATCACCGATGTCGAAAAATGTCTCGATCCAAAATGGTTCTTTGCCGACCCATAACGCATCGCCTCGCCCCGACCTGAACAAATCAAGAAATTCCAATTTCTATTGGAGTGTTCAAACTTCAAATTCAAATCCACTTCTTTCCGATTCCTATAAAAAATCTAATTCCAATTTCATCACATAAAAAAAAAAAAAAAAAACACGAAACTCGGTAAGTATTCACAGGAGTGACAAAGAAGTCAAGTCAATCACCACGACCCTTCTCTGCACTCAAACCGAATCATGATCTCACATTCTTCCACGCCTCTCTAAACCCTCACCTCTGATCTTCACAAATGGCCTTTCAATTCCACCGATTGCTCGGTTTCAGATCTTCAATTTGAGATGCAGCCTGGCAGTATCTCACCACCTCCATTTGCTCTCATTCCACTTGCTTTCAATCACGATAATTTAACCCCTGAGGGTTTTGGTATCTCTAGGTTTTTCTTCTTAGGCTCGCTTCTCTTATCTCCCGGCGGACCTACCGGCGGCGACTACGACGGCGACGGCGGTATGGATTTCTCCAAGGTCGGTGAGAAGCTTCTCAGTTCAGTCCGTTCCGCTAGATCTCTTGGATTTTTTCCTTCTAATTCCGATCGTCCTGAGGTAACATAATCATATGTTAATTGATTTTGTTTTAGTGTAATTAGCTCAGTGTAACAGATCATGATGATTATCAATTTATTAGGGAGAATGTACGGATGTTTAACTGTTAGGTTTAGTCTGTAACTTAAGTATATGCTTTTTGTTAGTGAGCTGTTACGTTGTAGTTATACACACTCTGATATGCAACTCGTGTGACTCGGATCATTGTGTAAAGCTCTGTCTTCTTCGTGTAATTCGGTTTTGTTTGGTAGTTAATTGGTATTTTGGAGGTAAGAAGGCAGGGCATTGGTAGCTTATAACAGGAACTGTGTATATTTTTGTTAGTGAACCTTTAAGCTAGGCTCCACAAAGGAGAAATCATACCGAGTGCCTAAAGGATATGTAAAAGGGGTCTTCATTTGTATATAAACTTGATAAAAAAGCTGTGCTCAATTAACTTAGAACTTTCTCATGGTTATTCAAGTAAAGAGAATGCAGAATTATGTTGAAATGTGTATTTTAAATATGTTACAGGTTCCAGAGCGTGCTGCAGCTGCAGCAACTATAGCTCGTGCACTTGCTTCAATCCCACCGCATCAAAGGCATAATATATCTTCAAGCTCTGAAGAGCTTAGTTCTATATATGGAAGTGAGCCTTCTAATCAAGCACTGGAAGAACTTGAGGAAGAATTCTATGAAGAGGTTACTTTGGCATCTATAGTTATTACTTCCAGTAATATATTTATGCATGTGAACCGTTTCATTATTCCGTGTTATATTCTGCTGCAATTGCTAAAAACTGCTTGATTTTTGTGGATAGGAGTTTGATCCTGTTCGACACACCTTAAAGAATCTTCCGCATGAAGAAAGTGATCTTGCGTATTTTGAGGGGAAGGTAATTTGATCCATTTTGCTTCATACTTCATAGGATTGGGGATTTATTCAGATGCAAGCTCATTTTATGCTTTGTATGTCTTCAGATTGAATAAAATTGTTTACCATATTAATCGATGTTCATTGTTTACAGGCTGCTCTTAGATTATTACAACTGGATAAAGTAACAGAAATTTTGTCACGCCAAGTGATGGAGCACCATGAAGTAATGGGTAAGTTTAATGCTATCATTTTGTAAAGTTTCTGTTGTCAGTTGATTATATAGATGGTGATGAAATGTTAATATTTCTATTTGTGTTTAGTGAAAGGAATGGATTTGGTTGGCGAGCTGGAGAAAGACTTGAAGGTTGCAAATGTCATTTGCATGGTAAGCACGTGACGATGTTTTGTGTGTATCTGCATATGCCTGATTTTTCTGAATTATAACCCTAAGGGTAACTAGAATTAGTCTAGGTACATATATAGAAAATTATGATTAAGCACGGTCTTTTGTTAGCCGAGAAATTACTACATATGCTTATTTTGCACAGAATGGACGAAGACACCTCACTTCTTCAAGGAACGAGGTTTCAAGAGACCTTGTTGTTAACACAAGTTCTAAAAGGAAACAAACTCTTATGGTATGTCATTGTGAGTTACTAAAGCTACTGCAGGACATAATTTACCTCTCACAGAAAATGCAAAACAAATTTGCAGGATATTCTTCAAATTTTATCAGCTCTGCGTCGTGCAAAGGACATGCAAGCAGAACTTGAAACACATGTCAATGAAGAAAATTTCTTTAAGGTGCACCTTTTTCCAAAATCATTTTTACGTCATTCAGTTTAGTCATTCTATTGAGTCTGCAGCTTAATACTGGGCTGGTTGACCGTACAGGCATTCCAGGTCCTATCTGAGTATCTTCAACTTTTGGATAGCTTATCAGACCTTTTGGCTATACAGGAAATGAGTCGTGGCGTAGAGGTAAGAAATTCATTGAGAGCTGGCAGTATACTTTACTGTTTGACTGTTTCGTTCAACTGTTGATTCACTTCATTGTTACATTGTAGATTTGGCTAGCAAGAACTCTACAGAAGCTGGATTCACTTCTATTGGGAGTGTGCCAAGATTTTAAAGAAACGAGTTTTTTGACTGTGAGTATGTTGACCTGTTGGTAACTGTTAAGTAGTTCTGTTACTTTTTTGATGATCAGTTCATTTAATAATTTGTCATAATCTCTATGCTTTTTATGCTCTTTTACTTTGTGGAATATGAAAATTGTTGCCACACTTGCAGGTGGTAGATGCTTATGCATTGATCGGTGATGTTTCTGGTCTTGCTGAAAAGATACAAAGCTTCTTTATGCAGGAGGTTATATCTGAAACCCATGCAGTGCTTAAGAGCATTGTGCTAGAGGTATGTTACTGTCACTTATGGAGTGTTTTTATAAAAAGAGTAAAATGCCATTTTCGTCCCTGAGGTTTGGCCAGTTTTGCGACTTTCGTCCAAAGGTTTGTTTTTCGGCATTTGGATCCAAAAGGTTTGAAATCTTGCCATTTTCATCCGGCTCATTAACTCCATCCATTTTTCTCCGTTAAGTCCGGGGTATTTTTGTCTTTTTTGTTAACTTAAAGGGCAATTTGGATGGAGTTAACGAGCCGGATGAAAATGGCAAGATTTCAAACCTTTTGGATCCAGATGCGGAAAAACAAACATTTGGACGAAAGTTGCAAAACTAGCCAAACCTCAGGGACGAAAATGACATTTTACTCTGATAAAAATAAACAATGATATCGTATTTCAGTTATAAGTCAGTCCCATATTGCTGAAAGCTATAGCTGTTTATCCTTTTTGTTGATTGACTAATTAAATGTGGCAGGATCTCGAAGCATCTGAAATTCAAAGTACCAGGTACTTTTCTTGTATTTTCATAAACTATTTATTATTTGTCCTACGTAAAAGTACCCTCATTTGTTTAATTGTTTTTATCCTATATCTCAGACTTACATACAGTGATCTTTGCACTCGAATACCTGAATCCGAGTTTAGAAAGTGTTTATTGGCAACTCTTTCTGTCCTCTTCAAGTTAATGTGCTCATATCACTCAATTATGAGTTTCCATTCAGAGTATAAGGTTCACTTCATGTATCTATATGTGTGTATATATATATATATATATATATTTTGTAATTTTCTTGATTCTTTTTAAATTCTAAAGTCTCAACCCTCAACTACAACTGGTTCTTTATTATCGTTGTCAGGCTTCGATGGGACAATTTTCAAATGAGGTGCAGAAACAAGGTGATGAAACAGGTTCTTCCAAAAACGTTCAACAAGGTGATGATCAATCTCTTTCGGACTCAAGGGATGATAGCACCGGAGCTTCAAGCAGTGGGTCCCCATGGTTTCATTTGAGAAACGATGCCACATCAGTTGTTTCACAAACGTTACAAAGAGGTCGCAGGAATCTTTGGCAACTTACAACAAGCCGTGTGTCAGTATTGCTCTCTTCTGCTGCGGTTTCTTCTACTAGCATTCATCAGTTTTTAAAAATTTACGAAGATCTCAACATCTTCATCTTGGCTGGTGAGGCTTTTTGTGGGGCTCAAGCAGCTGACTTTAGACAGAAAGTCAAATCCATTTGTGAAAATTATTATCTTGCTTTTCACAAGCAAAATGTACACGCTCTGAAAATGGTATTGGAAAAAGAGAGTTGGTTTGTGATGCCTCCGGAGACGATTCAGACGGTGAGTTTTGCGGGCCTTGTTGGTGATGGAGCTGCATTGATAAGTCAAAGTCAAACAACTGGGTCCCAGAAGTTATCTGACTTAGCAAAAACGAGTACTAAACAAGGTGGATTCTCCCATTGGGTTAAAGATGGGAATCCATTTTCTAAACATGATTCGAAGGAATGTGATAATTCCCCTAATGAAAAAGTCAACGGGGTATCACATAATGGTGATGCGAATCGTAATAATAATGGTCATGCTGATGTTTCGGATGATGAAAATGAAGATCTTCTTGCTGACTTTATTGACGAAGATAGTCAACTACCGAGCCGTATTGCTAAGCCTAAACATTTAGTAAACCGCTCTTTATCTTTGAGTACTGAAGACATGACAGCTCACACAGGATCGTCGATCTGCGTGCTAAGGTGAGTTATTTCTCTAAACTCCTATATAAAACGTGTCTTGTTTGTATAGAACTGAATTTTATTTACATGGAAATTAGGCTGATGGATAAATACGCAAGGCTAATGCAAAAGTTAGAGATAATTAACGTGGAGTTTTTTAAGGTATGCCCCTATTGACATCATTTTTTTATTGCTTTACGTTTTTCAATTTATTTATCTTTTATTTTCTGCATCTACAGGGGATACGTCAGTTGTTTGGAATCTTTTTCCATTTTGTGTTTGAAAGCTTTGGTCATCTGAACACCAATCCTCCTGGAAAAGAGAATAATGATGTTAATAGCTGTGAGACCCTTCGACTTTGTTATTTGTGGCCCCTTTTATTTTTTCGTTCTTCAAGTTTGATATATAATTCTACTTTGCTTGGCACTCAGATCGACTGAAAACAGCTTTATCCAGAATATCGCAAGATTGCAATCAGTGGATAAAGAGCGCATCTTCTTCAGAACCTTACGCTTCACAAGCGCCACTAAACATGACATTTTCTCATATGGAAATCACACCCACTAGTCCACCCAGTCATACGCTCAGCACATCATTTGGCCTCAAGGTAAATCATTCGTACCCTTCTATGTTTTATTGCTTGATGTTATTTTGTAAGATTGCAATCATTCTGTTTACTGATATAACGAAAATTACTTTTGTGGTTGTGGTGATGCTGCAGGAAAGATGTGCAGGAGCTGATACCATCTCTATTGTTGCTCGATTGTTGTATAAATCCAAGGCTCATCTTCAATCTGTACTTTTGACGAATAACGCAGCAGTTGTTGAAGAGTTCTATTTGCATTTGGTACAATTTAAATAATATTTTAATTTTTGTTAAGTTTAACATTTAAAATGCTTCCTAAAGGTAGTGACAATCTTAGAACAAAATGGAGATTATATTGTGATGTTTCCCTAGTTTTTTTTTTTTTTTTTTTTTTTTTTTTTTTTTTTTTTTTGTAAATAGGATTAAATGATCATTTTAAATTTTCAATATATTACTTTTTGTTTGGCAGGTGGATTCGGTGCCAGATCTCACAGAGCAAATACATAGAACGACTGCAAAGTTACTACTTCATATTAGTGGGTAATATATGATACACATCTTCCATTCATTTTCTTTAGAGTAAAATGTCATTTCGTCCATGAGGTTTGGCCAGTTTTGCGACTTTCGTCCAAAAGTTTGCTTTTCCGCATCTGGATCCAAAAGTTTTGAAATCTTGCCATTTTCATCCAGCTCGTCAACTCCATCCATTTTTCCCGTTAAGTCAGGGGTATTTTTGTCTTTTTTGTTAACTTAAAGGGCAATTTGGTCTTTTTCAGGGTTATTCGGTCTTTTAACAGAAAGTGAAAAAGACCGAATTGCCCTTTAAGTTGACGGAAATACCTTTGACTTAATAGAGAAAAATGGATGGAGTTAATGAGCCGGATGCAAATGGCAAGATTTCAACCCTTTTGGATCCAGATGCGGAAAAACAAACCTTTGGACGAAAGTAGCAAAACTGGCCAAACGTTAGGGACGAAAATGACATGTTACTCTTTTCTTTACATTTTCTACTTTACTTGGTAGATCAACTTGAAGGCATTTATTTATTTTCATGAGACAAACTCAATCATATGCTCATCCTAAAGACAGTATTTTCAAAAATTTATGCACTTTCAGTTTTTTTAATTGCTGTGTGCTTAACTTTGACTTAATGTCAGGTATGCCGATCGAATTGCCAATTCTAAATGGGAAGTTAAAGAGCTTGGAATGGAACATAACGGGTATGTTGACCTGTTATTGGGGGAATTTAAGCACTACAAAACAAGACTGGCTCATGGAGGCATTCGGACCGAGGTATAACCGCCACCTAATCTTCTCTGCTATAAGTGTTTTGACCACTGTCGATAATTTGTTTACTAATGGCGTAAAAGGTAGATTCGGAATCAAAACTAACTGGGATGTTACGTGTTATGTTTATATTGTTGTAAAACAGGTTCAAGACCACTTAATAGAATACGGTCTCGAAAATATTTCTGAAATTCTAGTTGAAGGACTCTCGAGAGTGAAACGGTGTTCTGACGAGGGCCGGGCCCTAATGTTATTGGATCTTCAGGTTTTAATTATTTTTATTTTAGTTTATCAATTAAGCTTCTGCATACTCTTTTTGACATGCCACAAGATTATTTTATATTTTAATAAAATTTCAGGTTTTGATCAATGGCCTTCAGCATTTTGTCACCATTAATGTTAAACCGAAATTACAAACTGTCGAAACTTTTATCAAGGTATCACAGAATTCACCTTTAAATCTTAAATTTTTTTACTTCATTATATGAAATTTCATGAATTGTTTTTTCATTACAGGCATATTACCTTCCGGAAACTGAATATGTACATTGGGCCCGCGCTCATCCGGTAACTTATTCTGCCCAAGTCCATTAGTTTCTTCATTATTTGAGTTTTAATCCACCTAATCTTTTTAACATAATGATGCAGGAATACACAAAAAGCCAAATGGTGGGGTTAATTAACCTTGTGGCTACAATGAAAGGATGGAAAAGGAAAAACAGATTGGAAGTGTTGGAAAAGATAGAAGCCCACTAGCCCAGTCATGTAATTAGGTTTCAAATGGCCTATTTTATTATCTGGTCTATGTAAATTGAAGCCCATAGTCAAAGGTGGTGATATAATAATATTAAGCTTCCCTGTTATGGGCTTGCTGAGTTGTGATTTTATGATGTTTATATGTTCAAAATGTACATCTGAATTACTGATTATTATTGTAACATTTTGAGTGGAAATAGTTAATGTAATAAAACCATTTTTCTTGAATGTTTCCTAAACACAATTCAGTTATAGCGGTACTAAGATTGTATGTACGTATGAGAATCAGTATCACAACTTTTATTCAACTTTTGACAATGGGAAAAAAACCATTATGCTGTCCTGGTGGATGTTTTTATTTAAGTTGATGTGGCTTTTAAGTGGTATTGTTGAAATTAAAAAAAAAGTTATATATTTACATGAGAAGGTTATAAAGTTTAAGGGTGTGAAAAACACCGAAAACCAAAACGTATCCGTAACTGAAAAAACCTATCTGAATCGTGAATTTGGTTTTCAGTTCGTTTATGAACCATATTCGAATTGTGAATTAGGTTTTTGGTTTGGTTGCCAGACATTCTTTTTTTTGAAGTTAGTTTATTCGGTTAAGCGATCTAACTGAAAAACTATGTAACTATGTTTTTGTAAATTTTCTTAACATGTCTTTGAACCAGTCCGATCAAGCGAAATTACCAAATAACTGTGTAACAATTGTCTGGCCTCTCTCTCATTGACTCGTCTGGTGCGTCTCTCATTGGTTCAGTGTTCGGTTAGTGACAAAAAATTTTTAAATCCGGATAAACCTAATAATCCAATATCCAAACAGATGAACACCCTAATAAAGTTACAGTTTGTATCTTTAAAATGTAAAAAAATCAACTTACTACATAAATTTCAACTTGGTGAGGTGAAAGCTATGTTTTGGTGATACAACAAAAAACGATTGATATGTGTGGATGAAAATCATGACATCAAAATTTTCCGAAATGTTACATGATATTTAAGGTCAGAGTAAATTACACAGATTTGACCTTGTGATAAGTCAAAATTTCACTTTTGATTTTTAACTTTTAAAATATTATGCATATAATACTATTAGACAAGAGAGTAATTAATTATGGTTGCATATTAGAAGTAGTATTATGTAACAGTGGGTTCCATAAATACCATCCCTTGCTACCTATTCTCACACAAATTTTCAATACAAATCACAACTACATAGACTGATTGCATAGTAAATTAGTAATTACTTTTTATAATTATTCTATTTTACTCGCTTAGTTTAAACTGGTCATGTGATATTCAATTTTGTAACTACACTTGGTAGTTTTTACTTATCAAAACTCAAAACAGCACATTAGTAGAAAGACAAATCCTGGCAGATGGGTGACTTGACCTAACTTAACTTAACTGACAGTTGCACTGTTAGTCAAACTACTGTGTCATATCTTTAAACCACCATTCTGATTCTGATTTTCTCATACTTCTTAAAATTTCCAACTACCAACCTCTAGAGAGTAAACTGTGAAGTGATGGGTCATACCATATATTTCTTGCACTTTTTTTTTTTGAACGGCTAAAATCTTTTTACAAACCCTTTTTTTGCCTCTTATGAGGCTCGAACTCATGCCCCTTATGTGAAACTCAAACCCATTTACCACCACACCACTAAGGGGTGGGGCTATATTTCTTGCACTTAACTAGAGTTCAAGTTACAAACACTTTTACATGTAATATGAAAAATTAACTGATTAAATGGAGCTTTTTTAGTGTGAAATATTTTTTTACTGATATATGATAAGTTGAAATGGGAAGTAAAACAAGTAAAAAGAGAGGAGGGATATGTTTGTTTAGCATAATTTATATACATACAAACAATCAAGGGCGTACCCACCCCAAGCCGTGTGCGGGCGGGCGGGCGCACCCTTTGAAAAAATAATTTTTAGTGTTATTTTTCGCCGGAAATTTTCACCCGCACCCCTTGAAAATTTTCAACCTCCCCACTTAGAAAAAAATATTATCAATTTATATAAAAAAATTAAACACTGATTATTATCTAATATATAAGTATATAACACAATTTATATAATTATTCTTTAACCATTTATTCCCTTAATTACTTAACCCAATCAAAATCCAATCTACAATCTTTTTTTACTAATCCAAGCCCAAACCCAACCCAAAGAAATTAGAACTAAATAAAATAACCCAAACCCATCCACCTATTCCAGTTCCAAATCCCGCAAAAAAAAAAAAAAAAAAAAAAAAAAAACTCCTAGCGACTTTACGTCACTGCTCACGACCGGACGGCTTTTTTGCCAGAAAAAACCAAAATTCCGGCAAGACCGACCCACATTACGCCAGAATGCCGATATAGAACTAGTACGGTTTCTTTATTGATTTTTTTTTTGTTTTATGTGATGATCAGGAGAACATATAGACGTATAAGAGTTTAATCTTTTTATGTTTTTTGATGTTTTTTTGGTTGTTCTAGACTTTTAGTTAAATAATTTTGTTGTTTTATTTATAGCTTTGTATGTTTAAATGATTAGTTACAATCAATCAACATTTAATACTAGGGCTTGAATGTTTGAAAAAATAATATTGAAAATTATGGACTATGGTTGAACATGATTGTTTATGTTGTTTAAGTGTTTAGTGTTGTTTTATAAACTTATGGAACAATTTATACGTGATAGGAACCATGAGTAAGAATGCAATGAACTTATGGAGTGTTTAGTATCTCTAGATGATGTTTTGGATAGATTTCAAAAAATGAAAACATGTAGGGCACAATTTTAAATACGTTTGTAATGACGTTTGACGTGTTTTTGATGACTATATAAATTTTAGTTTGATGTTCTTTTGTCTTACATGACCTGACCCGATCCGACTCGTTAGGAACTGATTTTTTTTATATAGCTAGGTATGGCTGTTGTTGTTTTTTATATAGCTAGGGCCTAGGAGCCTAAAATCTTTAAAAATATTCCGCACCCAGCAAAAAAATTATGGGCTTGCCACTGTAAACAATATGTATGTTGTAGTATCTTTGTGACTTTGTCTTACCTGAACCCTTACCAAGTTGAAGAGTACCTTAATAAAACCTTAAAGAATACACTAAAATTTCAAAATAATACCAATAACTAGATATTTTCAAACAAGAGTACACTTATGCTCTACTACTCTTAACATTCTCTCTTATTAAATCTTTCGTTATTCGTTTTCTTCTTTCCTTCATCATCTAGCTGGGGACCGAGTTATGTTGCCCACCATGTCCAGTGATATACATGGTTGATCTACCGGTACCTAAAAGTGACAAGACGTCATAAGATTCAATAAACATAGATTCAAAGACATACTAATGCAAAATTTAAGTGAATGACCAATTATCTTTCTTACTAACACGTCTTAAATTCTCAATAACGTTTTAGGGATCTACGATTTGTAAAACATAAACTTAAACATGCGACGCTTTGCACGAAAAAATAATATTTTTAGACGTTATCAAAGGAGAGTTTAATTTGTTTTTGATTCTTCAAGTCAAACAAACTCTATAATTTAGTAATGTAAAATGAAGGTAGTGTGGGTGTAGAAGTTTAATACTTACAAAATGACCGGCTTTAAGGATCCAATAAAAATGTAGATTTTTATAGGACTTTCTGAACGCCTTTGTTTCCTTGTCATCTCCACAATAAGCAGGAGTTCTATCCATGTCCAAGAATGTCTTTAACCCCTTCCACCTTTTGTCAAAAAATATATCACACATCACATAAGGGCAATATAGTAATTTTATGCCGAATTAAAGTAAACTTATGATTCATTTTTTTCTTTGATGGTGTCACATGTTTCAATCTCATTTTCTAGACATTCTTTTAATTTGTACATATCCCTTAATTATTTTTTATATTTTTTTGCAACAATTTTACTAATTACTTCCCTACATGCTATGAAAAAAAGAGAATAAGAGAAGTGAATTTACTTGAGCTTCTCAACCCATGCTTCAGCTCCCTTGGTTGAACATATGAGATCAAGCTACAAACCAACCAACCAAATTTTAAAATCACAATCATAATTCCTTTAATTTAAAAAAAAAAGTGTAACCAATAGCAATAATTATATATTTATGGTCTCATTTACACAATTTTTTTTTGTTGACTTTTTATACAATTACTCTCATATATCTAAAAACCATTGTAAAGAAAGCATCTTACTTGGCCATTATATATTGTCACTTGAACTCCAGCATTCAAGAGTTGATCAACCTACAAACAAAGATTAAAAAATGATGTTAATAAAAACTAAATCACAAATCAACAAATTGTAATTAGTTCTTGAAAACTCACCTCATTAATCCTCGGTGTCATGAAATCGCCTGAAAAGTACTCGAAAACAAGATCTCCTTGTTCTGCCCAACTGCAAAAACCAAATTCGGATAAAAAAAATATGTTTATTGTTGTTGCGAAAGTGACCGAAAAAAGGGGCAAAGACTCACTTAACATTCTTTGGAATCTTTAATTTCTCTTTCACTACACCATTCATTAAAGGCTTTAAATCCTCAACTAAACCCGGTAAAACCCTCAAAGAATCAAGATTTCTTGAGTAGCTATTGATCATAGTTTTACTCGATAGCTCATTCGTTGTCATTGACACTGGAGGACTCCCGGCATCCCGCATAATGTTGTAGAAATCCTGTGATCAAACGAAACTATTTAATTTTTATATAAATCAAATTAAAAGAAAAAAACAAACATGAAAAGGAGCATACAATATAGTTACTGCTGTTCATGATCACCATTTCAAGTTCACCCCATGTTTTAGTGGCCTCTTTCATTTGTCCATTTGCTATTTGTTCCTTTATATCTTCAACTAGTCTGTTTCCTGAAATGGGTTTGTCAGACCAAAGAAAAAAAAAAAAACCTAGCCCAATGATAAGCTTAAAAACACACACAACACCATAAATCAACCTTGTTGATGTCTTTAGACCACTATTGTCTATTCTTGAAAAATCTTTCAGCAGAGGAGCCCATGAAACCTGTCAATTTCACTTTCAAGATTTCAATCTCAAGAAATGTGAGCATAAAACCATTTTATTAAAAAAAAAATATAAACTTTACTCACCACAAAATCTACTGGTGACATCCAACTATTTCCCAATGCAATTCCTGCACACCCACATAAAAAAAAAGATTAAAAATTTATATCAAATTTAAAGTTTTTAAATTTACTTGCTTATATTTCAAGATTTGGAAAAATCTAAACCTCCAAGTTTGAGCTTTAATCTCCCAGCCTTAATCTCTTTTAGAGCTGATAATCCAAGAGTGACAGCATATTTCCCACCATAAGATTCTGCCACAATATAAAGAGGGCTTCTTTGTAGACTTTTATTTCTGTTAAATAATTTAATCAACAATGTAGTTAAATCCTTAGCAGCTTCTTCATCAGTTTTCACCAATAATTTTTCATCCTCCACAAAACTGTATCCTGTCCCAACTGGATTATCCTAATTTTCCACAAAATTATTAAAAAGTTTAGTACTTTATATTCATTTATAAATTATAAATATTGTAAATTTGCTGCAAATTTCATACCACAAATAAAAGATCCGCCTTTCTGAGCCATGTGAAGTTTCTTGGGTTCAAATTACGATCCAATGGCCCCACCTCACCAAAGTTTCCTATTCCAACCCCTGAACCTCCCTGCATTTCATTCATCACAAAAAAAAAAAAAAAAAAGCAGTTATAACTTGTAAAGAAAGATTATACCTTTATCCTCTTTATACAAACTATAAAATGAGTTCTGTATTTTTATTAAATATTTAAAGTAAATAGAGCCAGAAGTACTTACTGGTCCACCTTGCAACCAAAGTATAATTGGCCATGGCTTTTTTGGATCATGAACTCTGTACGGACTTTTGTAGTGCCACCAGAACATATGTGCCCCTGTTTTCACCCAAGAAGTTAAAAAAATCCAATCTTTAAAAGTGGGTAGCCTTTAGTTTCTTAATTAAGAAAGTAAAAAATCAAAGTAAAATAAAAAAAATAATTTTTTTTTGAATCTTACCGGTTCTGACTTGAACATAACCCCAACGCTCTGATCCATCTTGGGTGCATGTAGCCATGGCTAATCTTCCATGAAAATGTGGAAGAACAATGCATGTTATGGTAGTAATGAGTAAAATTGCAAAACTGAAATTTCTCATTTTGCAAGAATGATGAAAAGTTGAGAGTAATATGAGAAGACAATTGAAGGTATTTATATGCATGGGAAAGGGAATTATTGATCAAGGATGGGCGTGGTTTTCTAGAGTTTACAACTGAATTCACTAAAAAATGTGGGATGATTCTTGACCTGCTGACAACAAGGTAACTTGTTAACTTTATAGCTTTTGCTTCAAATGTTAAAAAAATTCCAAACAAAATAGCTTTATTATATATTATATAATAATAAAATGAAGATGAAGATATTTATTTTTTTATAGTTTAATGATTTGTTTTCTAATACTTTCTGAATACTGTTAATGTTGTTGATAAATAATATGATGGAAAACATTGTTTTCAATGGTGCAATTAATCTTTTGAATGCAAATAAATATTAACCTTCATTTTTTTCTTTGTTTTTAAATTTTGGATGACTGAAGAATATATAAGCAAAGAGACAAAAATATTTATTCTTAAAAAAAGGAAAAGAAAACTTCTAACCGGTTTGCTGGTTTAAAGTTTTAACAAGTCCTTGTCACATGGGAAGAATTAGTCACATGCAACATCCTGTTTTTTCTTCTAATGATGTTAAAAAATAAATAAGAGAAACAACATGGTTTGGAAGCTAGATCCATAGGAGATAGTGTGATCTAGTCACATGCAACACCCCATTTTTCGTTCATTTTAACTGGACAAAACCACCATTTGCAATAAGCAATGACCTTAGTATCATGTGTTGATTCGGTTTGATTATGGGCTCATACCACCCTGTAAATGATGATTCAGTTTGATTGTTGTTAGAGACCTTTTTTTAGAAGAATTTAGCATTTTTATTTCATTCCAATCATCAAGGCAAATTACATAAGTATAGCGGGTAGACGAGCAACAAAAAGATAACAGGCTTGTTGATTTATATATGAGGAGGGGGAAAATAATATATGTATGAATATATACACTATAAAAATGCCTGACAAATATTTTTGACATATTGTCAGAAACTCAGGATTAAAGGCTGAAAAGAAACTTTATTTCACTCGAAATCACAATACAAATGGTATGGTCATCACAGATTGACTAATACACTGAAGCAATTGATGTGATGATGTACAAGAACCTGACACTCTTACGAACAACTTGCAAGAGGAACAGGAAGATTGAAAGAGAAACGATAAGTGAGCGTATCTCGAACCTTGAGAGTAGCGATCCATTTATGGGGATCCCTAAATACCCAAAAGGAAATTATCTTTGACAACCAATTGATACGCCATAAAGGGTCCAGCCAAATACAGCCTGGACATAGGAGCCGCAAACCCTAGAGAGTCTTCTAGACAAGCAGCGAAGCAAAGGAAAAGGCCCAGCAACAGGAAGCCCAGCAACGAGCAACCCAAAGAGATATCCAAAGAGAGATCCATGGAGCCTTGCAACAAACAAAGAAGAAATTAAAAAATATAACAAAAATAAAGAGTATTAAAACTGAGACATGTTAATGTCTTTAACACCCCCCCCCCCTCAGTTTTAATACTAAAAGGATTAGAGAGACCTAAAAACTTACACATTTTTTGATGATCAGCTGGTTGAAGACCTTTAGTGAACAAATCTGCATACTGATCCAACGAAGAAACACCAACCGTTTTGACTATTCCAGACGCGATCTTTTCACGAAGGAAAAACAAGTCGATTTCAAAATGTTTAGTTTTGTCATGAAAGACGAGATTTGCTGCTATGGACAACGCAGCAGTGCTGTCACACTTTAACTCAATGGGTAATTTAACTTTAACTTGCAATGCTTGTAACACATTTACCAACCACATTACCTCGCACAAAGCAGCGCACATAGATCTGTATTCTGCTTCAGCAGAGGATCTAGATACGACACTTTGTTTTTTGCTTTTCCAGGAAATTAAGGACTTTCCCAGAAATATACAAAAGCTTGTAACAGATCTTCTACTATCAATACACTTTGCCCAATCTGAGTCCGCAAAAGCGGACAACTCAAAACTATCACCCTTTTTAAACATTAACCCAGCACCAGGTGCCCCTTTCAAATACCTCAACAACTTGAAAGCAATTTGAGAGTGAGCCGAGGTTGGTTTATGCATATATTGAGAAAGAAAATGAACCGCATATGCTATGTCAGGTCTGGTATGGGATAAGTAAATTAGTTTCCCAACCAGCCAGTGATATTCATTGACATTAACAAAGTTAGCTTCTTCCTTTTTACACAAATTTGTAACCACGTAGTTTGGTTCAATAGGACATGAAGCAGGCTTACACCCACTCATTGCGAACTCATTTAGCAAGTCCATACAATACTTTCTCTGAGATAGACATATCCCTTCCTTAGTTTTAATAACTTCAATTCCCAGAAAAAATTTCAACAGACCCAAGTCTTTGATTTTAAACTCAGATTGTAACAACTTTTCACATTATCAATTTCTTGTTTGTTATTACCAGTTAAAATAATATCGTCCACATAAACTAACATAACAATGAACACATTATTATCAGATTTGATAAACATAGAATAGTCACATTTTGACTGATAGAAACCAATTTTCAAGAGCACATTTACGAGTTTTTCATTCCACATTCGTGGAGCTTGTTTTAACCCGTATAAAGATTTATTTAATTTGCAAACTTTATTATGATGGCTGTCATTCAAACCATCAGGTATAGACATGTAAACTTCCTCTTTTAGATTTCCATAAAGAAAAGCATTATTAACATCTAGTTGATAAAGAGGCCAATCATTTTGAACAGATAGGCTGATTATGCATCTAATAGTTACCATTTTCACAACTGGTGAAAATGTTTCATCAAAATCTATGCCTTCTCTTTGATTAAACCCTTTAGCCACCAATCTAGCTTTATATCTCTCGACATCTCCATTTGATTTATATTTAACCTTAAAGACCCACTTACAACCTATAGGTTTTCTCCCTTTAGGAAGTTCAACAATAGACCAAGTGTTACTTTCATGAAGAGCACTAAGCTCTTCATTCATTGCATTTACCCAATTACTATCCTTAACCGCTTCTTGATATGAACTAGGTTCAAGTATTTTATTAACATTAGAGGCAAAACACACATTATCAGGAGACATGTTAGCATAATTAACAACTCTCTCATACCCGAATTTAACCTTGCCTTCGACCACATAATCACCAATTTTTTTTGGAATAGACACATACCTAGTTGATTTCCTAGTGGTGGTATGGGTACCCTCAGGAAGGTTTGATTCTTCATTGTTATTACTGGACTCAACCGTCACAGGATTAGGTTCAGGTTCATCCACTTGTTGATCGCCAGCCATGTCATCACCAGAGGATGACTGCTGAGTATCAACATGAGGTGTTGAATCATTTGAACTACTGTGTTGCTGAGTCACAACAGCTGAATCAGTTTCCACCTTCTCATCATCATTGGGATTTATGTCACTTGAAGAATCATAAAGATCAAAAAAGTTTGAATTATTTAAAGATTCAGTGTTTTCTAGATCAGATTATGAAAACAACTTAGTTTTATAGGGAAAAACATTTTCATGAAAGCTGACATCCCTAGAGAAGGTAAATTTCTTTTGATCTAGACTCCAAACTTTGTAACCTTTTTTTAAATTTGAATACCCCATAAAAAATGCATTTTTCAGCTTTCTCATCAAGTTTATCAGGATTATTTAAAACAGTAAAGAAGCATAAGCAACAAAAAATCTTCAAGTGACTAAGAGAAGGTTCAAATCCAAAAAGTAACTCATAAGGAGTTTTACCATTTAGCACAGAAGAAGGTGTCCTGTTAATTAAGTACGAAGCAATGAGAACACATTCAGACCAGAATTTTAAAGGCACACCTGACTGAAACAATAGAGCTCTAGCAACATTGAGTAAATGTATGTGCTTCCTCTCAACAATACCATTTTGTTGAGGAGTGTAAGCACAAGATGTTTGATGAATGATCCCACGTGACCTAACAAAGGTAGACATTTGAGAGTTAACAAATTCATTTCCGTTACCACTCCTAAAAGCCTTAATATTTACTTCAAATTGAGTTTTTACAAGATTATAAAAACTTTGAATGTTTTAAAAAACTTCAACTTTAGATTTCATCAGATATACCCAAACGGACCTGGAATAATCATCTACAATAGTGAGAAAATATTTGAATCCTTCTATGCTTGAGACCTTATAGGGACCCCAAATATCTAAGTGAATTAAGTCACCTACTTTAGAGGTTTTGTGTTCACTTAAAGGGAAAGGAACTCTGTGTTGTTTAGCTTTATGACAAACTTCACAAGGATCAATATTATTTTTATCAGTTTTAAGATTTAAAACATTTAAGGCTTGATCAGCGGGATGACCAAGTCTTGAGTGCCAGAGCTTTATAGTTTCAGCTTTATTAAAACAGGCAATCACAGAGTTGAAAGAATTACCACAGAAATAAAGACCATCAGTTTGTCTACCAGTCACCAGGGTTTTCTTTAAGTACAAATCCTGAATATAACAAGTATCTTCATCAAACACAACCCTAAGTTGATTATCCTTCGCTAATTTATGCACAGAGATTAAGTTGACACAATATTCGGGGACCACAAAGACATCTCTTAAGATAACAGAGTTGGATAATTTGTAGCATCATATTATAGTGACCTTGGCATCAGTACCATTAGGGTGTTTGACCGTTATATTATAATCAGAAACATCAACTTTATTAAACATTTTTTCACTTGACATCATCATGTGTTGATTAGCACCAGAATCAATAATCCAACTCGTATTATTTTGTGACCAAGTTTTACTATTAAAACAATAAAATCTCTTGTAACAATCTAAAGATGAGATCACATTATGGCATTTACCTCCAACATTTGTCTTAGGCCAATCATCAGTCCTTTTGTCATTAAGCAAGTCTAGAAGTTTAGTGAACTGATCTGAGGTAAGAGTATTCAAAGAATTGCTAACAGATTTGTCACTGACAGAATTATTCACAGAATTATTAGATTTAGACCACTGACTATTGGTTTGACTAGATTTAGACTTGTAATTTGGAGGATACCCATGAAGTTCAAAACACTTATCAATAACATGACCAACCATGTTACAATGAGTGCACTTCAAGTTGGGATTAGGACCTTTGTTAAACCTTTTTTTGTTATCACTAAACTGACTTGTTTTAGCAGCAAAGCCAACATTAGGTATTTTAGAACCACTGTTTGAACCCCTATGTGACTCTTCTCTAGATATAATTGAAAAAGCAGTTTTAATAGATGGAAGAGGATCCCTGGTTAATAGATTAGTTCTAACAGGTTGGTAAACATCATCTAATCCCATCAAGAATTGCATAAGTTTTATTAACTGACTAAACTCATTGAACTTGGTAGAAGCATTACATGTGCAAGAAGGTAACTGAAACATAGCATCGAATTGTTTCCACATAGTGTTTATCTTATGATAATATTCAGATACACTGGAACCATTTTGACTAACAGAATTAATTTTCTGATATAACCCAAACACTACAGAACCATCAACCTTATCATATGTCTTCTTTAGATCATTCCAAACTTCAGAAGCAAGTTTGGAATACACTTGACCAACATATAACTCATCAGAAACAGAATTCAGGATCCAGGTTAAAACAATAGAGTTGCATCTTTCCCATTGACTAGCTAAGACATCATTAGACTCAGATTTAACACATGTTCCATCAACAAACCCTAATTTGTTTTTAGCCATTAAGGCCAGTTTTATAGCATTCGACCAAACCACATAATTCTCAGTACCTTTTAACTTGATATTGACGATAGATAGATTACTAGAGTCACTGGCATGCAGATACAAAGGATCACTAGCATCTAGTTTACTTATTAAGGTAACTGAGGACTCCGTTTTGTCAGTCATGATCACACAGAACAGTTTAAAAGCGAAACAAGATCAAACAAACTAGAACAACCAGACAGCAATCAAGAAGCAAAGAACACTTAGCAGATAAAACAGAACAACCAGAAAGCAACCAAGCAAGAAACACACAAAAAAAAAAAAAAACACAAATCAAATCAGCAAAAATAACGGCGAAGCTACACCAGTGTTCCAGGTCGTTGGTTCATCACTCAAAGTGCCAACGCAGGTCTTAGTGTAGGAGCCACCTAAACCTTAAGACACAAAAATGAACAATCTCACCGAGAGGGGTTCCCAAGTTAGGGTTCGCCAAAATCACAGCCTATAACCTTCACTTAGGGTTATATGACTGTGAGCATAGGGAGAAGCCGGAAATAACACCCCTGATGAATCACGAACAAAGAATCCTTTGACCGAATATATCACCCCCTGGAACCAGGACAGTCACAACTTCGATTGCCAAGAAACGCAGGCACCAACCCCTCGATCTGGTTCAGCAAGCCTTAGATCTGATTCAGATCTTGCAGATGAACAGCGCAAATGAAACACACTCTGGAAATATGCAGCGGAAGATAAACAGAGCACCAGATTAGCCTTGGAGCTCTGATACCATGTCAGAAACTCAGGATTAAAGGCTGAAAAGAAACTTTATTTCACTCAAAATCACAATACAAATGGTATGGTCATCACAGATTGACTAATACACTGAAGCAATTGATGTGATGATGTACAAGAACCTGACACTCTTACGAATAACTTGCAAGAGGAACAGGAAGATTGAAAGAGAAACGATAAGTGGGCGTATCTCGAACCTTGAGAGCAACGATCCATTTATGGGTATCCCTAAATACCCAAAAGGAAATTATCTTTGACAACCAATTGATACGCCATAAAGGGTCCAGCCAAATACAGCCTGGACATAGGAGCCGCAAACCCTAGAGAGTCTTCTAGACAAGCAGCGAAGCAAAGGAAAAGGCCCAGCAACAGGAAGCCCAGCAACGAGCAGCCCAAAGAGATATCCAAAGAGAGATCCATAGAGCCTTGCAACAAACAAAGAAGAAATTAAAAAATATAACAAAAATAAAGAGTATTAAAACTGAGACATGTTAATGTCTTTAACACATATACTATGTTATTTATAAAAAGTAAAAAAAATTATAAAAGTAATCTAACGATTGTTCCGTTACTTGTTATATTGGTTATTTATATTTTAAACATACATATCCATAATTGAACCATAAAACGTAATTATTAAAAAATATTACCACCTTTGTTTTTTTTATTAAATTATTCCTATTATTATTCGATTATTCTGTTTTTTACACACTCCTAACTTTACAGTGCTCATGTTAATTACTTAATTGTATTTTTGACACTACTTAGACCGCCCGTAGTGGGCGTGGAATTTTTCAAAATCCACCACCAATAACGCCCCTTTCCGCCCTCGCTCCGCTCCCCTAGGCGTTTTCGGGAGTGTTTTGGCCAGATTATTGTTTTGGCGTTTTTTGAATAATGTTGAACGTGGCAAATGTTGACCAATGGGGATGAAGGGTAACGGCTAGCTTTAATTTTTTTTCTTTTTTAACCTCTCACCCATATATATATATATATATATATATATATATATACTATATATAACACTAGGGGAAAATTCATTGGGGAACACTAAAAAAGTGGGGAACAGCGGGGAACCGGCTCAAATGAACTCCGATTGGACTCATTCCAGCGGCGTTGGAACCGGCTCGTCGAACCCTAACTAAGATCTCTTAACCCTAAACCCTAAATCCTAACTCCTAAACTCTAAACCCTAAATTTAAAAAAATAAGGCTAAAACCTAAGCTAAACAGTAAAATCTAAACTATAAACCCTAAAAGCTAAACCCTAAAGGCTAAACCCTATAGCTAAACCCTAAAGCTAAACCCTAAAACTAAACCCTAAAGCTAAACTCTAAACCATAAAGCTAAACCCTAAAGCTAAACCCTAAGGCTAAACCCTAAAGCTAAACCCTAAAAGCCAAACCCTAATATATTTAGGGTTTAGGGGTTATGATTTAGGGTTTAGGGTTAAGAGATCCTAGTTAGGGTTCGACGAGACGGTTCCAACGCAGCTGGAATGAGTCTAATCGGAGTTCGTTTGAGTCGGTTCCCCACTGTTCCCCACTTTTTTAGTGTTCCCCAATGAACCTCACACTATAACACTATATAACACCATATCAACACCATATAACAATATGTAACACCATATAACACCATATAACACTATGTAACACTATATAGCAAATATAACACTATAGTTTGTCTGATAGCATGTCTATGATAGATGTATAATGTTATATATTGTTATATAGTGTCATATAGTGTTACATAGTGTTATATGGTGTTATATGATGTTACATAGTGTTATACGGTGTTTATATGGTGTTATATAGTGTTATAATACACTTCTCACACTTCTGGATTAATGTATAGGATCCCTACCCTATATATATAGGGTGGGGTTCTAGAGTGAACACTAGTGTATTTGCGAACTGAGCGAACAAATCATGGCCATTGATCTACACACGTGTATGGCCAGGATCTCATCATCAAATCGCAAAATACACTAGTGTATTTCAACATCAAATCCTGACCATTGATCTACACACGTGTATGGCCAGGATTAGTTCACTCAGTTCGCAAGCTACACTAGTGTTCACTCTTGAACCTAACCCTATATATGTATATATAGAAACGGGATCAGGAGAAAACGGCAAAAAGTGTGAGAACGGTGAGAACGCATCCTAGCCGAACACGTGGCGTGGGGCTTGATCAGGGACCGAGGGTTTTTTTTGTCTTTTTAGTATTCTTCTCCTTTCACGGTTTTCGCGTTTGAGAAGCTTCTTTATTTTTTGCGTGCAAGATAATTTTGGCGTTTTGTAGATTTATTAATTATTTGGCGTTTATTGTTTTTTTCTCAGATTTCTTCTATTTGAGGTAATTCTTTTTGTGTCACATAGTTAATATTTTTGGCGTTATGGCTTTTTCCATGTTTTTTTGGCGTTTTGTATCTTTTTGTTAATAATTCATTACCATAGATTAATATTTCAAAAAATTACAATAAGTAGAAAATCAAAATAATCTAATAGTCTTCCGTAGGTGGGATTACATCGGAGATGTACCCATCGCTTTGTTCTTCACTTTCTTCAGATTCTTCATCATCAAATTTCATTTTTGCGTATAACGCCATTAGCTCCTCTCTTCTTTGCTGCAGCCTATTCAAGAATATTACTGCATCATTGGATTTTGGATCGTTTGAAGGTGTTAAATCACGGAGTTGTTCAATGATAGATAGCAACCCTGTCTTCAACATTTCTTCCATTGGTCTTGAATATTGCACCCCGTTTTCATAAGTTACTTCAAGTGTTCCTTCTTCCACATGCAATACCCAACTCCTAAGTTTTGGCATTTGTGTATCTTCAATGTCATCATCATCATCTTCATTATCTTCTGCTGGAAACTTTCTCTCCAGTCTTCTTATTACAGTTCTTGTTCTTTCACAATCGTTGTCTCTTGGAACCCCAAGGGCCAGGATATCCTTTTGAATATTTTCATTCATTTCCATCATGACTTTTATTGTTCTTACCTTAACCCTTATCCTGTCAGCGAACTTTATGATGAATCTTTTTTCTTTCCTTACAAACCTCCATGCAATAACCTTAGCCATTTTTTAAATTTTTTGGCGTTTTGGAGAATATGTGGCGTTTTAGTTTTTTTGGCGTGTTTGAACTTGGGTTCTGATGATCTTCTTTTATATTGACTTTTTTTTCCCGCGTATGTCAGGTAATTATGGCGTTTTGAAAAAGATAAATAAATTTAATATAATAAATGTTTGTAATTATGTTTTCCGTCGTTTCATTTTACTGTTTTTTGCAGTTTACCGTGTTTTGTTTAAGACTCAATTGTTTTAATGGTGCAACACGTCAAATCTTTTGACGGCTGTAATTATGGCGTTTTGTTTTCCAATGGCGGTTAGATAACTATTGGACTTCTTTTGTTTTATATTCTTTTGCACATTTTTTCACTCTTTTTTTTTTTTATAAAATTAGTTGTTCAAATTAATTTTATTATAGTTTGGTAGTTTATTTGGGGGCTTTTGTATGACATTATGGCGTTTTACACGTATTTGCTAATTTTGACGTTTTATTATATTTTTCGTTATAGCATTAATATTATTTTGTTGTTTATTAACTGACATTACAAAAACAAACAATAGACAAAGAAAATTAAAAAAAAGTAAAAAAAAAAAAAACAAAGTAGAAGCAATTTATTATTTTAAATTTTCAGTGTCATCAGTCTCTTTTTTCTTTTGAAACTACAAGAAATGTGACAAATAAATGGCGTTTTGGGTTTGGCGTTGTTTATTTTCTTTGTTCATGTGTTGAATTGTCTTTGTTAATATTTGAGTCATAAAGCGACTCCCTGTGGGTGGATGCTATCTGCCACTGGTATATGTCTCTTCTTATCATCCAACCCTTCTTCAGGAACAAAGATGACAGTATGACATATGTGTGTCATCAATCCCTCTTTTTTCAATTTTGTCCATCTCATGCAGCAAAATCTTTTCTTCACTCGCGTAAAAAATAATTAAATGAAGCTTCATGCAGAACTTTGCTGAGGATCAAAGAAAAAGATGTTTTTGCTGTCATTGTATTTTTTGGCGTTTTACATTGAGTTGTAAATTTTTTCAGCAACCACTGTGTGTTTTTTTTGTGTTTTTTTTGGTGTGATATACGGAAGGTGGTGAGGCGTTTCTATTTATAGAATTTTTTTGGCGCGTAGGTTTGGCGGGATGTTATTTTTATAACACAAAATGTAAATAACATTTATTCGGATGTAAAGTTTGGCGTTATATATAATGGCGTTTCCTATGTTATGGCGTTTTTGTAACCAGAGAGCTTAAATAAAAACACAGAAAAAAACACCCAGTGATAAATTTGGCGTTTTGTATTTATTTGGCGTTTTATTTTCCATGGCGTTTTATGTGAGGAATAGTTTTTTAATTTTTTACCCTTAATGACGCTCGTCCACGTAATAAAATTGGTGTTATTTACTAAAATGCCACCGCGCCAATCTAGTCCATAGATTGTTTTGATCGGACGATGCATAAGCGTTCTCTCCGTTCTCACACTTTTGAGCGTTTTCTCTAAATCCTGACCCTATATATATATATATACAAACTTCTACAATTTTTCAAACCAAGACTCTCATACACTCTCATACAAATACTACCATTTTATAAAAAAAAATGGATTCCCCTAGTTCCTCTTCCATGGTGAATTTTTACTACAAAGAGTTTTTTGCGGATGGCGATGAATCCATCAATGAGGAGGTCGAGCAAGAGGCGGTTATGAGTGCTTGTCATGCATGGACCAAACAAAAAATGAGAGATGCTATGTACGCTTGTATAATCATGCACAACATGATTTTGGAAGACGAAGGAAAGACGATATGCCAAAATTATGTACCGGAAGCCGTTCAGGAGGAGCATCCACAGGCATCAATGGAAGAAAGAGTGAATAATTCACGAGAATTGCGTTACGAACCGTACCATTCTGCTTTAACGTTTGATTTGGTACAACACGCATGGTCGGTTCGGTGTGTCCCACCTGAGGGTGAAGAAGAAACGGAGGACGAGGAAGACGAAGTTGGCAAGGATGAAGAAAGCGAAGACGAAAACTAATGTATTTTTTTTATTTAGTTGGTTTTTATTTTTTTATTTCTAGTATTGTATTTTTTTTTAAATTTAATGAAGTATTTTAACTTTTTAATTAAAAAAAATAATTGTCTAATGATTGGAAGGGGCGTTATTGGGCATTATTCCCACTACGCCACTTTTGCAATAACGCCCAATAATGCCCCCATGCTGACTGGACTGGCAAATGGCAGAAAACGCCTCAAGGTGAGGGCATTATTCATCTAACGACTACGCATAGTCTTACAAGGAAAACCTACATAACTGGTTACAAAAGATAATTATATATTTTTGGAAAAATAACAGAAGTGTTAAACACATTTTATTTGACAAATTAGTAACATGAAATCATGAATGCATAGTATGAATTAAACTGATAATCATATCTATATAAATTAAAGTTTGAATATGAGGTTTTTTTTTTAATTTTTCTTTTTATATTTATCATAAGAGTTTTGAATTCAATGTTACCAAATAAGGCCGTGAGATATATCCTAACTCTTCTTAACATTATACAAGTGTCACATCACATGTTTTTTTCTTTTCTTTTTTACTCCACCTATCCTAAAGAAATAGTAGTTTTACCTTGTTAACTCTACCTCACTCATAATTTTTTTAATTATTTTGATATTAAATATTTAAATTAAATACAAAATTAATAATAATAATACCATTTCATTAACTTTTTAGCTAACATAAACATTGATAATAAATAGTAGAGTTAATTACATAGTTAGTCCCTGTGGTTTGCACAAAATAACATATTTAGGTACTAATAGTTTAAAATCACTTTCTAGGGTATTAACTTTTCATTTTGTACCGTTTGGATGTATTAACGTCTAGGGTATTAACATAGTTAGTCCCTGTGGTTTGCACAAAATAACATACAATAGAATGTGATTTTAAGCCTACAAATAACGTTAATACCTACAAACGTTACAAAATGAAAATTTAATACCATATAATGTGATTTTAAACTATTAGTACCTAAGTATGTTACTTTGTGCAAACCACATGGACTAACTATGTAATTAACTCTAAATAGTATTAATTTCTTATTCTTTTTTGTCTAAGTTAACATGTTAAGGGTGGAAAGAGTGCTCCCCAAATGGGAAGTGTTAAACATTTTCTCTAGCCAATAATTTCATGTCATGTCAACTCGCCACTCTACTACTCATTTTACACTCAAACACTAGGGGTGCTAAAAAACATGGGGAGTTTATTTCTTTTTTTATAGAAATTATGCATTAAAAATAAATAAAACATATATTAAACAAAATAAAATTACAATTACTTAAAAAAACACATTACATAAAATTAAAATTAGAAAATTAAACCATAATAAACCTAAAATTTAGAAATTGCATGGCCAATTATATATATTTTTTTGCAATATCCCGTTTCCGCGCTAGAATAAACGGCAACATCTCGGGTGAAGCATTGTCGTGTGGCTTAGTAAACGTCTCCAAATCCCGATCATATAAAAGTTGTTTTACCGCCTCGCGTTGTTCCGCCACTAACGCTATGGTGACTTCCTCACCTTTCTTTTTTATATTCGACAACCCTATTCATGACATCGACGTAGCCACACCCACTATCACGAATACGATCCTACATATGTAACAAATATAAAGTAAAATATAAAAAACAAAAACAAAGTTATAGAAAATATTTATTAAATGTTTAAAAAAAATATACCGTTTGTTGCCAAAGGTCGTTGAAGTAGTTTATCTTACTCAACATAGGGAGCCATTTTGAACGTACTTGATGAACGGTTCGTGTACTTCTGCCAACTGTTTCGATGTAATGCTCGAGAACTTTTTTCCAAAAATTGTCCGCTTTTTGTTGGTTGTTTTTTTTCTTGTTTAAAAAACAATGAACCCATGCCTTGGCTAAGGCCTATTCTTGTTTTTTCGTCCAAATTTGACGCTCCGCCTTGCCTCCCTTTTCTTTCGGCTCACTTGCTTCACCAATATCTTCGTCTTCAACCTCATATTCTTCTTCGTCCTCATCAATTTCTTCATCCAAATGTTGTGTTTCGGGGACAACCTCTACATCTTGGTCTTCATTGTCATCGTAGATCGGAAGTGAGCGCTAGACATTCTCTCTTGGTGATTGAATTGGCGGGCTCCTAAATGCAAATGGATCGAATGAGTTTTGTGCTTCCATGGAGTATTCGTACATGCCGGGTGCGACCATCGTTGGACCTTGTGAGTGTGAAAATATTTGTGGCGGAAAATTAGGTTGGGGTTGGGTGTTATAAAAAGTCGGTTGTGAAGCTTGGGGGTAAAAAAATTGAGGTTAAGAGTTTGGTGAATATCCGTATGGGGTTTGAACCGGTGCACTCGGACCTATAGAATCACCTCATCTCGTTGTGGAACCTTTTTTCTTGAGTTTGAATCTGATCCTCGGCTAGCGGAACATTTTTTCTTGGGTTCACCTTTGTTTTGTTTATCCATGGTGTGGTGTGGGTATAGAAATTTTAGTGAGAATGGTGTGTGAGATGAGTGAAATGTGTGGGTTTTAAATATAAAAAAAAAACATTTTTTTTATTAAATTACCAACGGTCACTTTCCAACGTTCCTTTTTTGCATAACGGTCACATTTTGAATCGATGAGTATTAACCGTTTTCCCCCCTCACCGCTCACCGAAGAAGGGGTGCCATCCCCTTGCCGCGCGGTAAAAGCTACTCACCGAAGGCTTCCCCGAACCCACTCCCTACACCCTAACCTAGGGAGGTTCTAACACCCCTTAACATGGAGAGGGAGTGGTTTGAAAGACATGTTAACTTGCCATGTCATCTTCAACACCAATGAAGTTAGAATACACCGCAAGACCTAAAACGAAGGAAAAACAAACTTAATGCTTCTTTTAGATTGGATAATAAAGGTAAGGTTCTGCCCTAAATATAGGAAGTCTTAGAAAGGGTATCAAACGGACTCTAATTGAACTTATTCAAGTGGCATTAAAACCATCTTGTCGAACTCTACGATATGAAATTTAGGTTTTCGCCTTTGGATTTTTAGCTTGTAGATTTTAGAATTTTTGTTTAGATCACTGTGTTTTTTATTTAGCATTGTCTTTTGATCACTGTGTTTTTTATTGAGTATTGTCTTTTTTTTCTTTATTTGCGTCATTGTATCTTTTTTACGACTCTCTGGCCGAAATTTGGCCAAAATTGCTAAACTGCCACCGACTTTTGCCAATTAGGACTGGATTTAACCATTGTTGAAGCTACTGATTAATTGGCCGAACTGATAAAAATTACTCAACAAACCTCTGACTAGCGATTAATCGCCGACTAAGCGAAGGCTAGTTGGAATTTTTACAACCATGTCTATCTTTATGTCTATGTCATAAGAAACAGTAAAAATGTTTCAATTTAGTGAGCACACACTTAAATACATACAAATTTTGGTTTGGCTTTCATTGATTACTAAAAGCTAGTATTATTATTTGTGCTTCGCGACATGCTATTTATAGGTTTTAACATTTTATATGTGGTAAACCAGTAGTCAAGCAAAACTCCAGTATTTGACAAATTGCCCATACATTCACTAAACGTCACCCAAAATATAACTTTCTAGTTGAGTCGGGTTCCAACAAAATGTCACTCCCTTACGTGGTGAAGCTTGAGATTTCTGACCCGAGGGGGGTGGGTCGAAAATGTGTATACCAAAAAATTTCTATAAAACCGGAGAGTCGAAAACATATATACCAAAAAATTTCTATACGAAAGCTCCATATATAACACTACTGAGCGAAAAGTTCGAGGGTCGGACGCCCCTCTCCGGCCCTTTCTAACCTGCGCCACTGAAGGGAGACCATGTCTATCTTTATGTCTATGTCATAAGAAACAGTAAAAATGTTTCAATTTAGTGAGCACACACTTAAATACATACAAATTTTGGTTTGGCTTTCATTGATTACTAAAAGCTAGTATTATTATTTGTGCTTCGCGACATGCTATTTATAGGTTTTAACATTTTATATGTGGTAAACCAGTAGTCAAGCAAAACTCCAGTATTTGACAAATTGCCCATACATTCACTAAACGTCACCCAAAATATAACTTTCTAGTTGAGTCGGGTTCCAACAAAATGTCACTCCCTTACGTGGTGAAGCTTGAGATTTCTGACCCGAGGGGGGTGGGTCGAAAATGTGTATACCAAAAAATTTCTATAAAACCGGAGAGTCGAAAACATATATACCAAAAAATTTCTATACGAAAGCTCCATATATAACACTACTGAGCGAAAAGTTCGAGGGTCGGACGCCCCTCTCCGGCCCTTTCTAACCTGCGCCACTGAAGGGAGACCATGTCTATCTTTATGTCTATGTCATAAGAAACAGTAAAAATGTTTCAATTTAGTGAGCACACACTTAAATACATACAAATTTTGGTTTGGCTTTCATTGATTACTAAAAGCTAGTATTATTATTTGTGCTTCGCGACATGCTATTTATAGGTTTTAACATTTTATATGTGGTAAACCAGTAGTCAAGCAAAACTCCAGTATTTGACAAATTGCCCATACATTCACTAAACGTCACCCAAAATATAACTTTCTAGTTGAGTCGGGTTCCAACAAAATGTCACTCCCTTACGTGGTGAAGCTTGAGATTTCTGACCCGAGGGGGGTGGGTCGAAAATGTGTATACCAAAAAATTTCTATAAAACCGGAGAGTCGAAAACATATATACCAAAAAATTTCTATACGAAAGCTCCATATATAACACTACTGAGCGAAAAGTTCGAGGGTCGGACGCCCCTCTCCGGCCCTTTCTAACCTGCGCCACCGACTCCCTTCACGAGGGTGATTATAAGAGATTGTCTTGTAAAGTTTTCATAAATATGTTTCCCAAAAGAACAACCCAATAAATAATAACAGTAACATCAATAAATATAAATTTTAGTACTTAAAATTACAAAAAGGAAAAAGGGGACCAAGTGTATTGACGAAAAGTCAAAATAAGTGGTGATTACCTGTTAGATTGCTCTATAAAAAAATTAAAAATAATAAATTATAATTAAAGTTGGATAAAAAGGAAAGGAAGATGAGACCCACAAATTCTAATAAACAACTAGTTTTTATTGACGTCACGCGTTACGGCGAAACCGAACAAATGGTAATGTAAACAAACGTGATTTGAAAATAAAACATATTATTTAACAAGTCAAACCATTAGAAAAAATTTAGTTTACATTCGTATCATTTTATAATGCCAAATAAATACTTTATTTTGAGTACAAGTTCGTTTTTAACAAAACTTATAACGAAATGTCAAGGAAAAAATCAAGTACAACCACGTACTTAAGTTTTAGAAAAAAGTTATAAACGTAAATTATTAGAGAAATATCAAATTAATTGATAAATTAATATATGTTCTAAACAAAGAAAAGAGAATTACTAAAAAATGGTAAAAGAAATATATGGTTTTAAAAAGGTAAAAAATGTTAAAAATATGTTATTAAAAGTAAATATGATAATAAACTATTATAATATATAAAATAAAAAATAATAAAAAAACTATATATTATTATAAAAATAAAGTTACTATTCATCATCCTTTATCAACAATTACTATACTAGGTTTTATTAGCGTCGCGCTTTGCGGCGAAACGGAGCAAATGATAATGTTAAGCGAACAATATTTGAAAATCAAGCATGTTGTTTCGAACGCCAAACAGTAGAATCGGTTTAGTATATAATCGTACTGTAAAACGATACCAAATAAATACTCTCGTTTGAACACAACTTCATTCTTAACAATACTTATATCGGAATCTCCAGGGAGAAAATAAACACAACGGCATACTTAAGTTTTTTTTTAATTAATGAATGAAAGTTATTTAATAAATATTAAATTAATTGATAAAGGAAATATCATTTAAAATAATTATGAAAAACAAAAATTAAATGAGAAAAGGTAATATGGTTTAAAAAAATAAAAAAAGGAAATATGTTAAAATTAAATATAATAATAATGTTTTATAAAATTAAAATAATAAAATATTAAAAAAACTATATATTACTATAAATTTAAAATTACTATTCATCGTCCTTCAAAAACAATATATATATATAATATATATTAATATTTAATATTAATAATAATAATATTTAATATTAATAATAATAATATATATAATATAATTGTACACTATTAATAATGAAACTAAATGAACAGTAATTATTTGTTTTAAATGTTTTTTTTATATGTGTTGTTTAGTGGTTTTTTATGTATTATTTGGTTTTTTATATATCTTATATAATTTGCGTTTGTTTTTTATCCATGTAAATCACGTGTCGATATTCTTTGGTCATATCAAGATTTTTTCTTTATGGGTTATTGTAACGAGTGTAGGTGGCGTAAAAAAACAAACCAATACCGATCAAATTCCCACTGTGTTGGTATATTTTTTGTCATATCATGATTTTTTTTTAGTTTTTTCTCTATTGGTTGCTATAACAAGTGTCAGTACTGAAGTTAAACGAACTAATACCTACCCACGATGCAACGCGAGGATTTCCGGCGCAACGCGCAGATTTAATATAATATTAATATTACAAATGAAATGAACAGTAATTTTATTATATTATAATAATATATTAATATAATAATAATAATCACTATTATTTTCTTTACTTTCTCAGTTGGATAAGTTTGGTGTCAACTAATACTAATATCGAAAATACAGGTACGGTCCGATTCATTATCGATACATGAAGGTAAAAATCGGCAACAGCCTGATACAGAAAACGCCAAAACTCGGTACCGGAGTGACTTTGAAAATCTTTTAGTTCGGGAAATTCGGTATTGCTACACGGTACCATTTGCTCATCCCTGATCACAGGTGCCGTACAAACAACAACGGTATCGTGCAATTTTTTCTTGTTGATTTACTTCAACTTTTAATGATTTCTTTTTTTAGTTTCAGGGGTAGGGATGCGTTCGGTGGCAACCGATACCAAAAATACCGGTTACGGTACCGGCATTTGAAGGTAAAAATCCGTAGCGAACCGGTACTAGGAACGCCAAAAGTCGGTACCGAATTGGTACTCAGGATCCTTCGGTTTGGGAAATTCGGTACCGGTACCCAGTATTATTTGCTCATTTCTGACCACGGGTTTCATACGAACAACATTATTAACATACAAATTTTTTGGTTGATTTTCTTTCGATTATTTTTTACTGTTTTTCACATTTTATTTTTATTCTTGTTAGTGGTTCCGCGTGCAACGCGCTCGTAGTAATTTCAAAACACATGTAAACACAGACTAAATAACAAAACAAATGAAGTTCGCCACAACGTAGCTAGGGTGATAAACTTCCAAACAATAACACATGCCAGCATCAAAACTCTTATCATATAATCTTGTTTTCTCCAATTTAATATTATATATATGTATATCAATAGATTTTAGTTAGAAAATTTAATCAAACGTTATATTTTTTTCTCAAATTTAATACTATATATATATATATATATATATCAATAGATTTTAGTTAAAAAATTAATCAAACTTTCTAATAACATTAATGTCACGTATTAAACTCAACTTTAATCATATTTATTTATGTAAATTATTATCATGCTAAACAAAGACATAATATCATATTATAAAATTTTAATTTTAATATCTAAATGCCGACTGTTTTTGTCAAAAATCGATTTAAGGGTAATGTAACCAAATTTATATTGTGAGGTAGAGTGCTTGTATGAACAAAATAATTGCAAGGCTAGAAATGTAAGTTGAACACAGAGATTTATACGAGGAAAAGCCCTTGATCACTAGTAGATCGCCGGCATAAAAACTCCGGGTGGTGAAAACTATCTACCACGGATTTCTGTTAAGCAACAATGTGCAATACAACTTCAGAAATCGATCAAGCTTGATACAATGTATTAGCAGATCTCATCAGGGACTGATGTGTGTTGTGTATGTTGTGTGTTATAACTTGATCGATCCCTTTTAAAAGAAAGATAACAAAATATGCGATAACTATGCTAAACCCACGTCTTCGTTCCATGACCGTTGTGGAATGAGCACGTGCAGCTTCTCAACCATTTCCAGCGAGATTTTAGCTTAGACTTAGTCCACCACTCAGTTTACCTGCATATAAACACAATAAAATACCGAGAACAATTATTAGAAACCACAGCAAACATTAAGGATCCTTGATCCTCTAGGGTCCCGAAAAACACAGCAAGGATACTTTCTACAGAATATGTATCAGGATATCGGATCCATAACAATTAAAATCTAATTCCTAACACCGACTACTATAAAAAGTTGTTTTGACATCCCAAGTTATAGTTTTAGAAATTTTAGTCCTATTTTTTAAACCCGTATTTTATTCGTAGTATGATTTTAACATGTAACATTTTATATACAAGCATTATATTTGTATCTCGTCTCATCATCCCTATTTCCTAAAATACTATTTATATCAAAGTATTCATTTTATCATTAATATAAATTGTAGAATTTAATTACAGTTCATTTGTCACAACCTCATAACTTAGAATTAGTTTTATAAAACACCTACAATATTTTTTTTAGTGTTATTGTTTTACGGCCATATATAATAAGATGGATCGTAGTGACTCAAAAGAGAAGTAAAAACTTAGAAATTTATATTTGAATAGCTAAAAATGTAACTATTCTTTTGTTTCACTATTTTATGTAATAAGTCATTTCACTGATAAAAATTATTTATTTGTTTATAGTTTACATTTTTTTCAATATTCAACCCGCGTAATATATGAGTAAGCTAGTGCATGTAGTATGTATGGCAAAGTAATGTGTTTCATATCTACTTGAATTTATGGCATTTTTTGCTTATAAAAAAAAAGAAACTGATGAGGCAGTCACGATTTTTACACATCTCCCCCTTTTAAGAGTTTTTATTACATAAAATCAATTACATATTTCACTTTTTATTAAGTATTTACCCATTTACCATTTACCATTTTGTAATTCAATTGCCAATAAAGTTAGAAATATTACTATGTTAAACTATGGCTTCGATTCTGATTCTAAAAAGTGCTTCGCCAAAAACCCATATAATATACTAATAAACCCCAACACAATATTTTCTAATACAACATCGATTCTTTTATCCAAATTATTAGGATTGGGAAGCTAAAAGAAATAACAATGATCATCAATGCCTTAAATCCTTCCCCAAAGGGACTTTTTGTAGGAGGGACGAACTCAGAGCCCAACACATTTTTGGCACCCTTTGTGGAAACGGGTTGATGTGTGCAAAATGCAACATATAAATTACATCAACTGTGACATAAAACTAACCCTTTTTAGTACTTATGTTGGAAAAAGTGTGCTTTTGTCTTCCTTTTGTATTTTCAGGATTAAATGAGCTCAAATTAACAAAAGAAGCAAAAAGACAGCTAAATCTAATATGAATACAAGAAAAGGAACAAAAGAGACATGCCCGACCCCACGACAACATCTTCCCAAGCAAAACAAGAGAACAGAAGGCTGAACACGCCCCGTGCTCAGTGAACACGGGGGCGTGCCCAAGTGCCAGCATAAAAGACAAAGCTATAGAAGCTTCTATCGCCCACCACGGGGCCGTGCTCAGCGGACACGGGGCCGTGGTCAACTATAAGATTCGCATAATCCAGGCAAATCTTGATAGTACAGATATGCTTCTGCACACGGGGGCGTGGTCAACTAATGCAGACAAACTGCAATTAATGAAGACAGAGAAGAGGATCGACACGGGGCCGTGCCCAATGGACACGGGGCCGTGCCCGAGCTTCTGTTCAGCCTATAAATAGGAGTGCTTGGCTCAAGCTCAAACCATCCCTTGGCACACCACCTCTCTCACACTTCACACTCTTCACACTTCACCCACCACCTACCACCACCATAACACCATCATCCATTGTCCATCATAGAGTGTGTGAGTCGTCTCGGGATCCAAGATTGATCGTAAGAGTTCTTGACAATCAAGGCCATGTTTGCCTAAGTCTCTTACATCACTTGGTGAAGACAAAGTGTCTAGTGTAATACTTTTTATTTTTAATCTTTTCGCACTTTTTACTTGGTTATGTATTAATGACTTTAATAACTAGTTTCTTATGTTGAAGGTGATTCTTCCTTATCGTTTGTCCGTGGTGTCTTGGCATTATTTTACTGTCTATATAAAATAAAATATTTTCACCATTCATATCTCCACGGTCTATATGGATGTATGTTGGCTACCTGGTCGGGGGTTAAGGGAACGGTTTGGTAAGAGTCTTGCCTTGTTCAGTGTATAGATCCTGCAAGGACCTGGGTCAAATTTAGTAGGACCTCCTTCAATACTTAACGGTATTGGATGGCGGGGGTCCAAACTCTTTGATCCCCTCATATGTAAGCTACTATTAATACTTTAACCCGGCTACTTAGGACCGTATCCCTGCTGACTCAGACTACTTAGCCGAGGGTAACGTCACCTTCAAAAGAGGGGCCTACCATAATATGCATTAATAACTTAATTAATTATCTTTCAATAATCCGACCCTTTAGGATTGTATCCTTGCTGACTCAAACTACTGGGTTGAGGGTAACGTCACCTTCAAAAGAGGGGCCTGCTACAATAACTAAGATAATCTCTTAAATAGTGCAAAAGTGCGAAAACAATCAAAGTTTACACTATACACGAGTCGGAGCCAAGTGATTCATCTTGTCTATCTGTTTTTATTTTATTTTATTTTATTTTATTTTCAACATTTTAGTTAGTTTTTATTTTTCTAGTTTAAAACCTTTTTCTAACTTTTTGATTTGATTAGACGTTGAGGATAAACCGGTACTAAAAGCTCTTGTGTCCTTGGACGACCTCGGTATCTTACCAACACTATACTACGCTCACGATGGGTGCACTTGCCTATATGTGTGTTTAGTGTTAGCAAATATCGTGTTTTATAAATTTAAAACTTGGCTAAAAAGTGTAAAAAGGGCTTAAAATATACTTAAACTTATATACACACTTCACACGCATCACGGGTCTACGATCATCTTTGGTTACTTAGGGTTATTACCAAGGTCGTCAACGTGTGGTTGGGGAGGCGATGTCCAAGGGCCTTGGTGGAGTTTGTTGCATTCGCCCCCGTAACACCGCTGCTTAAGCTGGACAATGGGATTAGGCCAATTGTTGTAGGCACTATTTGGAGAAGGTTTCTTTCTAAGGTGGCTGGCAAGGAAGAAGGTGGGGAAATAGATGGCTAATTACCTTGGTGATTACCAATTCGGGGTATGGATCCCAAGTGGGGTGGAGATTATGCTCCATTGCGCAAACATGTTTTTAAATGAGTTCCAATCAGATGGGTCGTTTGATATAATTACCTTTGGTTCTCTAATGCCTTCAAACTTGTGGATAGGACGACTCCCCTTCAAGAGGTTCGTTCCTGATGCCCATCCATCTCCCCATGGGTCAATTTCCTATATGGAAAACCGGTTAGGTTATATATCGGGGATGATTGCATTAGGTCCACTATTGGGTTTAGCAAGGAGACCCTATGTGGCCCCTTTTTTTGCCTTAGTTTTGCACCTCCACGTTCATCAGGGGCAGGATTGTTGCAACTTACTTTTCCATGCGTGGTACTTGGATGATGGAACGATTATAGAAGACACTGTTGAAGTAGCTAAAGTTTTGAATATCATCAGGTCTGAGAGACTATGTTTGGGGTTTGAGCTTAACATCAAGAAACCGGAGGTCTTTTTGGCCGTCGTGTAAAAGGGTAAAGGTGTGTAACACCTCGAAAATTTACGTCTTATAATGTGTTGACACGTGTCATAACCTTTGAACGTGTGAAAGAATACTTTCGAGGGACTAAAGTTGACAAACAATGAAACTATGTAAATATAAGGGTTCAAAATGTCAACAATGAATAAATATACTTTACAATAACCCTACATGATGTTTATAACCTTAAACGAATAATTCATGGATCATACGTAGCTAATTGTGAAAGAAAGTGAGAAATTACAAACTACAGGGGTTAAATGTGTCAACATGTTTAAGATATACCTCTGAGTGACCTTTTAGCAAACCCGAAGCTTTGTAACGGTTAATTATGCTCATAAGAATATGTGATAGAAATTTCACAAAGTTTCGTTAACGTATGAGAAAGTTATGATAAAATTCGTGTGTGAGGGTTAGAATCGTCAACATAGAAAATTAGGGCATTTCGGGTGATCACAAAGTTACCTGAGGACTTGACAAAGATGGTATAAGTCTTAAAGCCCCTAAATGTCAATATTAAAGGCTTAGAATGCAAAAATTAGAGAGAAAGCGACCTTTCGGGGGACCAAGGGCCAAAAATGCAATAAAAGAAAAGTTTTTCACCTTCTGCCAAGGGCTTACGCACCGCAAGGGTCAACCCTTACGGTGCGCAAGCGTTGCCCAGCGACAATAAAACCGGCAGTAGCCTGTTTTCAGCATTTTAACCGACTTAGTTGATGTTTCTTCATTCTTGGGCGACCCCTAAAAAGTTCCTAGACCCTAGGGACATATGTGGGAGAGTTGTGGTCACTTGTAGCCTTACATGTCAACAATTCATGGTGTTTAAAACACTATATAAGGCCTCCAAGTTTGCAAACATTCTTGCACTCATATCTGAGCATTTCTATAACTCCAAAGCCGACTCCAAGCCTTCCTAATCATCCATTAGACACTTGTAAGTACCCTTGACCCTTCTTAATTAAGTTTTATTTAGTTAATAGCTTAAAAGTCAAACCGTCGTAATTACGGTTTGACTTAGCGATTAATCGCTAACGGTCTAGTGATTAGGAAAACTTAAGGTAGTTATAAGTTGGTAATTATGTGGGCTTTAAACCCTTAAAATGGCACCCACTGATACCCGTTCTATCTAGGTCGTTTGTCGAGTCAAAGAAGATTAGAAAAAGTCAACAGAAATGTAAACTTTGATTTAACGCATAATTAACGATGTAAAAGGTGTATCACCTATTTTATCATTCATATAACCTGATAATAAGCATAAGAACTTGTCTAAGCTTGTTTGATTCGACAACTTTCTGTTTTGAACCGATTCGGAACCGAAAGACGCAAAAGTTTGACTTTTGCTTTGACCTCAGTTCTGACCCGTTTTAGATAGGTTTAGACATGCCTTAAAGTTCCATTAGGACCTAGTTACATGATTGTAATAGCCTCTGCGTTTATACCACTTAAATCCTTAATTGTCCGACGTTTCCGTTAAGTGCTTAAATATGGACCATAATGCCCTTATGACCATACAAAGAGAATTTTGGAAATGTGAAAGTACAATAATCTTTGTTACTGATTATTAAACATGTCTGTAAATTTTTACATCAGTTGGACATATAGATTAGGAGTTATGCTCAATGACGTAATTAGAACGCTTCTTAGTGATTAAACGATGTCATCAGCGTAAAGCCTATCTAAACCCCATTTTTGACACCAAACCTTTTACCCACTGATGTAATATAATATTTTGGGATTTTTGAAGATTTTTAATTATTTTTAAACTGATCATAAGCTAGGATTAGTGCCTTAATTCGGTAAATACCGAATATGCCCTTTTAAGCCATAAGATGAGTTTTACAAATCCTTTTAATGCCAATCCAATTGCTACTGATTTTAAATAATAAATGAAGTGTTTGGAACCTGTTTAACTGATCAGAAAACTCAGAGTCCTATTTTAACCCGTACGTCGCTTAAAACGACTTTATACGCGTATTAAACGCATAGTTTAGGTTTAAAACTATTTTTACATATAAGACTTATAACCAAATGTTATAACCTGTTAAAATAAGATATTTTACTGATTTATTCAGACCCGGATCACAGAAGATAAATTAATCCCTTTTATAATCTTTAAAATGACCAAAATACCCCTACGGGGCTTAATATGAGATTAAACTCGTTTTGGGCATAATGGAAGGTATCATACTGATATCACAACATATTTAAGGCATGTTAACTTAGAAAACCTGTTTAGGACTCTTATGGTTACCCGTTACGCTTCATACGCGTTCGGTTCGGTTTATGTAACTAGTTTACATAAATTAGCCGAAACGGGTCAAACCTTATCGGTTTTATCTCAAAATCCAGAATGTGTATAATATACCCATATTAAGCAAGTCTTCAAACTTGTCGGGTCTAAATCACATTCTATCCGGTCTTCGCTTAATCGTGCCTACGAACCGTATCTTTAAAACTAACCGGTCTAAGCTTAAGCTTAACTAAAGACCCGTTAGGATTCTAATAGGTTATTATACACCTTCGTTCCAGATTAGGAGAACCGGTAAAAGATACTTGCACTCGCTGATTTTGATTTATACTTGCTCAGGTAAATACTTTTAACTTATTTTCCCTATACGGGCTTGGGGTACGGTATATAAAATACCGCTTGGTCGGGCATTGAATCTTTAATTGTATGATGGTTAAAGTATTGAGATGTCTCGTTTAATTTGTTTTGTTGCTTAAAGCCTTTGGGGGGTTAATGACCGTGTCCCGGATATCCCTGGCATCATTTTATGAAATGGCCACGACCTAAGCACGGGGCGTAGGCGTACGCCCGTCAGTGTCTCATATACATAATGTGGTGTGTCTATTGATCTTTAACCCGGCTCGACCCGGGCTACTGAACGCATAAGAAACATGTAAATCCTTTACAAGTATTATATTCTAATAATTATCCCAAGTTATAAAATATTATTTGTGCCTTGTGCCTTAAATTCATTTTCATAAACTCTTTACAAAATGAGTCGGTTGATTGTATTTACCAGTGTAAACTGACGTATTTTCTCAAAAAGGTTAAGTGCAGGTACTACGCGTAATAGGCTGGCTTTTCTCCTAGCATCCACAATAAGTCTCGCAAGCTTGGATGTCATAGACTGTTGAACATTGTTTCCTTTTATTTTGATTTACCGGTGGATTTATATTCGACTACTTGTGATACTTAATATTACAATATTGTTTGGTTGAAATGAATCTATACTTTGCTTCCGTTGTGCATTTAAATATTGTGTTGTTTGACTATTATGTTGCCAACCACGTCACGATACTCCCCCACCGGGCCCACCGGTGACACGTGGAAATCTGGGGTGTGACAGGTTGGTATCAGAGCCAACGTTGAGTGAATTAAACACTAGCCTTTTGTGTTTAATCTCAATGACACAATTGCACATTCCTAAATCTTCGAGTCTAGACAAAGAACATAGGAATAATCCAAAATGTTTTTATTTTAATTTAAATTTTGTCCTTTATTTTTCCTTGTTATTACCTTGTTTATATTAACAGGTTTAGCAATGCCGCCAAGATTCAGGCGAGGAGATCGAGGAAAAGGGCCAATCAGCGCCCCTAACGACCACGAGGCCGGGCCTTTGCGCCGGCGAACTCCTTCTTCTACAAGGAGTGCAGATCCGTAAGAACCTTGGAGGATTTATGAGGAGCCTTCCAGACGATCTACGTCGTATAGCTCAACGCCTCCATATCATCACTCCTATGGGCCTCAGTCCGAGAATGAGCCCAACAACCCGCAACCTTCATACATACCACTACAGCGATCTTTATTGCACCGTTGCTTCGATGACCCTACTCCTGTCTTTCGGGGCCAGTTTAACCCGGCGGACTACCTACCAGAACAAGGGGGCTTTAACCCACTAGGACCGGAGGATCATTTTTCAGGTGATCAAGCGATGGACATGGATGAGGACACAGATCCCGTCGAGCCTGCAACCAGAACCCCGAACCATCCTGTTGAGATCTCTGATGGATCGTCTTTTCACGGAACACCATACCAAGGTCCGGATAGTCATCAGGCACGGTTCGACCGGTGTGAGTGGTACTTTACACCATCTTACCATTCATCGCCTCACCAGCAGCCGCAACAGCAGCAGCAAGATGTAACACCTCGAAAATTTCACGTCCTATAATGTGTTGACACGTGTCATAAAGCTTGAACGTGTGAAAGAATGTTATAAAAGGACTAAAGTTGACAAACATGGAAAGTATGTGATTTTACGGGTTCTAAATGTCAACAGTGAATAAATATACTTCATAATAACCCTACATGATGTTTACAACATCAAACGAATAAATCATGGATCATACGAGGCTAAAAGTGAGAGATTACAAACTACAGGGGTTAAATGTGTCAACATGTTTAAAGATATACCTCTGAGTGACCTTTTGACAAACCCGAAGCTTTGTAACTGTAAATTATGCTCACTAGAATGCGCGATATAAATTTCATAAAGTTTCGTTATCGTATGAGAAAGTTATGATCAAATTCGTGTGCGAGGGGTTAAAGCGTAAACATTGAAAGTTAAGACTTTTCGGGTTAACCAGAAGTGTCCAGGGACTTGGCAAAGTGGGTATAAGTTCTAAAGCCCTTGTAGGTAAATAATAAGGGGTCAAATTGCAAGTAATAATGCTAGTTGACCTTCCGAAGAGCCAAGGGACAAGATGTGGAAACTAAAAAATGAAAAAGCTGATCAGAAGGCCCATGCGGCCCGCTTTAGCACCTCAAGCGGGCCGCCTCAGCCTCCCAGATGCAGAAACTCGTTTTTTCACCTGTTCAGCCTTCTAAACGCCATGTGTTGCCCTTAAACCCTTCCAAGAGCCCCCTAAACAACCCCTAAACACTTAGGGACACTTGTTGAAGAGTTGTGGTCATTGATAGACTTAGATGTCAACAAGTTATGGTGATCTAAACACTATAAATAAGACCATTAGTTGCAACATTTGATCATCCACCTTCATCTGCATTTGTGGAGCATTTCTGGAGCTTAGGAGCAGATCCAAGACATCCCTACACGTGCATAGGACCCTTGTAAGTACCCTTGACCTTCCTCGATTAAGTTTTAGCCTAGTTTTAGCTTAAAAGTCAAACCGTCGTAATTAACGGTTGACTTTAAGATTAATCACAAATGGTCCAGTGATTAGTCGAATCAAGAGTAGTTATAAGTTGGTATTTATGTGGGCATTAAACCCTTAAAAGGGCACCCTCTGTATTACACTCTAACAAGATCGTTTGTCGGGTCAAAGTTAATCCGAAAAAGTCAACAGAAGCATAAAACGCATAATTAGCAATCTAGATGGCGTACAATCTGTTTTGTCATTGATATAGCTTAGTAATCAATGTAAGAACATGTCTAAGCATGTTCAACCCGACAATTTCCTGATTAGACCCGGTTCGGAACCGAAAGTCGCAAAGCTTTGACTTTTGCTTTGACTTCAGTTCTGACCCGCTTTAGTATGATTTGGAAATTCCTTAGAGCTTCCTTAGGACCAGGCTACATGTTAGCATAACCCTCTGTGGTTGGTTCATTGATTGACCCATTCGTTTACGCGTTTCCGTTAATTGCTCATATGTTGACCATTATGCCCTTATTACCATAAAACGTGATTTCTGGAAAAGTAAAAGAGTAGAAACCTTAAATACTAATATATAAACTTGTAACCAAAATTTGATATCAGTTGGAGGTGTAGATTGAGAGTTATGCTCATTAGCGTAAATTGAAGGCCTTATGTTAATAAAACGGCGAAATTAGCGTATAGCCTAGTTAAGCCTACTTTTTGGTATCAAACTTAATACCCACTGATGTAATATATTATTTTGGGATTTTTGAAGATTTTTAATTAATTTTAGGATGAGCATAACTAGTAGTCGTAGGCTTAATCCGGTAATTGTCGGTTTTGCCCTTACGGGCCATAAAATGAGTTTTACATATCTAAACGACTCCAAACCTTTTTCTACTGATTAGATATGTTAAATAAATTATTTTAATCCTCCTGGAAGTATAAAAATATCAGCTTTATGTATCGAACCCGGAAATGGCTTCTAATCGCCTAATTAAGCGTTATTAACGCATAGTATGTACTAAAACTATTTTAAACATACCAAGGGTGATACCTACTGATATTTGAGGCAAATTATAATATCTTAACAGTAAGCAAAAGTTCTTTAACTCAGACTTCAGTTTTGAGCTTTACGGCTTATGTGAAATTACCAAAATGCCCCTACGGTGCATAGTTTGGTTATACTTGGTAAATTCACATATATACTTTAACCTACTGTTATAACTTATCAAAATAAGTATTTTTTCTGATTATATCAGACCTGTAACTCAGGTAAATACTTAAACTCTTTTATAACCTTTTAAATGACCAAACTACCCCTACGGGGCCTAGTTTGTGTTTATATACGTTTCGGGCCTAATGAAAGACATCTTACTGAGGTCACAACATATTTGAGACATAATTAACTTAGGAAACCTATATATGGCTCTCATGAATACCCGTCACGCTTATTACGCGTACGGTTCGGTTTATGTAACAAGTTTACATAAATTAGCCAAAACGGGTCAAACCTTATTGGTTTTATCTCAAAATCCAGAATGTGTATGAAATACCCATTTAAGACAAGTCTTCAAACTTGTCGGGTCTAAACCACATTCTATTCCGGTCTTCGCTTAATCATGCGTCTGAACCGTATATTCCCTTAAGACTAACCGGTCTAAGCTTAGGCTAAATTAAAGACCCGTTAGCATTCTAATTGGTTATTTATACCATCATTCCAGACTAGAGCATTTCGGTAAATGGTACCTACGCTTACTTAAGTGAATACGGCTGAGTTATTAGATTCTTGCTATTTAAGACGGGAGCTAGCTCAGGTAAATACTCTTAACTTATTTTCCCTATACGGGCTTGGGATACGGCACTATAAAAGTACCGCTTGGTCGGGTGTGTAGTTATTTAAATCGTATTGTGATTGATGTACTTACAACCCGTTTAATATGTATTATTTGGTGTATGGCCTTTGGGGGTTAATGACCATGTCCCGGATATCCTTGGCATCATTTTACGAAATGGCCACGACCTAAGCACAGGGTGTAGGCATACACCTGACAGCTGCATTATGTAAAAACTGGTAATCCACTCCGAGGTATCATCCTTGTGGGCATTATACCGGAACTGGTAATCCACTTAGAGGATGATAGCCTGTGGGCATTATACCTGTGGCGTGTCAGTTAATCTAGTCCGGCCCTACAAACCGGCCCTAACGGACGACAAATAAGTAAAACTGTATACAAGATTATATACAAATAATTTTCCCAAGTTAAAAAGGTTAATTTTGCCTCTGTGCATTTTAATCAAATTATAAAAGATATTTTGTGCCACGTGCATTCAAACCAATTTTCTTAAACTCTTTTCAAATGAGTCGGTTGAGTGTATTTACCAGTGAAAACTGACGTATTTTCCAAAAAGGTTAAGTGACAGGTACTGAACGAAATTGGCTGGAAGCTCAGGGCGCTAATAAGGAATCTTGCAAGTTCTAGGCGTCTAAAGTCTGTTGAACAAATGATATGTTTTAAGATCCGCCTGTGGATCCTTTACTTTCCGTTGTAATACTGGATATTACTAAATTCGGATTTGTAATATATAATTTATCTTTTGCTTCCGCTGTGCATTTAAATATTGTGTTGTTTGACTATTATGTTGCCAACCACGTCACGATACTCCCCTACCGGGCCCACCGGTAACACGTGGAAATTCGGGGTGTGACAGGTTGGTATCAGAGCCAACACTGAGTGAATTAAATGCTAGCCTTTTGCGTTTAATCTCAGTTACACAATTGCACATTCTTGAGTCTAGACAAGAACATAAGACAAATCCAAATTCGTTTCATTGTCTTTTAATTATTTCCTTGTTGTTTTTTTCTGATTAGCCTTTGCATGGGCAAGTCATTTTATCAGAAGTCCCGTTTAGGGCAACCATATACTTGTTTAAATTTTAAAGGAACGATTATGTTTAAAAATATCATTCCTATATTATAAGATCTACCATTATAATAAAATGGCAAAATCTAAAAAGGACGAGACCTAGCCATACGTCACATTAAGACAGGGCCAAGATGGTAGTTCCACAATTAGATTCGGATCCTTGTTAACAGTTCAATTTAGAAATTGTTCTGCGTTAATTATTAAAAAGAATCTTATGAGTGAAACCTAGCCTGAGTGTCATTATAACACCGGGCCAAGATGGTAAGACCTGTTCAAAGGATTCAAATCCCTGTTAACATCTGAAAAACATGTTAACACTCCTGGCAGACGTGAATTATTAAAAATCACATACGTCATTTTTATAAAGGAATTCTTTAGAAGATTCCTAACCCAGTTTAATGATCTCTGAATCTTGGGTTTACATCATCAATTAAGATGATCATATTTTAACCATACGTGGTAAAATAGTGCCTACGGGCCTTGCTCATTTCTAAATGAGCCAAAAAGACAAGTGGTAGCTATGACTCCCTGTCAAATAAAAGTAATAAACTAGGTTCAAACCTCAAATGCTTTGATTCTCTGAAATCCTAGCATATAATTTATAATTGTCCATGTGACTAGGCCTTACGTGCCACAAATAAAACTGTTATTGTTTTATAATTAGGATAAATTATTATAGAAATCCTAAATAAATTTGATTAATAAATTAACCAAATATGGTCTCTGGTTACCATGGTTAATGAATTACCCTAAGGGGCAATTCCATAATAAACTCCCAAATAAACTATTGTCCTTGTTTTCTGCAACAGTTCAATTGTAATGGCTAACTCAGACGAGGGTAATAGTCATCCAGCGGAGGTCAATAATGACGCCCGAATTAATCTAACGGGTGCGGAATTAAAAGCGATCATAGACGGCGCAGTTACACATGCTTTGGAAAGGCAGTATGATGAGTATAGTGGGACTCGTAGTAGGACCCTATCTACACAGCCTTCAAAGCCACCGTCCAATAACGACGACCCGAAGAAAAATGATGACCGACACTCCTCAAACCACAGTGCTCCATCTCAGCAGGTCATACTGAATAAAGGACCCCTTGCTAAGGGTTGCTCCTATAAATATTTCGTTTCCTGCAAACCCCGGGATTTCACTGGGGAGAAGGGAGCCATCGATTGTATGACATGGCTGGATGAGATGGATACGGTTGTTGATATCAGCGGATGCGCTGAGCGAGACGTGGTCAAGTTTGTGTCGCAGTCTTTCAAGGGTGAAGCTTTAGCATGGTGGAGATCTTTGATTCAAGCCACCAGGAAAATCCCACTGTACAATATGTCGTGGGATCAATTTGTTGCCCTTATCAGGGAAAATTTCTGCCCTCAGCATGAGGTGGAGAAGATAGAGTCCGATTTTCTATCCTTGGTGATGACAAACCTCGACTGTCAAGCTTACCTAACGAGCTTCAACACTATGTCTTGGTTGGTTCCATACCTGGTAACCCCGGAACCAAAACGGATAGCTCGTTTTATCGGTGGTTTAGCCCCCGAGATCAAGGCAAGCGTAAAAGCTTCTCGGCCAGCGACTTTTAGATCAGTAGCTGACATTTCCTTATCCCTTACTTTAGATGCGGTCAGATTGAGATCGCTAAAGAAATCTGAAGAAAGTAAGAGGAATCATGAGGATGATAACTCATGAGGGTCAGAGAAGAAGCACAAGGGAAACACTGATTCTAAGAAGTCTGGGTTTGGAAGGAACAGTCAGCGAACAGAGGAGAAGCCAAAGTGCATGACTTGTCAAAGACGCCACTTTGGAAAGTGCAGATCTGAATCCAATTCTAAGTCTGAATCACCTGCATGTGGGTTATGCAAGTCTAAGGAGCACAAGACTGTTGAATGCAGGAAGATTAAAGATGCCACCTGCTACAATTGCAATGAGAAGGGGCACATAAAGACCAACTGCCCTAAGTACGCAAAGAAGACTGAAGAGGCCAAGATAGCAAACGCATGAGTCTTCCATACGAACGCCAAGGAGATGATGCAGAGTGATAACTATATAGCAGATACCTTTTCATATCAAACAGTTTATGCATGAATTTTATTTGATACTGGCACATATGACTCTATAATGAATGATAAATGTTGAGAACTATTGTCTCCGCCTGATTAAAACTCCGGTCACTTAATGCGAGGCAGAAATTGACCGATGATACTTTAGAAATGCTCCAACAAATCCTATATTGATATTTAATATCTATTAGAAATCACTCTTTTTTGATACCCTTATGGCAAACTTTCAAGCTATCCAAATTCATCAGTATATTAAAGACAGATGTGACATTTTGATCCCCTGTCAAAGAGGTGATGGACTAGGTCCAACCCTCAAATGCCATTGATGGTCTTTTGTGACCTAGGCTAAGTGATATTGATATATTTTTAAAAAATAACATTCATTAAGAATGATAATGCCTTATTGGCCAGTATAGTTTGATGAAACCATGGTTAGTATATGTTAAGGCCATCAGGGTAATGAATAGCAGATATTGGATTACAACTAAGTAAAGGATTCACCTGGCAATAGGAACAAAATCTCGAGTATGATAAACTCGGATAAGACAACCGGCAATCGTGCCATTGATAATGCGACGAATGTTAATAAAAACTACAATACTAATGGAGTTAATCTCCAGGCTGTGGTTGACGCAGCAGTTGGAGGGATCATGGGAAAAGGTCATGAGACAATCCAAAGAGCCGAATGCTTCTCGCTCTAAATCTCATTCAAAAACCATGTTTAATTGCTCATGAGGAGAGCTATATTCGCACTTCAAATATGAAAGATGAACCAAAGAAGGAGGATAACTCCCAGAAATCTGGGAAAGAGAGCAAGTACAGGCCTAATAAAAAGCAACGTAAGTTCAGTAAGAAGCCTGTATACCTCAGAGACTGCTTCAGCATTATTATATCCATTAGGAATCAGTTTTTCGATGTCCTAGTTCTGTTAAATATAAGGACTCAATATAGTGATAAAAATCGATCGGTTACCTTAAAAATCAAGCCCATATTGTGGGTGATAAGAAGCAATTAATTATCAAGACTCCTTATGAGACAACCCTCATAATTACATGTATCCGTACGATTAATTAATATTAAACATAAAAAATGGTGGAACTGGCCGTCCCCGGAATCGAACCTGGGTCTAGGCCGCACCCTTTCGCGCGCCTAGCCAACCGAGCTAGGTGCCTAGTTTGTGAAAATTTCTATTCTGATTAAATATAAGCACATATAGTTGATATCTCTTTAATCTCTATCGATTTCGAATACCAAATACAAAAGCGCTATATGAGGATTGGTGTATCTTAATAAGTTCCATAGATTGCTTCCATGCCTGATCAGTATGGAGGTTTAATGCATGGGATCACAAAGATATCCCAATGATCATATGGAACTAAAGTCAACTAATAGTATTCAAAGAAGATATCCAGAATGAAATTGTCCAAGTAGATATTCCCGCTTTAGGAATTCGTGGACTAGTAACATAAATGTGTCACTTATTTGACACAAGCAATGATGAGCGAACGGGAGCCTGAGATATGGAAATCTCTGTAACCTCCTTGTACCTTGATTATATTCTCCTAAGATTACCCTGTTTACCCCTGGGAGGCAGGTAGAGTTAAGTTTAATATCCCATTAAGGGCTGCATTATTATGAAATCTCCAAGACAACTAGTACCATTATTGGCGGAATCGAAAACCCTGGTTAAGTAAGTTTTAAGACATAGATTCATAAAGCCAAACTCAATATCCTGAGAATTCGGTATAGTAAATTGTGAAAGACGGTTCATTTTGCTAAGGCATTGTTTACCGCAACCCTAATTAGGCAACGATTAAGAATCGCCATCAGCTGCCCAGGATCATCGATTCGTTCGACTAACTGTAAAGATTAGCTCTTTCTTAAAAAAAAAAAAATAATTTTGAGCAAGCAATGGTTGGAATAATCATTTCACCTTAAGATAAGCTTTTCTATAATAACTGCTATATAAGTATCAAGGTGGCTCCTTGGAGACCTTGTATAAATGGCATGTTAAACATCTATTGTTAGGACAATAGATAGGTAAGTTCAATTATCAGGATCTGAAAGTTGCAGTGGAAACAACAAAGCAGATCACACAAATCCCTAATTATTTGTAAGATGCCAATATTCGGCAGAAAATCAAGGATTAATGAAAATAGCAAACCTCCTAAATTCTTGTTAAGAAATAAGGTTCAAACAATAGGTATCACCCTGGAAAGGAGTGATGCGATTTGGTAAGAAAGGCAAGCTAAGCCTGAGATACATAGGACCTTTCGAGGTTATCAAACGTATCAGTTCCGTTGCCTATAAGCTAAACTTACCTGAAGAGCTCAGTGGAATTCACAATGTGTTCCACATCTGCAATCTGAAGAAGTGTTTCGCTGATGAATCACTGGTTATACCACATACGGATGTGCATATAGATGAGAGCTTAAAATTTGTGGAAAAACCTTTGTCGATTGAAGGTCGACAGGTTAAGAAGCTTCGAAGGAAACATGTGCCTATAGTAAAGGTCAAGTGGGATGCCCGTAAAGGACCCGAATTCACGTGGGAGGTTGAATCCACGATGAAAGAAAAGTACCCTTATTTATTTCAGTGAATCTCGGGTCGAGATTTATTTTAAGGGGGTGAGGATGTAACACCTCGAAAATTTCACGTCCTATAATGTGTTGACACGTGTCATAAAGCTTGAACGTGTGAAAGAATGTTATAAAAGGACTAAAGTTGACAAACATAGAAAGTATGTGATTTTACGGGTTCTAAATGTCAACAGTGAATAAATATACTTCATAATAACCCTACATGATGTTTACAACATCAAACGAATAAATCATGGATCATACGAGGCTAAAAGTGAGAGATTACAAACTACAGGGGTTAAATGTGTCAACATGTTTAAAGATATACCTCTGAGTGACCTTTTGACAAACACGAAGCTTTGTAACTGTAAATTATGCTCACTAGAATGCGCGATAAATTTCATAAAGTTTCGTTATCGTATGAGAAAGTTATGATCAAATTCGTGTGCGAGGGGTTAAAGCGTAAACATTGAAAGTTAAGACTTTTCGGGTTAACCGGAAGTGTCCAGGGACTTGGCAAAGTGGGTATAAGTTCTAAAGCCCTTGTAGGTAAATAATAAGGGGTCAAATTGCAAGTAATAATGCTAGTTGACCTTCCGAAGAGCCAAGGGACAAGATGTGGAAACTAAAAAATGAAAAAGCTGATCAGAAGGCCCATGCGGCCCGCTTTAGCACCTCAAGCGGGCCGCCTCAGCCTCCCAGATGCAGAAACTCGTTTTTTCACATGTTCAGCCTTCTAAACGCCATGTGTTGCCCTTAAACCCTTCCAAGAGCCCCCTAAACAACCCCTAAACACTTAGGGACACTTGTTGAAGAGTTGTGGTCATTGATAGACTTAGATGTCAACAAGTTATGGTGATCTTGTTGGGATTGAACCCTACCAAAGGAACAGATAATGTAAAGCCAAAACCAGGTCACAACAGTGGATTCACAATAAGCAGCGGTTTACACTTTGCTCTCCTCTTGAAAGTGATTTATAACAACTGATGGTCTCTATCTGCTGATGTTAAAGCACTGCCCAGTCAAGGACTGATCAACCTTGAGGAAAGCACTGACATAAAGGGAGAGCAGCTGTTTAGTAAATTGTTTGTCTTATGTATAGTCAGTGGTTAGGTTAGCAGTGTTTGTATAAGGTCAGTAGATACAGGTTGTTAGGCTGTTAGACGTCGCTTTCATGGTGACGTCAGCTGAGATACCTCCGTGGTTTGGTTTGCCTTTAAATGTAACAGTACCCTGTACTGTTACATTGGATTGACTGAGCTGGTTTTCTCTTCTCATGTCTAATCCTTTCATCTTGTGCAATCCAACCTTGAGGCATCAGGCTGAGGGGGAGCTTAGTTTATAAGCATGTCTGTAATCTTTTGCTTTGATTTGTAAATCATTCGACTTTATGAGAAGCAATTGTTTATCAAACTATTTTTCTCCTTTTTGACTGTGTTTACAAAGTTTGTTTTCATTTCCGCTGCACTTTACATGTTTTCATTGTCATTGAATATTCATTTTAAACAAACAAACACAATCATGAGAGCCTTCGATCATAACAATTGGTATCAGAGCCTGGACAGTCAAATTCGATCTAACAATCAATTTGACATAACAGTTCAGCTCAAAATTCATTGATACTAAGGTTGGTTGTATTCAGTTGAAAAACAGAGTAACGAGTAAAATCATGATCAAAATGGTTATTCAAAAACTCTGTACATCAACCAAGATGTCATATGACACACAAATCTCACACAACAATTGATTTCACGCATAAGTCACTCTTAGTTTTTCAGATCTGAAAACACATCTTTTAAACCATGGGATTATTTCATATTGTCAAAATTGATTTCAATTGCTGTTATGAAATTTGTGTTGTCACCTGGTTTAAATGCTAAAGTATAAATCTCGAATTAACAAAAACCTATGTTCACAAAACGATTAGTGTTTTTGGTAATTTTTAAAAAAAAGAGAGAAATTAAAACTTTAGTCATTCAGTTCTTATGTGTTGAAAACAGGTTGAGTTCTTCAAAAGGACAAAATCAACTATGTTAAAATACAATAAGAAAATTTACAAAAACTCCGAAGTGTGTTCATCTCAAAACTTCTGAAGTCAGAAGAAAAGAGTATAAACATAAAACACTGAAGAGTCAAAGTTTAGGGTAATAATGGTCATTAAAGCAACTATGTGCATTCATCTGTTCAGGAAAAGGTTTTGATTCCAGTGAATGAACTCCAAAGAGGATTAGACAAATGTTTAAAAATATATCCATGTGTCCTCAGGTTTTGCAATCAACTGACAAAGAAAATGGTACCAAACAGTGGTCAAAATGCATCCTAAAAGTTTTCTACCACTGTTGTCAAACCACTGACCATTTTCATAAAATTTGAGAATGCTTTGATTATGATTTCTACTGAAAATTTACCAGATTCTTTTTGATACTGTTCTCAGAAAATCCTTTAACCATATTTTTTCTCAAAGGATTTTCTCGAATAACCAGGATATATTATTCATTTTTTTATAATATATTTGAAACTTTTGCTTGTTTTGTTGGCAATAGTTTCTGCTCCTGTCAGGATGTAATACCTTATTTTTGCTGGTATTTGTGTCCTCAGAAATGGGTCAAAAGGAAATGGTACTTATGTCATGATCATGTCATACTTAGGTTTGCTCCTAAATGTTTATCAAAGGATGATTGCAAACTGTGATTAAATTACTAGGGTACTCATGTGTTAACTGAATATTAAACGAAAATGAGTTGCCTTAGTAAAAAGTTTTCATCATTTGGGGTACTAAACTACTGTCTCTCAAAATTGACATGTGGCAAAACCTTGAATGAAAATTCTCAAAACTGTTGCTGAAACACCTGTTCTTCAGATTTGCACCATTTACCCTAACCACTGTTTTGTTCCAACATCTGATCTCTAAACACTGTCCACTGCTGAAAGTTAACCACTGATCCCTCATTTTCTTGTAAGCACTGATGCTCAAAATCAGTGTCTTATCCACTGATATGCTATCTACTGATAGTAAAAATCATCCACTGCCCAAGATTTTTACCGTTGTAATCACTGATGCTTGATACGTCAGTGGCTCTTAAAACAACTGTTCTCCATACTTCATCCGTTTCATCAGTGTTTGACACGTGGTCAGTTTTTAGCCCTCAGATCTTAATAACCGCTGCCACATCAGCGATCATTTAAAAAAAAAAAAAATATAAAACCTGCCCTAAACCCCAAACAGGGTTTTACACTGTCGAATTGAATTCCAAAATTCTCTTCTCATAGCAGTTTCCAACCCTTCTTCTCAAAATCTCCAAAATCCTCCTTCATTCTTCTCCGCAAAAATGACAAAATCAAAGTCAAAATCAAAACCAAAACCTAAATCACCATCACCTTCCAAAGAGGTCGCTCAAACGACTGAAGAACCCATCGAAATACCATTCAAACAATCTCACAACTATCTGGGTTTATTCACAAAACCTACTGATAATCACACCTTTGACACCATCATTGATGCATTATCTGCATCAAAGTACAAAACTTTGTTGACAGCAAATGCTCCTATCTATCTGCAAACCCAGAGAGAGTTTTGGAAAAAGGCGTCGCTTGAAAAACAAGACGGAAAAGTCATAGCCATTAACTCCTCGATACAGGGAAAAGCGATCAAAATCACACCAAAATCGATATCAGAAGTCTTCATACTCGACGATCAGAACGGTAAAACCTCTTTTGACAAAAAACGAGTTAAAAGCTGATTTTCTGAAAAGGGGTTATGCAGAAGAACCAAAGGTAGATACCCTACAAAAGGGTTATTTTCCATCTGCACCCAGGTTTTTATTTCACACACTCTTGATGTGTGCTTCAAATAAAACAACATCTTTCAACGAAATACCATTGAAAATTCAAAGCCTGGGTTACGCTATTTTGAATAATAAAGATTATAACTACTCCTAGGAGATTTTCAATGACATGGTGAAAAACGTTGAAAGTAAAGCATTTTTACTTTTTCCAAGATTTTTGAGTTATTATTTTGAACAAAAATTTGAAAAGAAAAATGTAAATTTGCTCAAACAAGGTGTTCATTGTCAAATAAAAAGCATAACAAAAGAAACATTTTCAAGGATGATGGCACCAATAAAAACAAAAGCAGGGGTACCTGAGCAGACTTTAGCGGTTACAACTGCTCCTTAGGTATCAGCTGCTGAGCCCACTGCTCCAGGTGATCATAGCAGCACTCCCACTGCTTTGAAACCCACACCTGTCACCACTAAAAAGACCAAAAAGAAAACATCCAGAAAACCCACCAATCCCAAAACAAAGGCAACTCTGGAAGATGAGATCCCAGAGGAAATGCCTGTGACAACACAAAAGTCACCAGAAACCACTGCTGCTACTTCCTCACAGCAGTTGGAAGAAAGATCTCAACCCATGCCTAAAACTCCTCCTGCATCCTCACAAAAGGATCAGGTTGTAAGCACAGGGACACCACACTATGAAGCTCTGAATCCACTTGGATCCATCTTCCTCAGTCCTGATCCCAAGGACATGTCTCTTTCAACTCCCATCCCCTCACCAATCATATTACCACAATCCATGCTACCTTTGTTGCATGCAGCTGATATAGCTCAGACACAAACCAGTTCCTCTTTAACACCTATCACTGAGAGCATACTTCCACAAGTGACTGGGTCTGATGCTACTACTCCTGCTATCCCAGCAACAATTGAGGAGGTTACACCCCCTGAGTTACAAGTAACTCTCGGTGGTAGTTCAAGTGGAGCAGCAACTACAACTGGTGGACCAACAGGTCTCCAGTTGGCCAGTTGTTTCATAAATCAGACTCCCTTGAAGGCAATTTCTTCCATGGCAACTTCGATAACCACCAGTGAGTTGGATCTAACCACTGGCACCATCAAAGGTTTATCAAGTGCTGAAGAAAGAAGTCCCCAGTACCAAGAACAAGGGGCATCAATGGGTGACTTTTGGGACTCAGTTCCTAAGTCAAACATTGATATAACCACTGCTGGTGGGGTTTTAGATGATCCTACTAAAGTAGGTGATGATTCAAGATATCAGGAATTGACGGGCAGAGTTGACAAACTTGAAGAATCAGTTGCTGAAATAAAGGAGATGGTGCAAGAGATTTTAAAAGCTCAAAAAGCACAATCCACTGCTGCCCCACCACAATCTGCTGTTCCTGCTCAAGCACCTGCACAACAGGCATTTGCTGCAAATGAGCTATGGAATATATTTCAACCCATGCTTGAAGCACAACAACAAATGGCTAATAAAAAGCATGCTATTCAAGTACAAATGCTGACCAACATGGTGGAATCAAGATTCAAAGACACTCAAGCAGATATAAAGGCTATAAAGGCTAGTATTCAAAATGCTTCTGGCAAAGTTCCTTCTTCCATACCATTTCTTGTAAACCCCTTCAGATAATGCCAAAAAAGGGGAGAATAACAAGCTGTTGGGAAACATGAATAGGAGGGGAATAGAACATGGCCTTCATGTTGAGCCTGAAAAAGGAAAAGAAAAAGAAAAACAGGTTTCAAAACCTGTTAGCCAAACAGCTGATACAGCAGTAGTTACAAAAACTGCTGTCTGTAGCCAAACAGCTACCATGTTATCAACACACACCACTCTACCACACACCACTACAACCACTGTTCCACCATCATCACCATCTACAATCATATCACCACCACTGCCTCCTGCCATAAAGCAGAAGACAACAGATGTTATAACATCTGTTGTAATGACAGCAGCGGTTGAAGCACCAGTTGTTTCAACCACTGTCAGTCAATCACTGCCACAAACCACTGCTATCCAATCTACCACCACTGATCCACCCAAAACATCATCTGCTTCTTCTTCATTAAAAAGGAGAAGAAATCTCATATCAGATGATGATTCACCACCATCACCACCAACATCACCACTTCCATCCCCTGCTCAAAAGCAGAAGACAACTGCTGACATATCAGCAGTTGTAATGACAACAGATGCTGAGACACCAGTTGTTTCAATAGCTGTTAGTCAGTCATCTTCCACTGTTCCCACCAGTCTTGCATCACAACCTCCTAAGCTTTACAAACGAAAAAGAGAAACAACTCAGGACACTGATGAAAAGTATGATCCTGTTGCTGCTAAGAATCCACTGGAATTAGAAGCTGTGAAAAATGAGATGAAACAATTTTACACTGAAGATGATCCTTCAAAAAGGAAATTTCCTTCTCTCATAGGTTTCATAATTCCAGAAGACATGAATGAATATCTTGAAATGAAAGTAAGACAAGCAAGGATAAGAGCCAAAATTGAATGCAAGAATCAAGGAAATGAAGCTATTTTGAAAAGAAGAGAATTCCTGCTCAACAAGGTTAAACAAATAAAGGAATATGCAAGTGAGTTGAACAAGGAAATGTCAAACATATCTCCTGAAGCAGATCAACGAAATGAATTGAGGAAGGAATATCTTGCATACATAATGAAAGAAAAGTTCTATCCTGCTGAAGAAACAGATTTCAAAGATTGGCCAATAGTTGCATTAAAGCATGAGGCAAAAAGAATTGAAAAGGTTAACAATGATCCTAGAAAGAAGAAGACAGCTCCAAACTGGAATAAATACAAGAAGCTCATAGCTGATCTTATTTCTGAATACAAGAGAAAGAAGCAGGAGTTGGTAGATGCAAGAGTGGATTCTGCAAGTGCCATAGCAAAATGGACCAAGCAGCAAACAGACGAAGCTTATGAAAGACTTAGGAAAAGGAGGGACACTCCTAAAAAGTCTGACTACAAAAAGCTGAAAGAACAGGTCAAGACCTTTGAAACACAGATCAGCACAGCAGAAGCCTTTGTTACAAGGTTGAGAAAAGAAAGGAAGGAAATGCTGACTGTTGAAAAAGAAAGGCTTGAAGAAGATGATCTGATTGAAGAAGCTACCAAGAAATTGGCTTCAGATAAAGAAAACTTAACAAAACTACAAGACCTTACCAAAAGGGTCAAAGTAGTAAGCAAACAATCATCAGCAGATATCACAGACAGTGAGCTTGATCAACAACAGAAACAAGAGCTGCTTGACAAAGAAGTTGCAGAAGATATAGCTGCAGCAAACAAAGTCATAGAAGAAGCTTTTAAAAGAATGTCTGAAGTTCAAGATACTGCTGTACAGTTTTTCTCACGGCCAAATGCATCCAGCTCATCAGGAAATAAATCTCTCCCAAGAAACCCATTTGGTTTAAAAAATACTAAAGTGGATGTCTGATCAAAAGACCCACGTATTGACCTTGGTCAGAACCAATGGAGAAGTGAGGCATATATCAAGGAATCAAGCACTAGGCCTGGGTGCTGAAGATCAACTAGATCTCCTTGAGCTTACACTGTGCAGGGATGAAGATGACACAAGTTCCAAGGAATTTGAAGAAGAATTTAAAAGACATGTAAGGGAACTTCTGATGAGGAATAAAGATCCAGAATAATGACAGGTTTTGGCATTATCTGTTCCAGGGGGAGATTGTTGGGATTGAACCCTACCAAAGGAACAGATAATGTAAAGCCAAAACCAGGTCACAACAGTGGATTCACAATAAGCAGCGGTTTACACTTTGCTCTCCTCTTGAAAGTGATTTATAACAACTGATGGTCTCTATCTGCTGATGTTAAAGCACTGCCCAGTCAAGGACTGATCAACCTTGAGGAAAGCACTGACATAAAGGGAGAGCAGCTGTTTAGTAAATTGTTTGTCTTATGTATAGTCAGTGGTTAGGTTAGCAGTGTTTGTATAAGGTCAGTAGATACAGGTTGTTAGGCTGTTAGACGTCGCTTTCATGGTGACGCCAGCTGAGATACCTCCGTGGTTTGGTTTGCCTATAAATGTAACAGTACCCTGTACTGTTACATTGGATTGACTGAGCTGGTTTTCTCTTCTCATGTCTAATCCTTTCATCTTGTGCAATCCAACCTTGAGGCATCAGGCTGAGGGGGAGCTTAGTTTGTAAGCATGTCTGTAATCTTTTGCTTTGATTTGTAAATCATTCGACTTTATGAGAAGCAATTGTTTATCAAACTATTTTTCTCCTTTTTGACTGTGTTTACAAAGTTTGTTTTCATTTCCGCTGCACTTTACATGTTTTCATTGTCATTGAATATTCATTTTAAACAAACAAACACAATCATGAGAGCCTTCGATCATAACAGATCTAAACACTATAAATAAGACCATTAGTTGCAACATTTGATCATCCACCTTCATCTGCATTTGTGGAGCATTTCTGGAGCTTAGGAGCAGATCCAAGACATCCCTACACGTGCATAGGACCCTTGTAAGTACCATTGACCTTCCTCGATTAAGTTTTAGCCTAGTTTTAGCTTAAAAGTCAAACCGTCGTAATTAACGGTTGACTTTAAGATTAATCACAAATGGTCCAGTGATTAGTCGAATCAAGAGTAGTTATAAGTTGGTATTTATGTGGGCATTAAACCCTTAAAAGGGCACCCTCTGTATTACACTCTAACAAGATCGTTTGTCGGGTCAAAGTTAATCCGAAAAAGTCAACAGAAGCATAAAACACATAATTAGCAATCTAGATGGCGTACAATCTGTTTTGTCATTGATATAGCTTAGTAATCAATGTAAGAACATGTCTAAGCATGTTCAACCCGACAATTTCCTGATTAGACCCGGTTCGGAACCGAAAGTCGCAAAGCTTTGACTTTTGCTTTGACTTCAGTTCTGACCCGCTTTAGTATGATTTGGAAATGCCTTAGAGCTTCCTTAGGACCAGGCTACATGTTAGCATAACCCTCTGTGGTTGGTTCATTGATTGACCCATTTGTTTACGCGTTTCCGTTAATTGCTCATATGTTGACCATTATGCCCTTATTACCATAAAACGTGATTTCTGGAAAAGTAAAAGAGTAGAAACCTTAAATACTAATATATAAACTTGTAACCAAAATTTGATATCAGTTGGAGGTGTAGATTGAGAGTTATGCTCATTAGCGTAAATTGAAGGCCTTATGTTAATAAAACGGCGAAATTAGCGTATAGCCTAGTTAAGCCTACTTTTTGGTATCACACTTAATACCCACTGATGTAATATATTATTTTGAGATTTTTGAAGATTTTAATTAATTTTAGGATGAGCATAACTAGTAGTCGTAGGCTTAATCCGGTAATTGTCGGTTTTGCCCTTACGGGCCATAAAATGAGTTTTACATATCTAAACGACTCCAAACCTTTTTCTACTGATTAGATATGTTAAATAAATTATTTTAAGCCTCCTGGAAGTATAAAAATATCAGCTTTATGTATCGAACCCGGAAATGGCTTCTAATCGCCTAATTAAGCGTTATTAACGCATAGTATGTACTAAAACTATTTTAAACATACCAAGGGTGATACCTACTGATATTTGAGGCAAATTATAATATCTTAACAGTAAGCAAAAGTTGTTTAACTCAGACTTCAGTTTTGAGCTTTACGGCTTATGTGAAATTACCAAAATGCCCCTACGGTGCATAGTTTGGTTATACTTGGTAAATTCACATATATACTTTAACCTACTGTTATAACTTATCAAAATAAGTATTTTTGCTGATTATATCAGACTTGTAACTCAGGTAAATACTTAAACTCTTTTATAACCTTTTAAATGACCAAACTACCCCTACGGGGCCTAGTTTGTGTTTATATACGTTTCGGGCATAATGAAAGACATCTTACTGAGGTCACAACATATTTGAGACATAATTAACTTAGGAAACCTATATATGGCTCTCATGAATACCCGTCACGCTTATTACGCGTACGGTTCGGTTTATGTAACAAGTTTACATAAATTAGCCAAAACGGGTCAAACCTTATTGGTTTTATCTCAAAATCCAGAATGTGTATGAAATACCCATTTAAGACAAGTCTTCAAACTTGTCGGGTCTAAACCACATTCTATTCCGGTCTTCGCTTAATCATGCGTCTGAACCGTATATTCCCTTAAGACTAACCGGTCTAAGCTTAGGCTAAATTAAAGACCCGTTAGCATTCTAATTGGTTATTTATACCATCATTCCAGACTAGAGCATTTCGGTAAATGGTACCTACGCTTACTTAAGTGAATACGGCTGAGTTATTAGATTCTTGCTATTTAAGAAGGGAGCTAGCTCAGGTAAATACTCTTAACTTATTTTCCCTATACGGGCTTGGGATACGGCACTATAAAAGTACCGCTTGGTCGGGTGTGTAGTTATTTAAATCGTATTGTGATTGATGTACTTACAACCCGTTTAATATGTATTATTTGGTGTATGGCCTTTGGGGGTTAATGACCATGTCCCGGATATCCTTGGCATCATTTTACGAAATGGCCACGACCTAAGCACAGGGTGTAGGCATACACCTGACAGCTGCATTATGTAAAAACTGGTAATCCACTCCGAGGTATCATCCTTGTGGGCATTATACCGGAACTGGTAATCCACTTAGAGGATGATAGCATGTGGGCATTATACCTGTGGCGTGTCAGTTAATCTAGTCCGGCCCTACAAACCGGCCCTAACGGACGACAAATAAGTAAAACTGTATACAAGATTATATACAAATAATTTTCCCAAGTTAAAAAGGTTAATTTTTCCTCTGTGCATTTTAATCAAATTATAAAAGATATTTTGTGCCACGTGCATTCAAACCAATTTTCTTAAACTCTTTTCAAATGAGTCGGTTGAGTGTATTTACCAGTGAAAACTGACGTATTTTCCAAAAAGGTTAAGTGACAGGTACTGAACGAAATTGGCTGGATGCTCAGGGCGCTAATAAGGAATCTTGCAAGTTCTAGGCGTCTAAAGTCTGTTGAACAAATGATATGTTTTAAGATCCGCCTGTGGATCCTTTACTTTCCGTTGTAATACTGGATATTACTAAATTCGGATTTGTAATATATAATTTATCTTTTGCTTCCGCTGTGCATTTAAATATTGTGTTGTTTGACTATTATGTTGCCAACCACGTCACGATACTCCCCTACCGGGCCCACCGGTAACACGTGGAAATTCGGGGTGTGACACAAGACCCCTCTGGGGATCCACGTTTCGAGGCAGTCACGCCACCGCCGCCAGTTCATCTAGCGCCTCCAGAACCACCAAGACGTAGGAGGACTGGCGCACGGATGTCAACACGAGGAGGGGAGTTTCATTTCAGTACCTCTCAACACTCTAGTGGCAGCCACTACCCGCCAATATATGAAGACCCACAGATGGGTGGATCTTCAGTTCCAGTTTCTGAGGTGAATTCGGCACCTATTGCACCGCCATCGCCGGGTTTTGGCAACCCTATCCCTGCTTATACTGCTCCGGCAACTTACAACCCATACGGACCGCCAGCATACCATAACTATAACTATGCCGAGGCCGACCCATATCATGTGGCAGCAAACTACCTTGCCCAAAATCCTGAGGGACCATATGGAACCCCTTGGGGAATGGGACATCCAGCTCGTGGGTATCAAGTACCTGCTCAGCCACCACTTCAACATCAGCCACCACGGTTTTCCCCGCCAGAGCAAGAGGATCTCCGTCATAGACTGGCCAGGGTTGAGCGAGACTTCCAGAGGGAACGTAGGAAGAATCAGGGATTCATGAGTGGCTTAGCAGATTTACTGAAAGGAAAGAAGAAACGGGATCGTTAAATCCCAATATGTATTATTGTATTTCCTTGTTTAAATCAAGTCCGTACGTGGACATTTATTTATGTGTGTATGTAGTCCCTGCGTGGACATCTATCTTTGTACTTAGTCCCTACGAGGACTTGTCTTTATTAGTCCCTACGAGGACTTGTCTTTATTAGTCCCTGCGAGGACACTTATTTCTGCAAACAGTCCCTGCGAGGACTTGTATTGCCAGTATAGCTCCTGCGAGGGCAAGTGTTTCTGTGAAAAGTCCCGTTTAGGGCAAAGTGTACTACTTTTAAATTTTAATGGAATGTAAGTTTATAAATTTCATCTTTGCTATGATATGCATAATTAAATTATATATGAAATAAATAAATCGGAATCATTCCTTTTAAAAATTTATCTGCCTATTTTTAATTTTAATTAAGGATCTTAAAGGTATAACCTAGCCTGCATGTCATTTTAAGACATGGCCCAGATGGTAAAACCCGTTAAAAAGATTCAAATCCCAGTTAAGATCTGAAAACATGTTAACACTCCTGGCAGACATGATTCGTTAAAATCACACGTGTTATTATTATGTAGGGATCTTTTCAAAGATTCCTAACCCAGCTAAATGATCTCTGAATCATGGGTTAAATCATCAATAAATATGATCAGTTCTTTTTACCATCCATTGGTAATAGAATGCCTACGGGCCCTTCTCATTTTCATATGAGACAAAAGACAGTAATAGTCTGTGACCCTGTCTGATAAAGGTAATGAACTTTGTTCAAACCATCATGCCTTGATTCTCTGAAATCTTGGCTTATAACTTAAAAATTTTCCCTGTGACTAGGCCTTATGTGCTAATAAAACTGTTATTGTTTTATAATTAGGATAAATTATATTAGAAATCCTAAATAAATGTGAGTAATAAATTAACCATATATGGTTTATGTTTACCACGGTTAATAAAATTGCCATAAAAGACAATTCTATAATAAACTCACCAATAAATTATTGTCAATATGTAACAGTTCAAGCTACATGGCCGACTCTAACGAGATCAATAGTCACCCAGGGAGAGAGCATGATAATGCCCGAGTAAATGTAGCGGGTGCAGAATTACAGGCAATGATAGATAATGCCGTAAATCGAGCTATGGATAGACAGCTCCATGAATCCAGTGGTACCCGTGCAAGGACCCAATCTGCACCACACTCTAGAACACCCTCCAGGACCCACACTGCCCACAACAGTAATTCTCACCACTCATCAAACCAGAGGAGTGCTCCATCCCAAAGAGTCGTACAGAATCAAGAACCCCGTAATAAGGGTTGCTCCTATAAGTACTTCGTTTCGTGCAAACCCAGGGATTTCACTGGGGAAAAAGGAGCAGTAGATTGCATGACTTGGTTGGACGAGATGGATACGGTTGTGGATATCAGTGGTTGCAATAATAGGGATATTATGAAATTCGTGTCTCAGTCTTTTAAGGGAGAAGCATTAGCTTGGTGGAGATCTTTGATCCAAGCTACAGGGAAAGTCCCGTTGTACAATATGACCTGGGAACAGTTCATGTCACTAATCAAGGAAAACTACTGCCCTCAGCATGAGGTTGAGAAGATTGAAGCTGACTTCTTGTTGCTGGTCATGAGAAACCTAGACTGTCAGGCCTACCTTACCAGTTTTAACACTTTGTCAAGATTGGTTCCATATTTAGTAACCCCGGAACCCAAACGTATAGCTCGTTTTATCGGGGGTTTGGCCCCGGAGATCAAGGCGAGTGTGAAGGCCTCCAGACCAGCTACTTTTCGGTCTGTAGCGGACATATCATTGTCTCTTACCTTGGATGCGGTCAGGCTGAAATCGCAGAGGAACACTGATACCGAAAAGAGGAAGCGTGAGGATGACAACTCACGACGTTCAGACAAGAAGGGGTCAGGATTTAGGAAGGATGGTCAGCAGACGGGTGAAAAACCCAGATGTAAAATCTGCAAGAGACAGCACTTTGGGAAGTGCAGGTATGAATCGAATTCGAATTCACAATCGAAAACTTTTGCATGTGGGTTGTGCAAGTCCAAGGAACACAAGACCTTGGATTGCAAAAAGATGAAGGATGCGACCTGTTACGGTTGCAATGAAAGGGGGCACATCAAGACCAATTGCCCAAAATACGCCAAGAAGCCTGAAGAGGCTAAGAAGACCAATGCTAGGGTCTTCAGGATGGATGCTAAGGAAGCCGTCAAGGACGACAATGTGATAACAGGTACCTTTCTCGTAAATGATGTTTATGCGAGAGTGTTATTTGATTCAGGCGCTAATAAGTCGTTCGTAGATAATAAGTTTTGTGAATTGTTAAAATTACCTGTTAAGACCTTAAGGGTGAAGTATGAGGTGGAACTAGTAGATGGCACTTTAGAAACCGCCTCAACCTTATTAGATGGATGTTTCATATCCATTAAGAACCACTCTTTTCCTTTGTCCCTACTTCCTTTAAAACTAGCCGGTTTTGACATAGTTTTAGGCATGGACTGGTTATCTCATAACCAGGCGTTGTCTGCAATAAGAAGCAAGTGATGATCAAGACTCCGTCTGGTGAATCACTTACTATCCAGGGAGATACCCAGTATGGGCTGCCTGAGAAAATGTCTATACTAAAAGACTCTAAGTGTTTAAAGAAGGGTTGTGTCATCTACATGGCACAAGTGATTATTGATGAGCCGAAGCCCAAGATTGGGGATATCCCCGTCATTTCTGAATACCCCGAAGTTTTCCCTGAAGAACTACCTGGTTTGCCACCAGATAGGCAAGTAGAATTCAGAATTGACATTATTCCTGGATCAGCACCAGTTGCAAGGGCGCCTTATAGGTTAGCACCAACAGAGATGAAGGAATTGAGAACGCAGCTAGATGATTTGCTAGCCAAAGGTTTCATCAAACCTAGTTCGTCTCCTTGGGGAGCACCAGTTTTATTTGTCAAGAAGAAGGATGGATCGATGCGTCTGTGCATCGACTACCGTGAGCTTAATAAGGTCACTATCAAGAATAGGTATCCTTTGCCCAGAATCGACGATCTGTTCGATCAACTGCAAGGGGCAAGTTTCTTCTCTAAGATTGACTTAAGGTCAGGCTATCACCAACTAAAGGTTAGAGATGAAGACGTACACAAGACTGCATTTAGGACTCGTTATGGTCATTACGAGTTCCTAGTGATGCCTTTTGGGCTCACTAATGCACCGGCCGCATTCATGGATCTCATGAATCGCGTTTGCAAGCCGCACTTAGATAAATTCGTCATCGTTTTCATCGATGATATCCTCATCTACTCGAAGAACCAAGCTGACCACGAGAAGCATCTTCACTGCATTTTGGAACTACTTCATAAAGAAAAGCTCTATGCCAAGTTCTCGAAGTGTGAATTCTGGCTTCGATAAGTCCAATTTCTTGGACATGTTGTTAGTGAGCGTGGTATCCAAGTAGATCCCGCTAAAGTTGAAGCTGTCATGAATTGGCATGAGCCAAAGATGCCTACAGAAATACGTAGCTTCCTAGGCTTGGCAGGATACTATAGGCGATTCATTGAAAACTTCTCAAGGATTGCTGCACCCCTGACTTCGTTGACGCGTAAGAAGATTAAGTTTGAATGGGGTCCTAAGTAGCAGGAATCCTTCGATATTCTGAAACAAAAGTTGAGCAATGCTCCAGTACTGACATTGCCTGATGGAATAGAGGAGTTTGTAGTTTATTGTGATGCATCACACACCGGGTTGGGATGTGTGCTTATGCAGAAAGGCAAAGTCATTGCCTATGCTTCACGCCAGTTAAAGGTGCACGAAAAGAATTACACCACCCATGACTTGGAATTGGGTGCCGTTGTATTCGCACTAAAACTGTGGAGGCACTACTTATATGGAATCAAATGTGTGATCTATTCTGATCACAAGAGCCTTCAACATCTGTTCAATGAGAAGGACTTGAACATGAGGCAACGCCGTTGGATGGAAACTCTTAATGATTACGACTGTGAAATAAGATACCATCCCGGCAAGGCGAATGTAGTCGCCGATGCCTTGAGTCGGAAGGAAAGGGTGAAACCCATCCGAATCAATGCCAAGAGCATTGAGGTAAGGAATAGCTTGAATGAAAGGTTGTTAGCTGCACAGAAGGAAGCTGTGTTGGAAGCTAACTATCCTAACGAAAAGCTAGGAGTAACTGAGGAGCAGTTATCTCTTAGCAAGGACGGAATTCTGAGATTGAATGGACGAATATGGGTTCCAATTTATGGAGGACTCCGAGATGTTATCCTCCAGGAAGCCCATAGCTCTAAATATTCTGTTCATCCTGGAGCAGATAAGATGTACCAGGACCTAAGGGCGAATTATTGGTGGATAGGCTTGAAGAAGTCTGTAGCCGCCTATGTAGCTAAATGCTTGACATGTGCGCAAGTCAAAGCCGAGCATCAGAAACCGTCAGGTTTGCTACAACAGCCTGAACTTCCTACATGGAAGTGGGAGATGGTGATGATGGATTTCATCACCAAGCTGCCAAAGACAAGGAAAGGCAATGATACTATATGGGTGATCGTTGATAGACTGACTAAGTCAGCTCATTTCTTACCCATCAAGGAGACTTATAGCTCCGACATGTTAGCCCAGTTATACGTTGATAAGATTGTAGCCTTACATGGCATACCTGTGTCTATTATCTCTGACCGAGATACTAGATACACGTCACATTTTTGGAAAAGCTTCCAACAATCTTTGGGCACGCGTTTGAATTTTAGTACGGCTTACCATCCTCAGACGGACGGCCAGAGTGAGCGTACTATTTAAACGTTGGAAGACATGCTTCGAGCATGTGTGATTGACTTGGGTGGTAATTGGGATAACCACCTGCCACTAATTGAGTTCTCCTACAACAATAGCTACCACACCAGCATTAAGGCTGCGCCTTTCGAGGCCTTATACGATAGAAAGTGTAGAACGCCCGTTTGTTGGGCGGAAGTTGGAGATGTCCAGTTATCAGGACCGGAGATAGTCTTTGAAACGACGGACAAGATTGTCCAGATTCATGACCGTCTCAAAGCTACCCGAGATAGGCAAAAGAGCTACGCTGATCCCAAGCATAAATCTTTTCACTTTGAAGTAGGTGACAAAGTGTTGCTTAAAGTATCACCCTGGAAGGGAGTGATGCGATTTGGTAAGAAAGGCAAGCTAAGCCCGAGATACATAGGACCTTTCGAGGTTATCGAACGTGTCGGGTAAGTTGCCTATAAGCTAAACTTACCAGAAGAGCTCAGTGGAATTCACAATGTATTTCACATCTGCAATCTGAAAAAGTGTTTCGCTGATGAATCACTGGTCATACCACATACGGATGTGCACATAGATGAGAGCTTGAAATTTGTGGAAAAACCATTGTCGATCGAGGATCGACAGGTTAAGAAGCTTCGAAGGAAGCATGTACCGATTGTAAAGGTCAAATGGGATGCCCGTAGAGGTCCCGAGTATACGTGGGAGGTTGAGACCACGATGAAAGAAAAGTACCCTTATCTATTTCAGTAAATCTCGAGGTCGAGATTTCTTTTAAGGGGGTGAGGATGTAACACCTCGAAAATTTACGTCTTATAATGTGTTGACACGTGTCATAACCTTTGAACGTGTGAAAGAATACTTTCGAGGGACTAAAGTTGACAAACAATGAAACTGTGTAAATACAAGGGTTCAAAATGTCAACAATGAATAAATATACTTTACAATAACCCTACATGATGTTTATAACCTTAAACGAATAAATCATGGATCATACGTATCTAATTGTGAAAGAAAGTGAGAAATTACAAACTACAGGGGTTAAATGTGTCAACATGTTTAAGATATACCTCTGAGTGACCTTTTAGCAAACCCGAAGCTTTATAACAGTTAATTATGCTCATAAGAATATGTGATAGAAATTTCACAAAGTTTCGTTAACGTATGAGAAAGTTATGATAAAATTCGTGTGTGAGGGTTAGAATCGTCAACATTGAAAATTAGGGCTTTTCGGGTGATCACAAAGTTACCCGAGGACTTGACAAAGATGGTATAAGTCTTAAAGCCCCTAAATGTCAATATTAAAGGCTTAGAATGCAAGAATTGGAGAGAAAGCGACCTTTCGGGGGACCAAGGGCCAAAAATGCAATAAAAGAAAAGTTTTTCACCTTCTGCCAAGGGCTTACGCACCGCAAGGGTCAACCCTTACGGTGCGCAAGCGTTGCCCAGCGACAATAAAACCGCCAGTAGCCTGTTTTTAGCATTTTAACCGACTTAGTTGATGTTTCTTCATTCTTGGGCGACCCCTAAAAAGTTCCTAGACCCTAGGGACACATGTGGGAGAGTTGTGGTCACTTGTAGCCTTACATGTCAACAATTCATGGTGTTTAAAACACTATATAAGGCCTCCAAGTTTGCAAACATTCTTGCACTCATATCTGAGCATTTCTAGAACTCCAAAGCCGACTCCAAGCCTTCCTAATCATCCATTAGACACTTGTAAGTACCCTTGACCCTTCTTAATTAAGTTTTGATTAGTTAATAGCTTAAAAGTCAAACCGTCGTAATTACGGTTTGACTTAGCGATTAATCGCTAACGGTCCAGCGATTAGGCAAACTTAAGGTAGTTATAAGTTGGTAATTATGTGGGCTTTAAACCCTTAAAAGGGCACCCACTGATACCCGTTCTATCTAGGTCGTTTGTCGAGTCAAAGAAGATTAGAAAAAGTCAACAGAAATGTAAACTTTGATTTAACGCATAATTAACGATGTAAAAGGCGTATCACCTATTTTATCATTCATATAACCTGATAATAAGCATAAGAACTTGTCTAAGCTTGTTTGATTCGACAACTTTCTGTTTTGAACCGATTCGGAACCGAAAGACGCAAAAGTTTGACTTTTGCTTTGACCTCAGTTCTGACCCGGTTTAGATAGGTTTAGACATGCCTTAAAGTTCCATTAGGACCTAGTTACGTGATTGTATAAGCCTCTGCGTTTATACCACTTAAATCCTTAATTGTCCGACGTTTCCGTTAAGTGCTTAAATATGGACCATAATGCCCTTATGACCATAGAAAGAGAATTTTGGAAATGTGAAAGTACAATAATCTTTGTTACTGATTATTAAACATGTCTTTAAATTTTTACATCAGTTGGACATATAGATTAGGAGTTATGCTCAATGACGTAATTAGAACGCTTCTTAGTGATTAAACGGCGTCATTAGCGTAAGGCCTATCTAAACCCCATTTTTGACACCAAACCTTTTACCTACTGATGTAATATAATATTTTGGGATTTTTGAAGATTTTTAATTATTTTTAAACTGATCATAAGCTAGGATTAGTGCCTTAATTCGGTAAATACCGAATATGCCCTTTTAAGCCATAAAATGAGTTTTACAAATCCTTTTAACTCCAATCCAATTGCTACTGATTTTAAATAATAAATGAAGTGTTTTGAACCTGTTTAACTAATCAGAAAACTCAGAGTCCTATTTTAATCCGTACGTCGCTTAAAACGGCTTTATACGCGTATTAAACGCATAGTTTAGGTTTAAAACTATTTTTACATATAAGACTTATAACCAAATGTTATAACCTGTTAAAATAAGCTATTTTACTGATTTATTCAGACCCGGATCACAGAAGATAAATTAATCCCTTTTATAATCTTTAAAATGACCAAAATACCCCTACGGGGCTTAATATGAGATTAAACTCGTTTTGGGCATAATGGAAGGTATCATACTGATATCACAACATATTTAAGTCATGTTAACTTAGGAAACCTGTTTAGGACTCTTATGGTTACCCGTTACGCTTCATACGCGTTCGGTTCGGTTTATGTAACTAGTTTACATAAATTAGCCGAAACGGGTCAAACCTTATCGGTTTTATCTCAAAATCCAGAATGTGTATAATATACCCATATTAAGCAAGTCTTCAAACTTGTCGGGTCTAAATCACATTCTATCCGGTCTTCGCTTAATCGTGCGTACGAACCGTATCTTTAAAACTAACCGGTCTAAGCTTAAGCTTAACTAAAGACCCGTTAGGATTCTAATAGGTTATTATAAACCTTCGTTCCAGATTAGGAGAACCGGTAAAAGATACTTGCACTCCCTGATTTTGATTTATACTTGCTCAGGTAAATACTTTTAATTATTTTCCCTATACGGGCTTGGAGTACGGTATATAAAATACCGCTTGGTCGGGCATTGAATCTTTAATTGTATGATGGTTAAAGTATTGAGATGTCTTGTTTAATTTGTTTTGTTGCTTAAAGCCTTTGGGGGGTTAATGACCGTGTCCCGGATATCCCTGGCATCATTTTACGAAATGGCCACGACCTAAGCACGGGGCGTAGGCGTACGCCCGTCGGTGTCTCATATACATAATGTGGTGTGTCTATTGATCTTTAACCCGGCTCGACCCGGGCTACCGAACGCATAAGAAACATGTAAATCCTTTACAAGTATTATATTCTAATAATTATCCCAAGTTATAAAATTTTATTTGTGCCTTGTGCCTTAAATTCATTTTCATAAACTCTTTACAAAATGAGTCGGTTGATTGTATTTACCAGTGTAAACTGACGTATTTTCTCAAAAAGGTTAAGTGCAGGTACTACGCGTAATAGGCTGGCTTTTCTCCTAGCATCCACAATAAGTCTAGCAAGCTTGGATGTCATAGACTGTTAAACATTGTTTCCTTTTATTTTGATTTACCGGTGGATTTATATTCGACTACCTGTGATACTTAATATTACAATATTGTTTGGTTGAAATGAATCTATACTTTGCTTCCGCTGTGCATTTAAATATTGTGTTGTTTGACTATTATGTTGCCAACCACGTCACGATACTCCCCCACCGGGCCCACCGGTGACACGTGGAAATCCGGGGTGTGACAAGGTGAATGAAGGTTTGTTTCCCAGTGGGATTGGGAGGCCAGAGTTGGGTGTGACACTCCTTAGGGGGAAGGGGTTAGTCAGGACGCCAGATTTATCAGTTTGTATATGAAAAGGGCTTCATGTGCAGTGGACCTTATGAGATGCCTAGCTCGCTTGCGGGACCCCCGAACCCTTTCTGCTTCGCTCTTGTATGTGAGCTGCTAAGTTGTTGTTTGGCCTACGAACCTGCCAACCCATGTTTGTTGAGGAAACTGTTTCTTTTTTCGACAAGGGCCTCTAGGATGCGACCTAGGACATTGTGTCTTATAGGGTCCATTTTCGGGGGGGGGGGGGGGTAGGCTAATATTCAGTGGAAGATGTATCGATATACACTTTTGTGGCCTTTAGGGCACAATCTTGGAGTTTACAAGACCATAAGGACATCGCCCCTTCAAACGCCCAAAATAATTTGGTGAGTGCCGCATATAGTAAAACCGTCTGGAGTTTGGGAGAGAAGACATATCCCTGTGCCAGAAAGCGGTGTTAGAGTGTCTACCTGACCTGGAGGGCATAATCTTGGAGTTTACAAGACCATATTCTACGGGACAGTGGTATAGATAGATTGGACGTCAATTATAGGTGCGTGTTGGGTAACTTGCATAGGTTCTTGGCTAAGCTTTTTGTCACAACCCCCGATCCCTTATTCCCGGGAACGGGCGGACGTGAGCTCAGAGTTTGGTGGTATCATTTTGTTTAGTCTTGCAGCGGAATTTACATCAGGACCGTAGTTAGGAAATGTTTATCAGAGTAAAACCACCATATTTTATAATATTAAACAAATGGGATGAAACCCAAGTTCATAGTACACACGTTTTCATAGGAATAAATCCTATTTTATTTAATAAAAACATCTATTTTATTTTAGGTAACTTTATTGCCACTTTTCCAAGCCTTCAGTGCTGTCCAGCTGGCTTTTATTGGCTTCACACTAAGTTACCTGAAACACGTGTTTAAAACATTTTATCAGCAAGAAATACTGGTGAGTGAATCCCTGTTTAATCAAGTTTAAATAAAAAGTCACAGTGAACAATATTGAGGGCACATCCGCAATTACATTTGTTTCCAAGACATCACAATTAACACCAGTGGTACTGTCATACTCAACTTGTGGAAATGTTACTCCTTGACCAGGTGGTAACAAATTTTGTATACAAAACCCCAACATACCCACTATAATTGTATTCTTACAAATACTCAATAATGTTGTTCGCATGGAAAGATATGTAAGGTTTTGTAAAACAGTTCATAAAAAGGTTTACAAAAAGTGGATCAACTCACAAAAAGGTTTACACAAAAAGAAGGATTACTCACATTGCTGTCTTAGGCTTTTCGTAAGGATTTCCTGGGTATAATCTATAATTTATACAAATGTACATTGGTTAGTATCATAACCCTTTGAAATTATTAATAATACCCTCCCCGAGACGGCATTCCAACAACTACGTCGGGCAGAACCACGACAGTTGTTACGGAACCCTAAATCAATCGGGCAGCGTAACTATTACGAAACTGGGGTTATAATACTTACAACGGAGCAGAACCTCGCTAATTAGGGGTATAATACCCGTGTATTATAACTTCTCTACAGAAATGGTGATTTGAGATTGAAATGTGAGCGACGAAAAACGTAAACTGATACGTTCTATTTATAGTGGCTGCTATTGACTTCCAGGCGGCCCGCGTAAGGTAAGGCTAGGCCTTACGCGGCCCGCGTCAACATGCGGTCAACACAATAGCTTGGCCTGGTCATCTACTAGGTTCGACACGATGTCGACACGTGTCGGCTCAGGGATCTGCCACCATTTGGAACACGCGCGGCCCGCGTCAACTATGAAGAACTCTTACGCGGCCCGCTTGAACTAAAGGTTTTAGCGGAGTCAAAGTCTGGTCTTGATACGGCCCGCGTGAGATTGAGGTGGGATCCTACGCGGCCCGCCTCAGCTCTTAATTCAGATTTTTATTTTATTTTTATAATTATAACATAACTAGGGCTCGGTTTTCACATACGGGGTGTAATATAAAACATATAAGGGTATTTTAACATATAACAGGGTATCGGAATTATTATAAGGGTGTTGGTTTTACCGAGGGTTGTTACATTCTCCCCACCTTAATTTAGAGCTCGTCCTCGAGATCTACTGAATAAATGCGGATATTTTCATTTGTAGAAAATGAGCTGACTTGGTTAGCCTATTTACAATCACCCAGATTGTATTATTTTCTTAATAAACTTAAAAGTGCGTGCAAATGTCTTGCATGATCTTCTTTATTCTTAGAGAAAATTAGAATATCATCTATGAATACAATTATGAATTTATCCAAATATGGCTTACATATTCGGTTCATCATGTCCATAAATGCAGCTGGGGCATTGGTTAAACCAAATGGCATGATAGTAAATTCATAATGACCATACCTTGTTCTAAATGCGGTCTTAGGAATGTCCTCTTCCTGTACCTTTAATTGATGATATCCTGACCTTAAATCATTTTTAGAGAAAAATCGAGCTCCTTGTAAACAAATCATCGATTCTCGGTAATGGGTACCGATTCTTAATCGTGACTTTGTTTAATTTAAGGTAATCAATGCACATACGCATTGATCCATGCTTCTTTTTAACGAATAATATCGGCGCTCCCCATGTCAACGAAACAATTCTTCCAATTGTTTCTTTAATTCCTGTATTTCGGCGGGTGCCAAACGGTAGAGTGTTTTGGCAATTGGCGATGTTCCTAGTAGTAGGTGAATTCTGACTTTAACTTCTCTGTCTGGAGGTAGTCTTGGTAATTCTTCTGGGAAGACATCTGAAAACTAAGATACTACTGGAATGTCTTTTAGTTCTTTTCCTTTAGTGTTAGTGATTATAGAAATCAAATACACTATAGAACCTTTTTTTTATAGAACTTGCAGTTTTCATTACAGAGATGAATTTTGTGGATCTAGATGGCTTATTTCCTTTAATTGTGATCGTTTTATCTTTAGATGAATTTACTTGAATTAACTTTTGATCACATAAAATACTGGCTTTATTGGCTATTAACCAGTCCATTCCTAAAACAATATCAAATCCTACCAGATTCATGGGATAAAGGTTTGCCCTAAACGTTTGGTTTAAAATTTCTATTCTTGCTCCCTGCAAGATTTCAGAAATCCTAATGGTTTCTCCATTAGCTATCTCTACTAAGCATTCGTGTGGTAGTTTAGTTAATGATGGATTTAGAAATTTGCAATACGAAGTATTAATAAAACTTTAGTTTGCACCAGAGTCAAATAATACTTTAGCAAAGACATCATTAACTAGAAACGTACCAGCGATGACATCTGGAATCATCTTGGCTTCATCTGCAGTCAGAACAAATGCTCTAGCATTTTTAGTATTCTTGTTGTTTGTAGCTGGAGCCAGTTTTGGACAGTTTGGCTTGATATGACCTTTTTCTCCACAGTTAAAACACAACCCATTACTGGATTTCCTCCTGCAGTTCTCTTCATTGTGTCCTGGTGCTTTGCAGAAATTGCAGTGGGTGGAGCATTTTCCAGAATGCTTCATTTTGCAAATCCCACAATACGGTGCAAAGGTAGAATCTACATTCCTATGATTGAAATTCCCAGAACGAAATTCTTGAGTAAGCCTTTGGGTTAAGTTTCTCCTCTGATCTTCTTCTCTAGTACGAACTAGTTCATCAGTCAAAGTATTGGCTAGTTCTACGGCTTCTTCTATGGTTTGGGGTCTGGTTGCCTTGACTACATGTCTAATTTCTCCAATTAATCCCCAGATGTAACGGGAGATTAATACCGGTTCTGGTGATGCAAGGGTTGGCACTATCCTAGCATATTCAAAGAATGTAGTAGTGTACCCTTTACTATCTACACCAGTCATCCTAAGGTTTAGGAACTTGTTTGCTATCTGTTCTTTTTCATTGGGTGGGCAGAATTTCCTTTCTACCTTGTCTTTAAATTCTTCCCATTCCATATTATAGGTTTTATCACTTCCTCTTGTCTGGAGGATAGTGTTCCACCATTCTAATGCTGCATTCTTAAACAGATTAGAAGCAAACAATATCTTGTCTTCTTCAGCACACTTACTTATCCTTAAGACTGCCTCAGTCTTCTCTATCCAGCGTAAGGTTGCTATGGCCCCTTCATTGCCCGAGAATTCCATTGGTTTACAAGACCAGAATTCTTTATAAGAACAACCATAAGGCATGGTTCTTCTTCTTTTGGGAATAGGCAATTGAAATACTGGTCCATTGTTTACACTGTTTTCTGGTTCAACGGGTCGCTTACTGCTATGTTTACTTTTATTATCAGCATCCTTAACAGTTTGAAGAATAAATGGCATAGCATCTATAATTCCCTGTGCCACTATGTGTTGAATAGCACTATTATCTACTTGGTTTCCATTGTTATTGATACTTGGATTATCATTAACTACGTTAAGGTTACTCTGGTTATCGTTATTCAGATTTCCTTGATTTTCTTCGTCGGCCATCTGAATATTAAACATTTATCCCATATTAATATCACAATTAATATCTTACTATAGTTAATCATATGACACGCATTTTTGCCAAAAGCGTCAATCATTGCTACTATACTCTTTTCATATACCATACGTCTATTACACACTAGAGATTTCTAACAAATCTAAATTCATAATTGACACCTCTGTTCGTAATTTATTTCTCATTATCAATTATTAGGATCTTTTGGATTTCCTTATATATATACTTCACATATTATAATATACAGACCATTCATAAGGTCAAAGTATTTAACAAATTCCTAAGTCAGATATCAGGTCATGGTACTATTTAGATAATTCTATCATCATAACATATACCTCATCTCACCCGGTCTTGTCGGAGAGGTAATCTTATCTCACTCAGTCTCGCCGGAAAGGTAACCCCATCTCACCCGGTCTCGCCGGAGAGGTAACCTTATCTCACCCGGACAAGCTGAAGAGTCTACCGCACTATGCCCAGTTTTATCGGAGAGGTAATTATCATAGTATTTTCTACCCATAAACTTATTTCAAATCATGATCTTAAAAAAAAACATCATTTACATCAAGAAACAAAGAAATTAGTATTCTCATGAGGAATCATATTCTAGAACCGAGTAGTATCAATAAACAAGAAATAACAGTGGCCAAGTGTTATTGCTTATTTATCATACAGGCACTGTTCTAGTCATTATCCTCACAGGATACCAATAACCATCACACTTTATTTATACAAGCAATTGGTTTATCTCAAAGCTTCATATTAAGGCATAGCATTTAAAAATTCTCTTGTACTTCTAGGCCTTATTCTAGTTTTCTTGGTTCACTTTTGTTGTTCATCCGAATGTTTATTTATCATAAATGAATATCTAGTACAATTATACGAACAGATTGATTTAAAATGAAATATTGCGATTTATATATTTATTACAAAATTCGAGATATATTATTGGTTATACATCCGTAACTTATTTTAGTCTAACTAGGTTATAGGAGTATTATGCTCAATATGTATTTTTATGTAAGGTTTATTCTATCTCTTTCTTCTTACTAATATGTGGTCAAATGAACGAAGTTCTTTTAAAGTTTCTAGCTCGTAGGTGGCATGAGTGCTGATACTGGTTTGACAATTCAACTATAAGTTAACATTTACTGCTGTAGTGGCTAACATGTAGAGATTTTCCCATTTTTCGTCTAATTTATCTTCCCAAGGTGGGTTACTGCCTATTTTCTGGTTTTCCTGAGACTTTTTCATATTCTCTTGACTTTTTCTAAGAATCCGACTTCTTTTACTAGGGGTAAGTGGATTTTCATAATGTGCTTTACGGACAAATATTCCCTCCTCATTATCTGCTAAGTATCTTGAGGAATTTGTTTGAGATGAACTTCCTTTTTCTTTCGGTGAACTATCTAGTTTATGATAGATGTCCGAAATTCTTCTCTTACTCATACTGTAAACTAACAAATAGTCAATTAACACATCATAATAATTACAATTACGCATATATTTTCATAATATATTTCCTAACACAAAATATAACTTTAAGTGTCAGCAGAACACTTCTTTGGCTTGAGCCAGTGGCTAGGCTCTGATACCACCTTCTGTCACAACCCCCGATCCCTTATTCCCGGGAACGGGCGGACGTGAGCTCAGAGTTTGGTGGTATCATTTTGTTTAGTCTTGCAGCGGAATTTACATCAGGACCGTAGTTAGGAAATGTTTATCAGAGTAAAACCACCATATTTTATAATATTAAACAAATGGGATGAAACCCAAGTTCATAGTACACACGTTTTCATAGGAATAAATCCTATTTTATTTAATAAAAACATCTATTTTATTTTAGGTAACTTTATTGCCACTTTTCCAAGCCTTCAGTGCTGTCCAGCTGGCTTTTATTGGCTTCACACTAAGTTACCTGAAACACATGTTTAAAACATTTTATCAGCAAGAAATACTGGTGAGTGAATCCCAGTTTAATCAAGTTTAAATAAAAAGTCACAGTGAACAATATTGAGGGCACATCCGCAATTACATTTGTTTCCAAGACATCACAATGAACATCAGTGGTACTGTCATACTCAACTTGTGGAAATGTTACTCCTTGACCAGGTGGTAACAAATTTTGTATACAAAACCCCAACATACCCACTATAATTGTATTCTTACAAATACTCAATAATGTTGTTCGCATGGAAAGATATGTAAGGTTTTGTAAAACAGTTCATAAAAAGGTTTACAAAAAGTGGATCAACTCACAAAAAGGTTTACACAAAAAGAAGGATTACTCACATTGCTGTCTTAGGCTTTTCGTAAGGATTTCCTGGGTATAATCTATAATTTATACAAATGTACATTGGTTAGTATCATAACCCTTTGAAATTATTAATAATACCCTCCCCGAGACGGCATTCCAACAACTACGTCGGGCAGAACCACGACAGTTGTTACAGAACCCTAAATCAATCGGGCAGCGTAACTATTACGAAACTAGGGTTATAATACTTACAACGGAGCAGAACCTCGCTAATTAGGGGTATAATACCCGTGTATTATAACTTCTCTACAGAAATGGTGATTTGAGATTTAAATGTGAGCGACGAAAAACGTAAACTGATACGTTCTATTTATAGTGGCTGCTATTGACTTCCAGGCGGCCTGCGTAAGGTAAGGCTAGGCCTTACGCGGCCCGCGTCAACATGCGGTCAACACAATGGCTTGTCCTGGTCATCTACTAGGTTCGACACGATGTCGACACGTGTCGGCTCAGGGATCTGCCACCATTTGGAACACGCGCGGCCCGCGTCAACTATGAAGAACTCTTACGCGGCCCGCTTGAACTAAAGGTTTCAGCGGAGTCAAAGTCTGGTCTTGATACGGCCCGCGTGAGATTGAGGTGGGATCCTACGCGGCCCGCCTCAGCTCTTAATTCAGATTTTTATTTTATTTTTATAATTATAACATAACTAGGGCTCGGTTTTCACATACGGGGTGTAATATAAAACATATAAGGGTATTTTAACATATAACAGGGTATCGGAATTATTATAAGGGTGTTGGTTTTACCGAGGGTTGTTACACTTTTCAACACCTCCTTATAACTTATTGACTTTTACAAAAAGCTAATAAGGAGAAAAAGTGTTTGGCAAACTCATAAGCACTTTTCAAAATGACTTTTTGTATATAGAGGAAAAGTTAGTTTTGAAAAGTTAGTAAGGGGTGACTTTTTGAAGCTACTTATAACTTATTGGTTTTTCCCACCCTTTTTAGTCATTTTACATGAATAAGCTTAAGTCAAACACTTTTTAAAAACAACTTATTGACTTATTAGCTTTTCCCACCCCATAAGCTAATCCAAATACTTTTTTTAAAAACTCATTTTCAAAAAGTCATAAGTCAATAAGTATTTTTAATAAAAAGTTCTTTTTGAGTTAAATATGCTTAGCCAAACAAGCTCTTAATGTGACAACTGGCACTTTTCCACGAATTCCGTACAATAATAAACAGTAATCCGTGCTTTAAGGACTGTGTGTGATTGAATTAACAAGACGAATGAATTTCTAATTACTGTCAAATACATACAATAGCATTTCATGTTGCAAGATTTTTATCATTACCACATGCAACACAGCATGGTACAATTAGTGCACGAAACAAAATTAGCACAGTTATCAGACAAACTAGAAGTACTGACGGGAGCTCAACACTCAGACAGACATGATATTAAGACACATAATAAGCCCCGGAACCAAGAGTTACACTAGAATAGTGCGTAGGAAAGTAGGGATTACAAAACTGCCTTCCTAGTGATGATTTAGGTACCGGAAAGTGCCAGAAACACACTAAAACTGCAGAATTCTGCAGAAAACACCGAAATTCAGCAATTTTCATCTTTTTAACAACAAAATATAATGCAGAATTTTGGTTTAAGGGTCCAGAATACTTTCCTAAGTGTCGGGAATCAAAACTGTCATAAAAGATAACATAAAGCACACTAGACTGCGCAATTTAGCACCTTAACGAACCGGTAACCAACCGAACAACCGGACACTACCCGAAACATCAAATTTTCACTAGAAGCATTGTTTTAGTGTTACAAAGCCAGTTATGAGCACTAAACATCATATTACATCTCAAAACATTTAAACACATTAAATACCTAACTAAAACACTTAGATCCTAACTATAATAACTAACTACCATTGAAATGCAACTAGACCCCCCCCCTAATTGTGGACGGTTAGAAGGTGGGTCCCCCACTCTTGATTTTCTTTGAATATTTAATTGGATCTGTTACACTAATATTAGACATAATGACCAAAGTGTAAGATGATGTTGGAGAAGTTTTTATAAAATCCTCAAGTCTTTACCATTATTCATTTCTCACACTTGCAAACTTGAAAAACCTTCATCTTCTTCCTCCATGTTCACGGCTCCAAACACCCCACCATAACCATCCTTTTCTAGCTTCAATCCATACAATCTAAGGTGATTTTAAGGTGTCTCAAGCCTATCTAAGAAGGTTGCAAGCATTGGAATTTAAAGGACCTTCACATAGAGCTTTTATCCACCTAGTTTATCATCTTCATCATCTTGAGTTCTTCCCTAGCCTTGTGCTTGTAGTAAGACCCTTCTAACCTCATTTTACATCTTGTTATGTTGGTTAAAAGATGATACAAGTAACTAATCATGAAGAACATTAAAGATCAAGAACATAATCTTTAACATAAAGCTCTAAATCATCATGAACTATGTTGTTTAAGTGTTTATATGCTTCTTGATTGTTGATTGATTATTTTTATGATGTTAAACATCATATGAAACTTGCTAGATTGTGATTAAACACATGATCTAGCAAGTGAGAGGATGATTATGTGATAAATCAAGATGATCATCCTTATGTGTAAACATGAACTTGAAGTATGAAGTGTTTTCTTGAATAATGAAGTATGTAACATGTTATTAGTCATAAACATGGATGATTTCAAAACTAGTTTTCTCAAGAAACTAAGTTTACTTACAAGATTTACATAAACAAGAGTTTTGAAGAAACTAATCACATATTTAGTGATTAATCAAGTGTAGAAACATGTTACTAACAAGAAAAAATCAAATTTAGAAAATAATTTTACAAGTTGTAAAGATCTAAAATCTTCAAGAATGATGTTTTTAAACAAATAATCACACTTTAAAGGGTAACTAAGTTTACTAAACACTCTACTAAGTTACTACAAATTTTTATAAATTTCAAGTTCATGAAGTAGTGTAAATGGCTTGATTTTGGCACTTGGTAAGTATTGTTTGAATTGTTGATGAATTGTGATGATTTTTAAAAGAAAATGATATGCTTTGAAAGCATGGAAACCTCCATTTTTAAGGGGAAACTATGGCAAAATTTTTCTAGAATTTAAACACTTAGAAAAATATTTTTAAACAAGTGTTTACAAGTGTATTTTAACCATGATTTTTCATATAAAATTTGCCATAATTTTTGTTACAAAAATTACAAATATTGGAGGTTGGTTTTTGATAAATAAAAGTGACTAAATATGTATTTAGGAAAATATATATTTAGATGTCACAATGTGTGTGATTACTTGTATATTATGTGTATTAGTTATATTATTTTAGGACTTGAAATAATATAACTCACCAAAATACAAAAAAAAAAAAAAAAATTACAATACAAAATATTACCAAAATCCCAAGAAAACAAATATGTAATTTATACCCAAAGAGTTGACAAACAGAACAAGGAATAAGGATTACATATATATATATATATATATTCCAGAATTAAGTTCATATATATTTTGACGAATAAGTTAAGCGGTATTTTGGAAATCAAAGAAACGAAAATTATAATTTTTATAAGTGTTACAAAAATATATCATATTTTTGTCAAGTAGAAATTACATTATTTTTAATAAAGAAATGATATATATATATATATATATTTTCTTGAATTATTAGAAAATATATTATTTTGAAGAAAATATATTTTCTTAAACAAATTTAGAATATATTACTTTTGGGGTGTAAAATGGAGTTATAAGTATTTTCTAAGTTAATCTTGAAAATATAGTATTTTTGTGGTTTATATGAAGACATAATTATTTTTGCCAATGAAGGATTATAAATAATTTTCTATAAAAGTTTTCTTGAAATATATATATTTTAAGAATACAAATTGGTGATTGTTATTGGTTAAAAATAATATTCCGAAAAATGGAAATACAAAATTAAGTATAAGAATACTTAATAAATACAAGGAAATACGTGTCCTCGTACGTACGAATACACACCGGAATACACCACAAATACTTGGCAAAAATACACAAGGATAATTATACCCATACTTGGGAAATTTTCACGAAAAGAATTTCAATATGAGCTAAGGCAAAATATATATTATTTTGACAATATTCCAAATGAATGGATGAATATAATTCAAGTTAAAATGTTAATATTTTAACTAATAATTATATACTTTGGAATATTATAATATGCATCAATGATGTAACTCAAAATATACCAAGATTTCCAAAACAAGTCTTAATGAACAACTAAAACAAAGAGTCGTTACACGACTTAAACGTCTAATAAAACATGTCACGTGTGTAGGTAGTTGTACGACTCATAGAAGGACCTTGAGCATACAAGATAGCAGGACGCAAACTTGTGAGTTCATGTCCCCCTTTTCTCTTACTGTTTTCAGATTTATAACTCTCGGGGGGGGGTGGAATACATGTTACGAATGTTCAAATGGTATGATTTGGCTATGAAATGAACTATTAGGTAGCGTTTGGTATGCATGAATGAGAGGTGGAATGGAATGGACCATTGTGAGGGAATGAAGAAAAGAGTGTTTGGTTGGTCGATGGAATGGAATCGTCCATTCCAAAATGCATTCCATCCCCTCAAAATCATTCCATCCGCCCCCCTTATTTTTTTCCATTCTATTCCCTCCTCACCCTTCATTAACAACACCACAACCCACCACCGTTGCTACCACACACCACCACCACCACCACCACCGTCATCCGTCGCCGTCACCCACCTCCACCACCACCCGCCATCGCCGCTGCCACCACCTACCGCCGCCACCCACCTCCGTTCTCGCCACCGCCGTCGCCGCCACCCACTTTCGATCACTGCCGCCACCATTGCCACTGCCACCTCCGATCACCGCCGCCACCGCTATCAACCGCCACCACCCACCGTCACCACCGCTACCACCTCCGACCACCGTCGCCGCTATTACCACCTCCGACCACCCCTGCCACCACCACGCCACCGCCGCCACCAACCTCCACCGTCATCCACCACCACCACCATTGTCACCATATGCCGTCGTCTCCACGACTCCACCCACCACCACCGCCAACCGCCGCCGCCGCTACAACTGACACCTAGAACCATGCCCCCTCATCGCCCATCACCGACCACCGCCATCTGATTTTATTCCTTCGTCTTTTTTTCGCATACCAAACAACAAAAAGGAATTGTTCATTCCATTCACACATGGTAACCAAACAAGACATGGAATGGTAATGATCAATTCCATTACCTCATCCATTCCATTACCTCGTCTATTCCATTCCTCCGTTCATTCCATTACCCCATACCAAACAGACCCTTAGATCATGTGAGCATATATTGAAATTGAAATGCCAATAACTCTCATAAGAATCATGGACGAAGGTTAGATCTAACGGGTACGGCCGAGCCCCACTCATGGTCCTTACGTGACCACTTAGAGTGCTTTAGTGTCCCAGTCGAGGTGATTCGACAACGGTCAAGGGGATTTGACACAGGCAAGGTGATTTGATACGATCAAGGGAATTTGACATAGTCAAGGTGAATTTGACACAGTCGAGGGGAATTCGACACAGTCGAGGAGATTCGACAAAGACTAAAGTTTACTCATATTGAGTACTCCCTATGTCTTCACATACATTAATGTCCTTGCAGAACATTAATTGATCTGTTCATAGACGCTTTTCATACCTGTTTTCAAAGGAGTCTCTCAAATGTTTACAAGCTTATCAGTACTCATATAAAACGCACGAACTCGCTCAACTTTTGTTGATGTTTTCAAAATTACATGTATTTCAGGAAACACGTTGGATCTTGGGCGCTGGTGTCGTTACTGGATGTAAATTTCAAGTTTAGATGTCATCCACTTTTGTTGGTTTGTAACTAAATCAAAGGTTGCGTTGTTTGAAACTTAAATGACTGGTGTTTGTATTGTTTTGAACTTTATGAATGGATGAACATGATTTTGATCATATAGTTGCTTATTATAATCGAATGCAATGAGAACCAATCAAGTCACACGCATACGCTTCCGCAAAAGTCAGGGTGTGACACTTAATGCCATGTGGCATTCTCTTTTTTAGGATTATTATTATTATTATTATTATTATTATTATTATTATTATCATCAGTCGGACGAGGTCCCTGTGGCTTTTGTGAAACAAGATTGACGACACACTCGTCCAGTCAACGAAGTTGAGGTACTCATCTTGAAGGTGCCCCTCCAACTACTAGGGATTCTCCTTATTCCTATTACGTCTAAGCATCGTGCCTTTTCGCGCATAACGATAGCGAATGATAGCGCGTGGACCACCATAATGGTCCTTTCCATGTTGAAGGTATGAGGACAGTAGTGTCCCCTCTCTGGTTGACCATCTGCTTTGAACAAGGGAAAGTTAGGGTGACCATGCAAGACAATTTATTATTACGGGGACCCACTTAATAACGACTTGTAGTGCATGGAAATCCTGGTGGACTCTGCGGGTCAACCAATGATCACCACCTATTCAAAATTTCTAAGTGTTCACACCTTCATCTAATAGAACATTACCTAGATAGTTGCTATAGCACTCTACAAAGTAGGGAATCTCTCTTTGCCTACATCGTGTCTGACACTTCTACCCGTATACGAGTTATTGGGAATCTATATCTAAGCAAGTGAAGATGGCTAACACTCGGGAAAGATTCAGCAACTTTACACTCTCTATCACCTCTATATGTGGTAGAAATGCACAACCCCCATCTCTTGGGAAGTGTACCCGTCTTTGTGAAACTAAATACCTAAGAAGACCAATGTAGAAGGAGAATAACTACTACTTTCATATTATGGAACTTGTATGACCGAGGTGATGTAACCTCGAGTCCGTTTTGTTTTCCCTCTGTTAAAAACAATGTGTCAAGTTGTCAAGCATATATGAAAACTCAGTAGTTGTTTTCTTACTTATACATTGTTGATTATATATGCATGTGTTATTAGGTGATTACATGTTTGCTTGTGGTGATATATTCCTCATAGACAATTATTGAATGTTGTCTAACCTACCCCATACCTTTTGCCAGAAGAAAATGCCGCCCAGACTTGACTCAGACACTAACACGTTACCAAGGACAGAAGCCGAACTACAAGAGCGCATCTCACAAGCCATCGCTCAGCACGAGGCCCTCCGCTCCGAGCATAGCGGTGGTACCTCTGGGAATAACCCCCCAATCGGATGTACCTATAAACAATTCTTTGACTGCAAGCCCCTAAATTTCGATGGTACTGGGGGTGCTCTCGCCTTCGTACGCTGGGTAGAGAAAACGGACTCCGTATTGAGAATGAACAAATGTGCTCCGGGACAAAGAGTTACGTACATTTCTGGGTTATTTCTTAACAGAGCGCTCTCGTGGTGGAACCTCCAGGTGCAAACATTGGGTGAAGCTGCTGCATATGCATTAACGTGGGATGAACTGAAGGAGTTAATGCGCAAAAAGCATTGTTCTCAAGCAGAATTCAGAAATTGGAAACAAAATTCTGGAACTTAAAAATGGATGGTCCGAGAATAGCCGAGTATATCCAGCGCTTCCATGATTTATCAAGGGTCGTCCCCTATCTTGTCGAGCCGGAATTCAAGAGAAACGAGCGGTTCATTTGGGGACTTGCGCCTCAAATCCTAAGCATGGTTACTGCCGCAAAGCCTTCAACCATCACGGAGGCTATCGATCTGAGTGTTACGCTTACTGAAGAAGCCCTTCGAATGGGAAAGTTTTCGGAATCCGAGGCAAACAAGAAGGAGACTCACGTGGAGTCTTCGGGCAATAACAAAAGAAAGTTTTCGAACTTGAAGGTAGGCACCCAAGCCAGTTATGACAACTCTAATGCAAACAAAAGAAGGGAAGTGAACCCGCCTCGTGGCATGAAAGCTTATGGAGCCACTAATAAGGCCGGTGGTAAAGTTTATTTGGGGACTAAGCCGAGATGCGAGGAATGAAAGTTTCATCATGAAGGTCGATGTCTGAGGCCTAAGTGCGATAGGTGTGGAAAAGAAGGACACAGCAAGGATGCCTGTTGGGTGAAGTATCCCAAACAAGGAGGAAACGATGACGGCAACCAAGATGGAAACGATAATGGTAAAGTTCCAGGTTGCTTCAAATATGGGGACGTGGGGCACTTTAGGAAAGATTACCCTAGTAAGAACCAAGCGAGGAAGGGTCTTCACAATCGGAGCTCGTGAAGCACGCCAGGATCCAGATGCGATTACGGGTACGTTCCCTATTAACCAGCACTATGCATCCATTTTGATTGATACTGGCGCCGACTGTAACCTTGTATCCTTAGGAATTAAGAACCCACTTGGCCTAGTTTCAAGTAGGATAGACACCCCGTATTCTTTAGAATTGGCAAATATAAGATTAGTTAAAGCATATGAGGTTATTAAAGATTGTATTTTGGAACTTAGAGAGTGGGAACCTTCTATTACCGTTTACTTGGGAAGTCATGATATTGTAGTCAGCATGGATTGGATATCCAAGGATAGAGCTGAAGTTGTTCGTCATAAGGAAAATCATTCGCATCCCTCTTGTGAATGATGAGACACTTATAGTACACAAACTTCTTGCAATAAATACGAAGGCACTAGGCCCCATAAGGCGGTTGAAGGGGTAAGGTCCCAAAAACCTTGCACGGGTGTTAGAGACCATACCACAACCTCGTCAATAAGCTCACTTTAGAATGAACCTTGCGCGGCCGCGCACTGGTTCTAAAAGAGAACTTGAAAAGAAAACAGTTTTAAAACATCCGCGCGCCAAAAGGAAGTTAACAAATCCTTGCGCCGGTCCCCATACAACAGATAGGATAAAATCCTAACAAAACCTCCGCGTAAATATCATCCAGACTTAGATAAAAGTAACTTCTTTGTTGCCACAAAATTAGCATGAAGGAGAGCCACATAGGATTACAGCTGTATCCTTCTAGAAGGCTTCATCGTGTACAACCATTCGGTTATAACAGAATGGCCACGTGGCATCATCCCAGGCTTCCTCAAAGTCACGATGATGGCACCGAATTGAAGGAAGATCCACACTTGCCAACTTTCCACGTGGCATCACCCCAGCCGTTGATCACGACCACGATCTGTGTGCATACACACCCGTTAGTGATTAACGGAGGGAGAAATAACCGCTTATGGAAAAGTACTTTCCGTTAAGTTTTTCATCAACAAACTTTCCCGCCCAAACTCTGGCTATATAAAGGATAATTCAGGTATAATTCTTCAAGTTACACACACTTCACTTTACTTTTCACTTCTTCTTCTTCATCAAAACCTATATTTATTCTCACGCCGGAGGGTGGTCACGGAGAGAACCTCCATTCTCCTCGTGGCGAGTCTAACGGCTGTTTGTTTTGCAGTTGTTGTTCGAGGAAGAAGATCATTCACCCCTGAATCAAACGAAAAGACAGAACCCTTTTATGCAGATTCAAACCGCCTGGTTCAATTGATTCCGATAGATTAAACAAGTGTTTCTTCATTGGCGCCCACCGATTTCTCAGTTTTTATTCATATCTTCTCGTTTCGATTTACCCTCCCATCTCCGTTTTTCAATGGAATAAACTCCGAAAAACCGTCAATCCGGCCCTCGGCCAAATTTCGTACACAATACCCAAGTTGAGGGGGATTGTGGAAGAAGCTTCGGATGATAACGAAGTCTAGTACAACGATAATCATCAAAATGACCTTGTTACTCCAGGAGTACAACCCGAGATCCCGATAAGTTCAATTTTACCTCCCGGTGAAACCCCCATTTCGTGGTATGTCAGATCCCAAGAAGCAATAAACGCCGTATACGCACAACTTTGTGCACAAACTGCTCCTCCCACTCAGTCACGAAGACCTGCATCTCGTACACGAGCACCATCTGCACCTCGTGCTTCACACCATGAAGCACCATCATGAGTTTATGTGGAAGACACAGAGGTTTACTCCAGATCTCCTACAAGGCACGAGTCTACTCATTCCGAGAATCGACGAAGAGAGTATCATGATGAATCTCATTCCCATCAAAGGCAATCGGTCCATTCTCGGTTGGGCTCGTGTTCTTACTAGAAGCGGGACACCCACACCGACAAATATGATAGAACATACCAGGAGGGAGATAACACGACTGTGTTTAGCCGGCTGCAACGGGACCACAAAAATTATATACCTCGTGTGGTTTATAACCCAGATGCAGAGCACGATTACAACTTAATCTACCTCCCGGCAGAGGCAGCGGAGAATTCGAAGTTTATCAGTGAGATCGCTTTAGCTCCCTTGGAAAAGGCGAAACTGCCATCAAATGTTGGCAAATTCAATGGCATGACAGATCCGGACGATCACCTTTGTGTTTTCACCAGCGCAGGCCTGGTAGGAGGATGGACCTTGCCAATGTGGTGCCACCTATTCATCCAAACTCTCACAGGTACAGCGCGACTATGGTTCGATAACTTACCAGTTGGGAAGATAACGTCGTAGGTGGATCTAAGAGAAAAATTCCTAGTGCATTTTAGCCAACAGCGAAGGTCTATCAGAGACACTGCTGACATGATGAATATTTGGAGGCGTGATGATGAGAGCTTAGAGGACTTCATAACGCGTTACAATAAGGAAGTACTAGAGATTGGCGATGTGCACGAGCATTTGATACGAGCGTAGTTCAAGTATGCTGTCCGCTGCGATGACATGATCAAGGTTCTGTCAGGAACAGAAGGATTACCCAAGAGCTGGTAGAAGCATATGGCTGCAGCAAAAGTATACGCCCAGACAGAACGAAACCTCAGCACCAACAGGCCACCGCCACCGCACAATCGTCCGCAAGACATGAGTGGTAGCGGTGGAAAGAAATTTAAGAAGAATTAGGGCGACTCAACTTCTGGAGCATACTCGTCTGACGATGCTCGTGCGACTATCAACAAGCTCACAGGACAGAGGGAAACAAAGCAAGAGAATAGAGAACGGCAGTGGACCCCCTAACGGAAACTCCGGCGGAGGTGCTTAGCACAGAAGACTATCAGTTTAAAACCTCTCCGCCAATGAAGAACAAGAGGGGTCAAGATCCGAATCAGTATTGTTACTACCACAAGGATAATGGTCACACTACAAACAATTGTATATCTCTCCGCACCGAGATTGAAAAAGCTCTCAAAAATAGTGAACTCACCCACTTACTGCAGAACGTGCGGAAGGATATAAAGCAAATTACTCGCGGCGATGAAGGCCCGAGTAAGAAAGCTAAAAACTAAGCGGCGCAAGAAGCAAGTAGCATACAATAGCCTCTTCACATGTTGGTCAAGTTCTTTAACTTACCAATCCATGGCGTAGAACTATAGTATGAGTAAGTTAAGTTCCATTTAATTATCCTAAACAGACGACTTTGTACTACGGCCTCTGAGCCTTATCATTAATCAAAGCAAAGTTAGTTCTATTATTTCTGTGTTTATTACAAAGTGCATGCAATTCCTTTTGGTAAGCACAACAACATGATGGTAACCGTAACACAAGTCTCATGAACGGTCAGTGATCACACGCATCACACAAGGCCCAGCCTTACGTTCACACATGAGCTTTATACCACCTTTATTCGTCTTACCTAATCAAAGCAATTGTACTCATGCAAAATATTGTAATTCAAACACATTTCGTACTAGTTACTGGCGCATCACACGCCATAGCAAGAAATTATAAACATACACGACAGTGTATAAAATAAAGTTACTTGCGCCACAATGCATTAACAAACAGGGATCCACGTCCCAAACCTAAAGTTGACTATCCATTGTTCATACAAAGCAAAGAAAACCTAAGCTAGGTCTTCGTCTTCACCCTCTTCCCTGTCTGGGAAAACTTCTCTTAATCGCATCATGAACTCTTCAGAGTGTAGCGCAACATTAATAAGATCCATGACCGGAAGCTGTAAAGTATTAAATCGTGTCTTCGCAGCAGCAAGAGCAGCTTCAGTATCAACACCATGAGTAGCAGACTTACTAGTGTCCCAGTCAACCTTTAAAGCGTTAACCACATGGTGAGAACACTCTGCATACCCTTGGGCATACCCATCATTCCGCGCAGCAACCAGCAGATGCGCAACCGTCTTATCTAGTTCTTCAGAATTAAGAACTGACTCAGCAACCTGCACAAAAAGTAGGAAAAGAGTAAAAAGACGCACAAACATCGCCAAATGTTATCAAAGAAAGATAAACTTACGCTTGCAATTCCGCATTCTTTCAACCACAACATGTCACTTTTCAGTGGCTCAAGCTCACTCTCCACCGTTGCCCGCGCAGTCTCAGAGTTTTCCAACTTCTCTTCAGTTTCTACAAGCCGGCGGGAAGTCTTAACCTTCTCAGTCCGTTCAAGCTCCAAATCCTTTTTGGCAGACTCAACTTCCGCCTTAAGTTGTTCCTGCTCAGATAATAAAGAAGTAAGTTCTTCTATCTCCTTATCTTTAAGGGCAAGGGTAGCGCAGGTCCGTACCTCTCTTTGTTCACTTCTTTCCCTATGAGAGCGTGCCTCATCACACGCTGCTTCGACCTCAGCCTTTTCTTGTTTTAGTTTCTCAATCTTTGCATCTTGTTTTTTCAACTTCTCAACTTCAGCTTTGAGATTGTTAATAACATTGCGGAGACGCATCTTCTCATTATTGTCTTTCTCGCAAATATCCCTCCAATTTTTGCGCTCCTAAGAAAGAAGAGCAGCCTCAGCCTCAGCCTCCACTTTTCTCTTCCAACCAGTAGCAGACCATTCCTCAGTCTTTTGGTCATTCTCAAACTTGGCCCAATCAGCTTCTAACTTAGCCCTCAATAGGGCAGCTCGGGCCTCATCCTCAACAGCTTTCTTCTTGGACGCTTCAAAAGCAGCCCATTCCTTATGTATATTACGCCATTCACGCACTATACGATGTGTAGTGGATGTATAAGTAGCAGCTTTTTCAAGGTAGGCATGATAAGTCTGCTCATGAGGACGCCCTTCTTGGAACTTAATCTCCCCAAGAGGCAAGGTTCCCTGCAACCAATCACGGCACACATGCCAATCAGAAAAAGTATCCCCTTTCTTTAACTTCCACACCGGCGCATGAACCTCATCTGCCTGTTTCTCCGAGTAACATCAATAATAATAATCCCCCGGAGTTTCATCCGGGCGGATAGGAGAATTTTCATCAGCTTGAATAAAAGAACCCTGGTCTCCACCAGGATTCCTCTCAATGTTCTCAGGCACAGAACCAAAAGCCGCAGAAGGAGAAGTTGCTACAGGAATTTCTTGAGCAGATTTTCCTTTCTCGGGGTCCTGCGCCACAACTTCAGGAGACTTTGGATGCCCAACATCAACACCCACAGCCCCCGGGCTAACAACCTTCTCCGATTCCCCCACAACTTCAACAGGTTTTTCAACCTCAGGGTTCCCTGCCTCAGCAGCCCTCTCCGCCTCATCCTCACCAGTGGCTTTAGTACCTTCTAGCTGCTCGTTGATAGGGGCGCCAGGAGGTGAAGGCGGAAGATCCTCATTAGCTGCGGATGATGGCTCCGCATGCACAGGAGAACTTGGTTTGTCTACAAAAACAAAATACATGTTACAAACGTGCAACGTGCATAGAAAGCAAATAAAGAAAAGGCTTACTTGGAAGAGGTTTTGCAATAAAGGCATCAAGATTGCCTCTTCTGGTGATCTTCTTTCTTTGGACCTTCTTAGCAGGCTGCCCTTCAGCCTCAGCATCAGTTTGTTTTCTTTTTTTCCGCCTTTTTCTTCAACAAAGGCTCTGGACTTGACTCTAAGTCAATTGGATCCTCAGGATTTGAAGGAGGGACGTCAGCAGTATCCCTAGGTTCCGCCTTTGGCTTCTTCACAACTACAGGCGCAAGACACTCCAACGAGTCAGACACCACCACATAATCACACCAGGAGTCAGAGGAATGACGCGTACCTTTCTTCTCTCCTATAACATTTTTGGCTTTGGATGATTGAGCCTTCTCCGCATCACTCTTTCTCGGCGCAGTAGTAGCAGTTGGGACATGTTTTTTCTTTTCAGGGCCTACGCCCAAGTTAGACAACTCACCTACTGGAAAGAGCAACACTTGCAAAGGTTATTTAACACGCAAAAACAGCAAAGAATAATATTGCAGTTACAAGAAGAACCATAGTAAAATTACCAGCGCCAGTGGGAGGTCACGCGGATAAATCTTCATCCCGCGAGAGAACAAAGTTCTTGACAATCTGATGATACCAAAGTTCCTCATCAGCCCCTTTTGGCACAGTGGCCATCCTCCCACCTTCTCTCTCGAAACCAACAACATACAGAGAGACAACTGCAAAAAGAAGAAATGGGCGAATTAAAAAAGAGAGAGAGAGAGATAGAGAGAAGAAAAAAGGGAAAGGGATCCAGAATCTTACTGCTATCTCCCTCCATATACACCGGCTTGTCTTCTCGATTCATTCGCCAGCAAAGACTCATAGCAGCACCAACCAGGGCTTTTTCCGGCAGAACTATCGACGGAACATCCCTTATGTCTTGATACCAAGCTTCCAAATAAGGAGTTTGTATCGTCTCTGTTACAACCTCCTCTTTACCCTTGAAAACCATCTTCATCGGAATCACTCCGAATTTAATGAAGAATTTTTTTTGCTTCAAATCATGAAAAGATTTTGGGGGCTCAACAAAATCTTCTTTGCCGAAGCACGTTGAACGAAAGAATAAAAACCAAGAGAACAACGCATTTGATGAAATACTCGAAAGCGATTGACTGTCGGCTCAATATGCATCCCTCGGCAGGCAAACTCGAAGTGACGAACCCTAACCATCCAAATAGGGTGCATTTGGGAAATATGAAACTTATAAAACGAAAGGATATCAAGAAAGAACTTCGTTACAGGCAATCAAAAATTGCCTGCATAGAAAAATTCCCAAAAGAGGGTAATGTATCCGACCGGAGCGTCTGCTGCCGTTTAACATTCACAAGGATATCGAGCATCCCAACTGTCAGGGAACTTGAAATCTCGAACCACACCGTCGAAAGTCTCCTTCGACCACTTCAACGGTGGAAGACCAGTCGCCATATCTTCAGAAGAATCTTCGTGGTACTCTCCGGTTGACATAAAGGGGGAAATAGCAGATTTCTTCAAAAAAGCAACAGGGAAAACGAAGTAGGAAGGTTTTCAAATGGCAATGTTGACAAAAATGTACAATCGAAGGATTTATATACCCACCGCCATAAATGACCTAGATAATTGCAATAACACCTTTTTCGGGTTAGATACGGTTATCTAAGCATCAGAGGCGAGTGGGAATAGCAATGATGTGAGTTCACGCGCGCGTGGGAGCCACGATCGACGACGTACAACTGACAAGAAACAGCCTGTCATATGTCAACAGTCATCACTGCACCCTTTCACCTGCCAAAGGCCAAGATTTTCAAAACAGAAATCATGAGCAAGGAAAATCTTCTCCAAGAAGATTTCCAATATTTTCGCACCAAAAAAATCCCCAACAAAAATCACCCACCTCTTATAGTCCAGTGCTCCACTTATTTGCATAAGAGCAACACTAGACTGGGGGGACTTGAAGGGGTAAGGTCCCAAAAACCTTGCACGGGTGTTAGAGACCATACCACAACCTCGTCAATAAGCTCTCTTTAAAATGAACCTTGCATGGCCACGCACTGGTTATAAAAGAGAAATTGAAAAGAAAACAGTTTTAAAACATCCGCGTGCCAAAAGGAAGTTAACAAATCCTTGTGCCGGTCCTATACAACAGATAGGATAAATCCTAACAAAACCTCCGCGTAAATATCATCCAGACTTGGATAAAAGTAACTTCTCTGTTGCCACTAAATTAGCATGAAGGAGAGCCACATAGGATTACAGCTGTATCCTTCTAGAAGGCTTCATCGTGCACAACCATTCGGTTATAACCGAATGGCCACGTGGCATCATCCCAGGCTTCCTCAAAGTCACGATGATGGCACCGAATTGAAGGAAGATCCACACTTGCCCACTTTCCACGTGGCATCACCCCATCCATTGATCATGACCACGATCCGTGTGCATACACACCCGCTAGTGATTAACGGAGGGAGAAATAACTGCTTACGGAAAAGTACTTTCCGTTAAGTTTTTCATCAACAAACTTTCCCGCCCAAACTCCGGCTATATAAAGGATAATTCAGGTATAATTCTTCAAGTTACACACACTTCACTTTACTTTTCACTTCTTCTTCTTCATCAAAACCTGCACTTATTCTCACGCCAGAGGGTGGTCACGGAGAGAACCTCCATTCTCCCCGTGGCGAGTCTAAAGGCTGTTTGTTTTGCAGTTGTTGTTCGAGGAAGAAGATCATTCACCCCTGAATCAAACGAGAAGACCTAACCCTTTTATGCAGATTCAAACCCCCTGGTTCAATTGATTTTGATCGATTAAACCAGTGTTTCTTCAGCGGTGGATTTGCGACATCTCACATTTGTCATAGAGACACAGAAGAGCCTCTGACTAGACTGCATAGCCTTCCTTGCGCATATTGTCGATAAAGAGACCAAGAAGCCAAAGCTAGAAGACATCCCCGTTGTGAAGGAATTTCTAGAAGCCTTTCCCGAAGACTTGCCTGGGTTACCTCCACAGCGACAAGAGGAGTTTAGGATAAGCCTAGTGCCAGGTGCGGCACCAGTGACGGATGGCGCCTTACCGACTAGCTCCGTCCGAGATACAGGAGCCTCCGATGCAACTGCAAGAGCTGCTAGGCAGAGGAAATCTACCAGGCCGAGCTTCTCACCTTGGGAAGCCCCAATATTATTCGTTAGAAAGAAGGACGGTAGTTTTTATACGTGTACACAGCCTAATCTGAGAGGAACTCAGAAGAATTAATGTGGGAAAAGTATTACGCTTAGGTTACAAGGAGATAGACAACTAACCATCAAGAATCGGTACCCCTTACCGAGAATTGATGACTTGTCAACCAACTACAAGGTCCCAGCTACTATTCCAAGATGGACTTAAGGGCAGGACATCACTAGTTGAGGACACGAGAAGAAAGTATCCCTAAAACGACCTTTAGGACTCGCTTTGAGCATTACGAGTTCCTTGTCATGCCGTTTGGCTTAACAAATGCACCGGCAGTATTCATGGACCTCATGAATCGGGTGTGTAAGCCGTACCTGGATAAGATCGTGATTATATTTATGGACTACATTCTTATATGCTCAAAGTCCAAGGAAGGTCATGAGCAACATCTGCAATTTATCTTGGGACTCTTAGAGAAAGAACAGTTGTGTCCTAGGATGTTGAAGTGCGAACCTTGGATTCGCGAGGCAAGATTCTTAGGTCTCATGGTAAATAAGAACGAGATTCATGTCGACCCTGCAATCAAGAACTAAGGAGTCCCAAAGACACAACTAAGAATTTTTGGGGATTGTAGGTTGTATCAGACGACTCCTAGAAAACTTTTCAAGGACTACTCAACCGCTAATAACCCTAACCCAAATAATACCTATCTTGTCTTCACCTGACAGTACCAATAGAATTGCGGTTCTAGTGACGCTTCTCGACAAGGTCTCGATTGCGTGTTGATGCAACGAGACCAAGTCGTCGCGTACGCGTCACGCTGATTAAAGGATCATGAGAAGAGACCTTGAACTAGGTGCAGTAATTGCGCGTTGAAGATTTGGCGTAATTACTTGTATGGAAAACGCTGCACGATCTTTACTAATCACAAGGGTTGCAGCACATCTTTGATCAGAAGGACTTAAACATGAGATAACGAAGATGGATTGAGCTACTTAATGGTTATGATTATGAGATTAAGTATCACCTGGACAAGGAAAGCGTTGTAACAGATGCCTTGAGCCGCAAGGATCGCGCAAAGTCTCTAAAGGTGCGAGCCTTAGAGATGACCATACAGACGAATCCCGCTACTCGGATTCGTGAAGCTGAGCAAGAGGCGCTCAGGCTAGAAAACCTACAAGCTGAAGCGTTACGTAGAATGGGAGTGCAATTATTGCCTAAGGTAAATGATGTGTGTAAAATGCAACATATAAATTACATCAAATGAGGCATAAAACTAACCCTTATTTAGTACTAATGTTGAAAAAAGTGTGCTTTTGTCTTCCTTTTGTATTTTCAGGATTAAATGAGCGTAAATGAACAAAAGAAGCAAATATGCAGCAAAATCTAACATAATTGCAAGAAAAGGAATAAACGTGGCATGCCCGACCCCTCGACAACATCTTCCCAAGCAAAAACAAGTAAACAGAAGGCTGACCACGACCCCATGCCCAGCGGACACGGGGGCGTGTTCAGGTGTCTACAGAAAGGATAAAGCTATAGAAGCTTCTATTTCCCAACACGGGGGTGTGTCCAGCTCAACACGGCCATGGTCAACGCTAAGATTCGCAGAATCCAAGCAAATCTTGATAGTACATATACGCTTCTGCACACGGGGCCATGCCTAGCGGACACGGGGGCGTGTGGAGCTAATGCAGACAAATTGCAATTAATGAAGAAAGAGAAAGTGGATGGACACGGGGACGTGACCAATGGACACGGGGACGTGCCCAATGGACACGAGGCCGTGTTCGGGCTTCTGTGCAGGCTATAAATAGGGGTGCTTGGTTCACTTTAAAGGCATCCCTTGGCAAACCACCTCTCTCCCACTTCACCCACACTCCACCACCATCACAACCCACATCTACCACCATCATCCATCATCCATCTTAGAGTGTGTGTAGTAGTCTCGGGATCCAAGATTGATAGTAAGAGTTCTTGACAATCAAAGGCCATGTTTGTCTAAGCCTCTTACATCACTTGGTGAAGACAAGCATTTAGTGTAATACTTTTGTTTTTTAATCTTTTCGCACTTTTTATTTGGTTTTATATTAATGACTTTAATAACTAGTTTCTTATGTTGAAGGTGAAACTTCCTTATCATTTGTCCGTGGTGTCTTGACATTATTTTACTGTCTATATAAAATAAAAGATTTACACCATTCATATCTCTACGGTCTATATAGAGATATGTTGGCTACCTGGTCGGGGGTTAAGGGAATGGTTTGTTAAGGTTCTTGCCTTGTTCAGTGTATAGATCCTGCAAGCACCTAGGTCAAGCTTACTAGGACCTCCTTCAATACCCACTGGTATTGGATGGCGGGGGTGCGAATGGCTTGATCCCCTCATATGTAAACTACTATTAATACATTAACCCGGCTACTTGGGATTGTATCCTTGCTTACTCAAACCACTTAGCCGAGGGTAACGTCACCTTCAAAAGAAGGGCCTACCACATTACGCATTAATAACTTAATTACTTATCTTTCAATAATCCAACCCTTTAGGATTGTATCCTTGCTGACTCAAACTACTGGGTTGAGGGTAACGTCACCTTCAAAAGAGGGGCCTACTACTATAACTAAGATAATCTCTTAAAAAGTGTAAAAGTGCAGAAATAATCAAAGGTTACACTAAAGGCGAGTCGGATCCAAGTGATTCATCTTGTCTATCTGTTTTTATTTTATTTTATTTTTTAGCATTTTTAGTTTTTATTTTCATGTTTAAAACTTTTTTCTAAACTTTTGATTTGATTAGACGTTAAGGATAAACCGGTACTAAAAGCTCTTGTGTCCTTGGACGACCTCGGTATCTTACCAACGCTATACTACGTTAAGGGTTCAATTGGTATCAGAGCTTGGACATTCAAACTTGATCTAACAATCATTTTGACATAAAAGTTTAGCTCAAAATCGTTGATACTTTTAAATTGCTCATTTTGTTGAAAAACAGAGTAAGGGTTAATCACGAGCAAAGTTGATTAATCAGTGCCTGTAAAACAACCAGGATGACGTCACAATCGCATGATATGAATAATAACATCGGTTCTCTCTTCAAACCACCTATGTTGAAGAGAAATGAATACAACATCTGGGAGCGAAGGATGAGTCACATCTTAGCTCAACAGAACACTGGATGTTGGAAGTCGGTTATCTTTGGACCACATGTTCCAATGGTGCCAAGTGCTGAGGATCTAAAGGTCTTTGTTCCTAAGAAAATTGAGAACTATACTGACCAAGATTTTCAGAAAATTGAACTGGATGCCAAGGCATTTAGCATCGTTGCGTCTGCACTACCAAATGAGATTTATGCTGGACTGTTACACTGTAACAGTGCCAAGGAATTGTGGGATGCACTTAAGGAACAGTTTGGGGGGACTGAAGAAGTAATTGAAAATAACAGGGAAATTCTGAACCAACAGTATGAAACCTTTTGTCACATTAAGGGTGAAACATTAACACAGCAGTTTGAGCGATTCAGTTGTCTCATAAGTGAACTTAAGCTTGTTAAAACTGAATTTCCTAAATCAACTGTAAACGGCAGGTTTTTAAGGTCACTTCTTGAAAAATGGGACACAATTGCTTTTGTAACCAGAAACTCTGTTGAGTTCAAAGATCTGACACTGACCCAACTTCATGGTAGACTCCTGACCTATGAAAGAGAGTTGAACCAGAAAAATAAGTTACAAGAGTCTGGAAAAGTTGCAGATGACTGTTCATTTGGCAGCACAACTTTTTTGGGTCAGGAAGAATCTGGTAGTAGTAAGGATCAGAGTTATGATCATTATATTGACATAACATCTAGTGGAGCCTTTAACAACTCCGATTCTTACTCAAATAACTATGCTTTCACAGCTAGTAGTGAAAACCAGAATTTTGACAATCTGTGCTTTGACCTCAATGATCTGCAGCATTTTGATCCAACTGACTTAGAGGAAATGGACATTTTGCACCAACTTGCACTGCTGAGTGTTAGAACCAGCAAGTTTTACAAAAGGACAGGGAGAAAATTTCCAGGGTTACATGGGAACCTAAAAGTGGGGCTGGATAAGTCATAGATTAAATGCTATAAGTGTAATAGGTTAGGTCATTTTGCTAGGGAGTGCAGGAGTCAAACCAATGGACCAATTATTACACATCCTAGCTCAAACCCCAGACCACAAAATAACGAAAACACTGTGCATTATGCCCAATATGCCCCTGCTGCTCATGTAAATAGTGCTTACTATGCACATCCTGCAACCCCTGTTCCTATGCATTATGTTCAAACCATTGTTCCTCAGATACAGTATGTCCAGGCCCCTGCTCCTCAGGTTCAGGTGCAACAAGTTGCACCTCAACAAGCTCTACCAGCAGTGGTTCAACCAGATCAGCAAAGCTTTTTCACCCAAGGCCTTGTTGACTGGAGCAGCTTACCTGAAGAGTTAGGAGATGAAAATTTTGCACTCTATGCTCAAAATAATGTTTCTAGTGATGATGTTTGTTTTGTAGCATTGGAGTCTATACCAGAAGGGCTGGAAACTGAAGAAGGACAGTCAAGTGATGAAACAGTGGACAAAATTGTTGAAGCAGTGGTTATTGTTGTTGCTGATGAAATACTGTTGGGAGAAAGTTCAGAACCCCTGTTGGAACCACTGTCTGACCCCTGGTCTGAAGAAGAAAAGAAGAAACAAGGTGAAAAAGAAGAGAAAGCTCAAGAAGAAAGTGATCATACCTATGATTGTGCCATGATGGTTGCAACTAAGGTATCACCCCAGGTTCTTAAAAACCTTTGTTCAGACAAATGCATCATAGCATTTGCAAACATTAAGGAGGTGAATGAAAACCTTAGAGATAGGTTATTAACTGGTGAAGTTCAATTTGAAAAGTCTTTAAAAGAACTGAAAACCAAATTCAGTGAAAAGGAAAATGAAATTTGCAGCCTCAAACAAGAGCATAGCATAACCAAGGACCAACTCCAGACCATGATAGAAAAATATCATGTCTGTAAAAAGGAGTTGGAAGCCACCCAAATCACTTTTGAAAAATGGGTGGAATCCTGCAAAGGTTATGAGATCATGCTTGAAAAATAGCTTGAAAGTTATGTAAAATTTGGCATAGGATTTAGAAAAAATGACCAAGTTGAAAACATTGCTTAAAATCAAACTGGTTTTGTTGAAATCATACCAACCAACAAGAATGGCCAAGAAGTTAAAATAACTGATAAACTTGGTAACAAAATCACTCTGGAAAGATCTGTGGGATCCTCAACTTTTGAGGAGATTGAGAAATATCAATTCAAACCCACATGGTCTGATGAATGTGACATTCTTGAAAACTTCAAACCCATGGACTTCACAACTGTGGATGGTGTCAAAGCTCCTAAGGCAAAGGTCATTCCTCTTAAGGACATCCCAACAGTAGTTCAAAACTCTGTTGCAAAGGAGTCTGAAAAGAAGAAAAGAAAAGAAAAGGTTAACAATTTGTTTTGTGATTTCTGTGAGAAGAATAATCATTTGACCAAAGATTATTTTCATTTAAAAGAATATGATATTAACAAAACAAGCATCATTGTGCCTTCTCAGAGCTGCACCATCTGTGGTAAAACAAACCACCTCACTCAGGGATGTGTGTATCTCAAATCCTTTGATGTAAAAAAGAATGAGTACACTTCAAAAACATCCATGAGTTCATCAAAACCACCAATCAAGAATCAACCACAGTTTGTCCCAGTTCAAACAGCTACACCAAACCTCTGTTAAAAGAGATGTTCAGGTGACTGATGCACCCCCTGCTAACCAATACCAAAGAGGTAAAGGTCAACCACCATATCCTAGGGTCCTACATGTTTATGAAGCCTACAAAAGGCCTTCTAAACCAAGAGTGAACAGGCATCCCTATGGATATCAAGAATTGATTGGAAATGGCCCCCAACAGTGGTTAGAGAAACAAGCTGCAAAAATCAATCAATCCCCTGATCTAACCACTGTCCATCTTCCTAGCCTTAACATAGACACTGTTGAGACCCCATCCCAAGCCTTATTGGCTTTGGAGACCCTCCTGAACTAATTATTTCCTTGATGTGCAGGGAGCTTCTGCATGCTTAGATAGTCTTTGGTATGTAGATAGTGGAGGCTCCAGGCACATGACTGGATGTAGAGCCCTACTCAAAGAATTCAAAACTCATGGAGGGGGTGATATATCTTTTGGTAATAATAGTAAAGGGAAGGTGATGGGTTCCGGTACAGTACAGTCAGGAAATGTTAAGTTTGAAAATGTCAATCTGATAGACAATCTAAAATTCAACCTCCTTAGTGTCTCTCAAATGAGTGACAAAGGTTATGGTTCTTTCTTTACTAAGGAGTGTTGTAGGATTGTTGGACCAGAAATGGTTGAAAAGATTGAAGAAATAATAAAAAATGGAATAACTAAACTTGTTGCTCAAAGAAGTGGAAATGTTTATGTAGTTGATTTGTCAAAAGAGAACCCAAGAACTGATGCCTGTCTGTTCTCAGCTGCCTCTAACAAAGAGACAGGACTTTGGCACAGAAGATTGAGGCACACAAATCTCAAGACAATCGCTGCTTTGTCAAAACAGGGGTTAGTAAGAGGTCTTCCTCAAAAACTGTTCACCTGTCCTGAGCATTGTGTTTCCTTCCTAAAAGGAAAACAACATAAAAGCTCTTTTAAGTCCATTGAAGAGTTCAAAACAACCAAGTGCTTGCAAATGCTTCACATGGATCTGTTTGGCCCGGTTAAAGTCATAAGTCTTAGAAAGAAAAGATATTGTTTGGTAATTTTAGATGACTTTTCTAGGTTTACATGGACTTATTTCTTACATTCCAAAGATGAGACTGCAGGCATTCTGCAATAGGGAGTTGAAAAGCAGCTTGACTTGCCAGTAAAAATCTTCAGGAGTGACAATGGCACGGAATTCAGAAATAGGGAGTTTGATGAGTTTTGTGTGTCCAAAGGAATTCTAAGGCAGTACAGCATTCCCAGGACACCAGAACAAAATGGGGTAGTTGAAAGAAAGAACAGAACTTTGATAGAGGCTGCCAGGACCATGCTTGCTGATTCAGGTTTGCCATTAACTTTCTGGGCAGAGGCTGTAAACACTGCCTGCTATGTCCAGAACAGAGTTTTAATAAACCCCAGGCATCAAAAGACTGCCTATGAAATTTTGTATAAAATAAAACCACTGATCTCATATTTCAAAGTATTTGGCTGCCCATGCTTCATTTTAAACTTAAAAGATTCCATCTCAAAGTTTGCAGCCAAAATTGGTTGTGGTTATCATTTGGGATACTCAACCACTGCTAAGGCCTACAAAGTGTTCAACACTAGGACTAAGACAGTGGAAGAGACTTTGAATGTGAAGTTCAATGAACTCTCTTCAATGAAAATCCCTGCAAATCCTGCAGAATTATTTGATCTTGATAAATTTACCTTTGAAAATGTTTCTGTCAAGACTAACAGTGCAGGTGCATCTCAAAGTCTTCCATCAGACTATGGATATGAAGTCATCATTCCACAACAAAAGTCTGCATCAATTGGTTGAGCAGCAGATGTTCAAAACAGCTGTCAAAGCTCAACCACTGCTACCTCAACAGTTGTTGACCAAAGTAGCCCTTTAACCCCTGCTTCCACATCTTCAAGCACTGTTGATAAAAATCCCCAATCAGTGGATAAAGGTCAGCGTGTTTCCACACAAATTCCTCCAATTCCTCCACCTCCATTTCAAGACCCTGTTGGATCATCAAAGTCACCAACAGTGGTTAGCTCAGATGATTCACATCTGCAGCCTTCACCTTTAAATGCCATTGTTCCATACAAAGGAGATCTAATCTTCTTGAAGTCTCATCCACCTGACCAAATCATTAGCAACATCAGTGAAGGGGTGCTCACAAGAAGTCAATCCTAAAACATCTGTCTTTTTGCTGGTTTCCTATCACTTCATCAGCCAGTCAAGTACCAAGAGGCACTAAAAGACAACAGCTGGGTAGAAGCCATGCAAGAGGAGCTCCAATAGTTTAAAAGACAACAAGTATGGGAGCTTGTACCACTGCCAGAGGGTGTGAGTCCTATTGGCACAAAATGGGTCTTTAAAAATAAAACTTATGAAAGGGGTATTGTTGTCAAGAATAAAGCAAGGCTAGTGGTTCAAGGGTTCAGACAGGAAGAGGGCATTGATTATGATGAAACTTTTGCCCCTGTAGCAAGATTGGAAGCTATCAGATTATTCCTGGCCTTTGCTGTCAACCACAACATAAAGGTGTATCAAATGGACATTAAATGTGCATTCCTCTATGGTAAAATTCAAGAAGAGGTATATGTTTATCAACCTCCAGGTTTTGAGGATCCATTTAATCCAAATCATGTCTACAAGCTAAATAAAGCTTTGTATGGCTTGAAACAAGCACCTAGAGCCTGGTATGAAACTCTTTCTACGTTTCTCCTTTCCATTGGGTTCACTAGAGGTAAAATTGATAAAACATTGTTTTTAAAATGGAGAGGGAAAGATTTGATGATTGTCCAGATTTATATGGATGACATCATTTTTGGAAGCACATGTTCTAAAATGTGTGAAGAGTTAAGACAACTCATGACAGCTGAGTTTGAGATGAGTGCAATGGGTGAACTCCAGTGCTTTCTTGGTCTCCAAGTAAGGCAACTGCAAAATGGAACTTTCATCCATCAAGGCAAATATGCCAAAGAACTTTTAAAGAAATTTGAGATGGATGATTGCAAACCATGTAGTACACCCATAGCAACCACAAAAATAGTCATGTTTGATGAAAAGGATGATTTGGTTGATCAAACTCTTTATAGAAGCATGATTGGGTCTTTATTGTACCCGAATGCATCTAGGCCAGACATCATGTTTGCAACATGTGTTTGTGCAAGATCCCAATCAGCCCCTAGAAAGTCAAACCTTATTGCTATAAAAAGGATATTCAGATACCTAAAAGGTGCTCCCACACTTGGTATCTGGTATCCAGCTGATGGAAATATCAAGCTTTCAGGTTTCTCAGATAGTGACTTTGCTGGATGTAATACAATAAGGAAGTCCACTTCAGGAGGGTGCCAATTCCTAGGCACTTGCTTAGTGTCTTGGTAAAGCAAAAAGCAAGCAGCTGTTTCAACATCCACTGCTGAGGCAGAGTATATAGCTGCTGCAAGCTGTACAGCCCAACAGTTATGGCTTCAAAATCAATTGTTGGATTTTGGTATCACTGCCTTAAAGACACCTCTCATGTTGGACAGTCAGGCAGCAGAAAATATCATCAAAAATCTAGTCTCCCATTCAACCACCAAACCATGTAGTACACCCATAGCAACCACAAAAATCGTCATGTTTGATGAAAAGGATGATTTGGTTGATCAAACTCTTTATAGAAGCATGATTGGGTCTTTATTGTACCTGACTGCATCTAGGCCAGACATCATGTTTGCAACATGTGTTTGTGCAAGATCCCAATCAGCCCCTAGAAAGTCAAACCTTATTGCTATAAAAAGGATATTCAGATACCTAAAAGGTGCTCCCACACTTGGTATCTGGTATCCAGCTGATGGAAATATCAAGCTTTCAGGTTTCTCAGATAGTGACTTTGCTGGATGTAATACAACAAGGAAGTCCACTTCAGGAGGGTGCCAATTCCTAGGCAGTTGCTTAGTGTCTTGGCAAAGCAAAAAGCAAAAAGCAAGCAGCTGTTTCAACATCCACTGCTGAGGCAGAGTATATAGCTGCTGCAAGCTGTACAGCCCAACAGTTATGGCTTCAAAATCAATTGTTGGATTTTGGTATCACTGCTTTAAAGACACCTCTCATGTTGGACAGTCATGCAACAGAAAATATCATCAAAAATCCAGTCTCCCATTCAACCACCAAGCACATTGGTATCAGACATCACTTTGTGAGGGATTGCTATAAAAAAAGGTTTGATTTCTCTGCACCATGTTCCAACTAAAGATCAGTTGGCAGATGTGCTAACAAAAGCATTAGACACATCCACCTTTGAAAGCTTGATCTCTAGGATTGGCATGCTGAACATGGAATAATAGGCAAAATCATGTTTTTCTATGAATAAAAGCATTAAAATGTTTTCAGAAAATCAAAATTTCATCCTTAAAAATAGCTAAAAATGAAAGTTTTCATTAAATCCTTAAAAGTCTGCCATAACCACTGTTTTGGTTCAAACATCTGTTCTGATGATTATTGTCCACTGCTGAAAGTCAACCTCTGTTTCCTCATTTCTTTGTTAATCACTGTTGTTCAAAATCAGTGTTTTAACCCACTGATGGCTATCCACTGATAGTTAAAAGTCAGCCACTGTTTTCATTTTACCACTATAAACCACCGATAATTGATCCATCAGTGGTTTCCTAAACAACTGTCTTCCATTACTCATCAGAGGTTGGCACGTGGCCAGTACTTACCCGTCAGATCTTTTGTAACCGCTGCCACGTCAGCATTCACTTTTTCACCTTATAAAAACCCTGATCAAAACCCCAAACAGGGTTTTCACTGTCGAATCGAATTCAAAATTCCTTTCTCAAAGCAGTTACCATCAATTTCTCTCATATCCTTCATCGTCTTCTTCCTCTCGCATTCACACTCAAATCACCATGGCTCTTCCATACAAAACTCCTCATAACTACCTGTACATACTTGAAAAACCAAGTCAAAGCACAACCTTCAACTCCGTCATTGACGCACTTACATCCTCAAGGTACAAAACCTTGTTGACCTGCAACCCATCCATATATCTCGATACCCTTCGTGATTTCTAGAAAAATGCACAACTAGAAGTTCAGGATAAAAAGCCCTGGGATATCACTTCTGCGGTAAAGGGAATTAAGGTTGTTGTCACACCCAAAGACATTTCAGAGGTGTTCGAATTGAATGATATTACAGGTAAAACTTCTTTCCCAAAAACCGATTATCAATCTGATTTCCTTGAGAGAGGGTATGCAGAGGAAATGAAAAAAGATACTTTGCAAAAAGGCAGTTTTCCATCTGCCATGAGGTTTTTGTTTCATACCCTCCTCATGTGTGTTTAAAACAAGACCACAGCTTTTAATGAAATTCCATTAAAAATCCAATCCTTGAGATATGCTATTATGCAAAACGAAACTTTTAATTACTCCCAAGAGATTTTTAATGACATGGTCAAAAATGTTAATAATATCAAAGATAATAAAAAACCATTTCTTTTATTTCCAAGGTTTTTGAGCTTTTATTTGCAAAAGAAGATTCCAAATGATAGTGCTCATGTACTTATCCAAGGGAATCCTATTCAAAACCACTGCTGTGAAACCCACACCTGAAATCACCAAAAGACCCAAAAAGAAAAATATCCAAAAACCCCCCAAACCCACTAAAAAGGTAACTCTGGAAGATGAGATCCCAGAGATTATACTTGTGACAACACAAAAGTCACCAATAACCACTGCTGCTACTTCCTCACAGCAGTTGGATGAAAGATCTCAACCTGAGCCTCAAACTCCTCTTGCTTCTTCTCTAGAAGATCAGGTTGTATCAACAGGGACACCACATTATGATGCTCTGGAATCACTTGATTCCATCATCCACAACCCAGCTCCCAGGGCAAATTCTCTTTCTACACCCATACTCACTACCCAACTTCCACCATCAATGCTACCTTTGTTGGATGCACTTGATATAGCCCAGACATAAATCAGTTCTTCTCAACCACCTGTCAATGAGAATATACCTCAACAAGTGACTGAGTCTGTGCTCCCTATCTTTGCTAACCCACCAACAACTGAGGAGGTTACACTGCAGGAATTACAAGTAATTCCTGTTAGTAGTTCAAGTGGAGCAGCTACTACAAGTGTTGAACCCACTGGTTTACACTTGGACAGTAGTTTCATAAGTCAGACTCCCTTGAAGGGAATTTCTTCTTTAGGAACCATAGTGTCCACTGGTGTGTTACCATTATACATTGGTACACTTAAAATGGTAACCTCTGCTGAAGAAAGAAGTCCCCAGTACCAAGAAAAAGGGGCATCAGTGGATGATTTTTGGGAAACTTTCCCTAAGTCAACCGCTGATACAACCACTACTGGTGGGAAATCAGATGATCCCATTAACTTGGGTGACGGTTTAAAATATAAAGAATTGATGGAGAGGGTTGACAAAATTGTCACGTCTGTTGCAGAAATCAAATCTATGCTGCAACAGTTGTTACAAGCTCAAAAGGCTACACCCACTGCTGCAACATCTGCAACATTTGCCCCATCGTCTACTCCTACTCCCACTGAGCTTTGGGAAATGTTTCAACCTCTGCTTCATAAACAAAGACAATATGCTGATCAACAACATGAAGTTCAAATTCAAAAGATCAGAAATTTGATGGAAGCTAGGTTCAAGGATACACAAGCATATATCAAGGCAATTAAGGCCCATTTACTACAAACCACTGGCACTGCTCCTCCTTCAATTATCTTTGTTGACAATCCTCCTGATGATGCCAAAAAGGGGGAGAAAAAGAAGAAGGGATATGAAGATGGCCTATACATGAAACCAGACCGATTGTCAAAACTAGTTGCAGAAATCCCTAGGCCAGATGGTTCCAAAAAGGTTGATGAGACTCAAAATGCTTTTGCTGACTTAAAAGCAGGCATGAAAGAGTCAATGGAAATAAAAGGGTCTAAAAGGTTTGAGCAGGAGAAGAAAGTCTTGATGGAAAGGGAAGAGCAGGGTACTTCTGAGCCTAAAGAAGAGCAGGATATTCCTAAGCCAAAAAGAAGAAGTCCTACTAGAAAAGCAAGCCAACCCAAAACCACACCTTCCAAAACCATCAAACAAACTCCCCAAATCCCCAAAAATTTCTCTCATTAAACCACCAAACCAACAGATGTTGAGACACCTGTTGTACCAACAGTTGTTTATACTTCAGTGGTTTCAACAAATGTTACTTCAACCACTGCTCTTATTATCATACCATCCATTACTCAAACCACTGCCACACCACAAAATTCCTCTCCACTTCAAACACCACCTGCCACAGTGCAGAAGACAACAGTTGATACATCAACAGTTGTAATGACAACAATAGTTGAGACACCAATTGTTTCAACAACTGTTAGTCAGTCACCCATTACCACAAATACTCCCACACAAGCCATAATCCTTTCTGCACCAAAAACTCAATCAAAATCACCTTCTCCTAAAAAGGTGTATACAAGAAAAAGAAAGTTCCAGGTGCATGATGATGATATACCAGCACCAACTCCACTATCATCCACACCATACAATGTCATCAAACCCCAACCTTTCATTCCTCCAAAGCTGGCCAATCCTATCAAAGATCCAAAAGTTCTAGAAGGATTTGACCCTGCTGATCTTGTACCACTAGCAGCCACTTATCCACTGGAGCTTCATGCTATGAAAGAAAAAATGAAACAATTTTATTTAGTGGATGATGCTTCCAAGAGAAAATTTCCTTCCCTTGTCGGTTTTAGAGATCCTAAAAACATGGATGAATACCTAAAACTCAAAGGCAAGCAAGCTGAATTGAGAGCCAAATATGAATGCAAAGGGCAAGGTGATAATGCCTTCTCAAGTAGGATGCAGTTCTTGCTCACCAAGGTCAAGCAAATGGAAGATTATGCAAGAGACCTGAGTAAAGAAATGTCCAACTTGCCACCAGAGGCTGGGTTACAAGTAGATCTGAAAGAAGATCTCATCAAGCTGATCATGAGTGAAAAGTTTTATCCTGCAAAAGCTGAAAATTTCCAAGACTGGCCACTTATTGCTCTCAAAGAAGAATTGAAAAGAATTGAAAGAATAAAAAATACTCCTGGTATGAAAAGAACAGCACCAAACTGGAGCAAATTCAGTAAGAAGATTGCTGATCTTATCCTGGAATATAAAAGAAAAAGAGAAGAGTTGGTTGCAGCAGATTATGGAACAGCTAGGCAGATAGCAAGGTGGTCAAAACAAACTATTGATCAAACCTACAAAAGGCTTGAAGAGCTAAGAAAGTAAGACCCCACTGCTCCAAAGAAACCAATCTACAAGACCACTAATAAACCAAAGAAGCAGGCCCACCCTTCTGAACCACTGTTCACATCATCAGATACCTCTGTCATTGAGCTAAACCAAAGAAAGAGGCAAAAGCTGACTGATGCAGAAGAAAAGGAACAAGAAGCTGTGTATTTTAAAGAGGCTATCAAGAGAATGGCACTAGAGGATGAAAGCTCAGCAAAGCTTCAAAGTATAGCCAACAAGGTTCTAAGCAGGCCTCCATCTCCAAACTCATCAAAAATAAAAACTCTCCCAAGAAACCCATTGAATTCAAAAATACTAAAGTGGAAGTTTGATCAAAAGACCCACGTATTGACTTTGCTCAAATCCAATGGGAAGGTGGAGCATATATCAAGGGAACAAGCACTTGGCCTGGGTATTGAAAATCTGCAAGATCTCCTTGAGCTCACACTGTGCAGGGATGAGGATGATACAGATTCCTTGGACTTTGAATTACAATTCAAAGGACAAGTCAGGGAATTATTGATGAGGTAATAAAGATTCAGAATAATGAAGGGTTTTGGCATCATCTGTTCCAGGGGGAGATTGTTGGGATTGAACCCTACAAAGGAACAGTTGATTAAAGCCAAAACTGGATCAGATCAGTGGATCCAGAATAAGCAGTTGTTTGCATCAGTCTTTCCCCTTGAATGTGACCTAACATCTGATGCCCTCTAAGTACTACCCTTCTACAAGAACTACTGATCTACATCAACTGCTGTTCACTCAAAGACTGCTGAAGACTAAACACTGATGAGTCAATCTGCTGCTATAGTTCAAGTACTGCTGAAGACACAAAGCACTGCTGGGGCTAAAGCAGTGGAATGAAGAAGCAGCAGTTAGACTAGTATGTGTATCTATTTATTGTAATCAGTTGTTAGATAACAGTGTTTGTGTTAGTCAGTGGTTAGAGGTTGTTAGGAGGTTAGATGTCACTTTCATGGTGACGTCAACAAAGATGCTTCAGTGGTTTGTTCGGTACTATAAATAGAACAGTACCCTGTACTGTTCTATTAGCTCTCTTCTTCCCCAAGTCTTTCTGTACGAACAAACCATCTGTGAGCTCAGACTGAGGGGGAGATTGTATGCATGCATGCATTGTTATTGAAGATTGTAATAAATATAATCATTCGATTTCATGTTAAACATGTTTGCTTAAAACAATTCTCTCTTTGATTGTGTTGAAAGTTTGTTCCATTTTATTTCCGCTGCACTTAATCTTAATTCATCTTCATTATATTCAAACAAGCACAATCTTATCAAACTCAGATCCTAACATTAGTGTTAGTAAAATATCGTGTTTTATAAATTTAAAACTTGACTAAAGTGTTAAAAAGGGCTTAAAATATAACTAAAAATATATTCACACCGACACACATCAAGTTTTTGGCGCCGTTGCCAGGGACACAAGGATTTTAAGAAAGTTAGGAATCAATGGCCTAATCATTTTTATTATTTTTCTATTTTTTTAGGATTTTTCTTAAATTTTCAGTTTCTGCAGAGATCAGCACGGGGCCGTGCCTGGTCGGATACGGGCCGTGCCCAGCATTGTTACTGGCAGTTTTTATTTTCCGAGTTACAAAGAGTTGAGCACGGGCCGTGTCGGTGAAGCACGGGGCCGTGTTAAACTCTCCAGTAACAGGGATCCGGAAAACAATCACTGTAACTCCAACCACGGGCCGTGTTCATCTGAGCACGGGGCCGTGGTGAAACTTCTGACCAACATTCTTTTTGTTTTTATTGCAGGAATTGGAACCCAGGCGCCGCACCTGAACTTTCTACGCAGTGCATGAGCACCAGTTCCAGTAGAGACATAAAAGAACCTCTAGACGAACCCGAACGCTTTCTAAGAAAAAGACTTAACGCTAAAATCCAAGAGAAAGTTTCGGGGGACCCACTTCCAATGCCGGATCAACGTACCCTCATGGATTACCTACGACCCACTGTAGGTAATTTTGGCGCCGCTATCAATGAACCGAATGTCGATGCCAACAACTTCGAACTTCGGCCACATTTGATCCAAATGCTCCAAAACTCCGCAACTTTCCACGGGCTCGCGGACGAAGATCCTCATCTACATATTACCAACTTTTTGGAAATATGTGATACTTTTTGGATCAACGGAACATCAAATGACGCCATCCGCCTCCGAATGTTTTCATTTTCACTAAAAGACCGAGCTAAGGCTTGGCTTAATACCCTCCCAGTTGGTTCGGTAAACACCTGGGATGAACTAGCCCAAAAGTTTTTATATAAGTATTTCCCTCCTGCTAAAACGGCTAAATTAATGACTGAAATTAATACATACTCACAAGAGGATGGGGAATCCTTATATGAAACTTGGGAAAGGTTCAAGGAACTACTAAGAAAGTGTCCTCATCATGGTCTTGCGGTATGGCAACAAGTATCCACTTTCTATAATGGGTTGCTGCCACACACAAGACAAACACTTGACTCAAGCTCCGGGGGACTTTTAGGTAATCGTCGCCCAAATGAAATTTATAATCAAATTGAGGAAATTGCTCAAACAATTTTCAGTGGCACACTCCCCGAGGCACAAAATCTATTGTCCTGGGCACCCATAAGGTTGACGAAAGCACCTCTTTGCAAGCCCAAATCGAGGCCCTTTCTTCAAAAATCAAAAAGTTAGAAATGGAAAAAACGACCTCGGTTATGGCTTGTGAAGGGTGTGGTGGACCACATGAAAATTGGAGTTGTATGAAAGAAATGGATAATCAAACAGAAATGGTAAACTACATTGATAATAGACCTAGGCCGTCAGGTCCGCCAACAGGTACCTACAACCAAGGATGGCGCAACCACCCTAACCTTGGTGGGAGAAAACCCGGCAATAGTAGTAACCAACAAAATCAAAACCAACGAACAAACTTTCAACAACCAAGAAACGAGTCACAAAATTTCTCTCAACAACAACAAGGGGGACGAGAGAGGCTTGAAGATACTATATCTCGCCTCATCTCCGACACCGAAAAGAAAAACTCGGATCGATTTCAACAAGTGGAATCAAACTTTAGAAATCAACAAGCTAGTATTCAAAACATTGAAAAACAACTAAATCAACTAGCTCAAAATTTCTCCGAGAGACCACAAGGCGCATTACCCAGCAATACCGAAACCAACCCGAAGGCGCAAGTACATCTCATCACATTGAGAAACCGTACCACAGGTCCCGAGGAGGCTCCACTACCTCCAACTGAAAAGAGCCAGTCTAACCAAACCGCAACTTCGTCGACGCCCCAACAAGAGACGGCTGCGCCACCAAATCAAGATCCTACCAAGAATCCCCCGGTACCGTACCCCGGTCGGTTACTTCGCCAAAAGACCGATGAGCAATTCACAAAATTCATAAATTTACTAAAACAATTGCAAGTTAATATTCCATTTGTCGAAGCCCTAACTCAAATGCCTAAATATTCAAAATTTATGAGGGACTTCCTCACTCACAAAAGGAAAATCGAATCATTGCAATTAGTAAATTTAAGCGAAGAGTGCTCCGCATTGCTACTCAACAAACTCCCACAAAAGAAGATCGATCCCGGAAGCTTCACCATCCCTTGTTCAATTGGGGAATCACCCATACGCAATGCACTAGCCGATCTCAGGGCTAGTATCAACCTCATGCCCGCATCAATGTTTGACCGACTCGGACTAGGGAAAACAAGCCCTACAAAAATTAGCATACAACTTGCCGATAGGTCCATTAAATATCCACAAGGTGTCGCCGAAAATCTATTGGTAAAAGTCGGAGACTTTGTCTTCCCGGCCAACTTTGTCATACTAGATATGGAGGAAGATACCGAAGTACCACTAATCTTAGGAAGGCCATTCCTAGCTACGGCCCATGCAATGGTAGACATGAATGGTGGGACACTAACATTGAGGGTTGGGGATAAGGAAATGAAGTTTGGGGTTGGGAAGAGAGTAGAAGACAACGACCCGGTCAATTACATGAAAGTCATAAACTCAAGTTTGGATGATGCTCTCCAACGGTGAAACATAGGATGCAAAACATCCCACTTGGGTAACATATGACTGACTTTGGGTCTAGCCAAGGACCCTTATAAACGTGACGCACCATGGTGGCATTCCGCGGAACTATCCTTAGTTTTAGTTTAGATTAACTTTTATGCTTTCTAGTTTAGTTTTAATTTTCAGGAATAAAACACACTCGGGATGATGGAGGTCACTAAGGGAAACTTGAACCTACACCCCATGCACAAAAACAGAGCCTCCCGACAATTTCTCTTCATTACAGCAAGTTCAGCACGGGGCCGTGCTCAGCCAACATGGCCCGTGCCCAATGATCTGCAGAAAATGCCCAGTTCAGGTAACTGGAAACGGGGCCGTGTTCATTGAACACGCCCCCGTGCCCAGCCTTCTGTAACTATGATACTGGCAATCTGAACACGGGGCCGTGCCTGGTCACCACGGGCCCGTGTCCAGATGCCCAGTAACATAAAATTTTGCTTTTTAACACCTTTTTACACATTCAATCAACCTAAAAACTTATTTTTGGGACATATTGAGGACAATGTGTAATTTAGGTGGGGGGGGGGGGGGTGGGGGGGATGCTAAAACCTTGAATTTTGCAAGTCCTAATAACAAGTCTTACACAAAACTCTATTGGAACCGTTAATCACCCCAAATTTTTTCAAAAACTTTTCATTTTTTTTTACTTGTCTTGGTTTAATTTGGGAATAACAAGTTCTAAAAAGGTTGTATTTTTACAAATTTACAACCAATAGCGCCGTGATAAAAAAGAACCAACATAAGAAAATTATGAAACGACATGACAAATCTAACTAAAATTTGATTATATATACTTGATCACATTAAAAACTCATTCTCACAAAAAGTGAGTTTTGAGCCTTTATTGAGCATACAAATACACATCTTTAGACTAAATGCTCATCTTTCGTTTCTTGTGTGAATAGCCGCTTGGTTTCTTACAACTCTAGAACTTGCCATGACGATATATTCCCGGTCCTTACCAACTTAAACCCAAGTAAGTAAATGATAGAGGCATTAGGACTAACCCTTTTTCTTTTCAACACCATTAAATTTCATTTTTTTACCACCTACCCAAAATCTTTCTTGGAGCCAAAAACCTTTTTGTTTCTAAACCCACTAAACAAAACCCCTTTTCATTTTAAACCCTTTATTTTAGTATAAAGCTTGGTCTTCATGTGACATTCCTTATAAAAAAAAAAATATAGCAATAAACAAACAAGTTCCTCAAAAGAAACTTTTTTTGAAAATGCTTTGTTTGAATAAAAGTCACAAAAACAAAAAGTTTTACGACGACCGACGCTTTTTACGCTTTTAGCCCTTTCCACTAACCGCTAACCCAAAACCACCTACCTTTAATCCAATCCTAACCCTTCCCCAAGTCCTCTTGATATTTACAAAGGTGTATAGTTAAAAAGGAGAAGGATTGATTGCTTGGCAAGCATATGGTAGAAGTAAGTTCCATGCCGGTCTCAAGTGTTTCACAAAAAAACACCTTCGGTCGAGTGTTGAGTGATCTCCCGTGAGCTATGTGAACTTGTATATAAATGGAATTTTAAAAAGGCATGTTATGCCCAAATAAGTAATTTCTCTTATGAAACGTTTTAAATAAATCATAACGAATAAGATTGTAAATAGCATAAAAATAAAACCTAATAAAGATCTTGGAATCCCGACACTCAAGACAAGTCCCGAAAACTTCTCTTCTACCCATTCCATTTGGGAGTGTAAGCCACATTATAAAGAGTTTTGCTTGAGGACAAGCAAAGATTCAAGTGTGGGGGATATTTGAGGTGCGTAAAATGCAACATATAAATTACATCAAATGAGGCATAAAACTAACCCTTTTTTAGTACTAATGTTGGAAAAAGTGTGCTTTTGTCTTCCTTTTGTATTTTCAGGATTAAATGAGCGTAAATGAACAAAAGAAGCAAATATGTAGCAAAATCTAACATAATTACAAGAAAAGGAATAAACGTGGCATGCCCGACCCCTCGACAACATCTTCCCAAGCAAAAACAAGTAAACAGAAGGCTGACCATGGCCCCGTGCCCAGCGGACACGGAGGCGTGTTCAGGTGTCTGCAGAAAGGACAAAGCTATAGAAGCTTTTATTTCCCAACACGGGGGCGTGCCCAGCTCAACACGGCCATGGTCAACGCTAAGATTCGCAGAATCCAAGCAAATCTTGATAGTACAGATACGCTTCTGCACACGGATCCAAGTGATTCATCTTGTCTATATGTTTTTATTTTATTTTATTTTTCAGCATTTTTAGTTTTTATTTTCATGTTTAAAACTTTTTTCTAAACTTTTGATTTGATTAGACGTTGAGGATAAACCAGTACTAAAAGCTCTTGTGTCCTTGGACGACCTCGGTATCTTACCAACGCTATACTACGCTCACGATGGGTGCACTTGCCCATATGTGTGTTTAGTGTTGTAAAATATCGTGTTTTATAAATTTAAAACTTGACTAAAGTGTTAAAAAGGGCTTAAAATATAACTAAAAATATATTCACACCGACACACACCAGTAAACTGAACATTATACTACATGAAACGACTTTGGGTTCCGTTTCGCAACCATTTACGTACGCTTGTTTTGGGACAAGACTCATAGGTCAAGGTACTCGATCCATCCTGGATCCGACAAGATGTACTAAGACTTGAAGGATTAGTATGGGTGGCCCAAATCGAAAGCTGATATAGCTACCTATGTGGGTAACTGTCTTACCTATGCCGAAGTTAAGACAAAATACCAAGTACCATCAGGGCTGCTGCAACAGCCTGAGATCCCCATGTGGAAGTGGGAACGAATCTCAGTGGATTTTGATTACAAAGCTACCAAGGACCCAAAGAGGTCACGATATGATTCTGGTGATTATTGATCAACTCACCAAGTCTGCACATTTCCTACCGAACACTGAGGAAAACGGTACAAGGAAATTAGCAGGGAGTATCTTAGAGAGATTGTGGCACGTCATGGAGTGCCTGTTTCTATTTTATCCAACCAAGATGGTCCTTTTGTGCCAAGGATATGGCAGACGTTTCAGAAGGCGTATGGGTCACGGTTGAACCTTAGTACTGCATTTCACCCTCAGACGAACGGCCAGAGTAAACAAACGATACAGACTTTGGTGGGCATGCTACGTACTTGTGTGATGAACTTTGATGAAAAGTTGGAATACTCACTTGCCCTTAGTGGAGTTTTCCTACAATAATATTTATCATAATGCTGTTTAGGCCGCCTCGTGAGAAGCTTTATATGAACGTAAGTATCGGCCCCTTTGTGTTGGGCGGAGACCGGAGAAAAATGAGTTACTGGCCCCAAATTGGTCCAGGGAAACTACAGACAGGATCATTTAGGTACGTAATCGTATCAAGTCAACACATGGCATACGGAAAAGCTACGCCAACAAGCGGCAGAAACCGTTGGAATTTGAGTTCGGAGATATGGTTTTAACGAAAGTCTCGCCTTTGAAAGGCGTGGTACGACTTGGAAAGCGTGGGAGGTTGAACCCACGGTATATTAGACCTTTCGAGATCCTGGAAAGGATCGAGACCATTGCTAACAAGCTGAAACTCCCAGAAGAACTTAGCAGTGTTCACGACACGTTTCACGTGTCTAGTCTTTAGAAGAGTCTGACTCAAGAAACAGTCATCATTCCCGCAAACAAGATTCACATCAACGACAAACTCCAATTTACTAAAGGACCTATTAAGGTTACAGACTGGAAGTCCATACAACACGGAGAAGTCGTATTAAATTTGTTAAAGTTCGTTCGAATTCACATCATGACCCAGAATTTACTTGGGAACATAAAGGCCAAATCAAGTCTAAATATTCATATCTATTTCATAACTCCCCTGCAACCGATAACACAGCTTGAATTTCGGGACGAAATTCTTTTAACAGGGGGAGAATGCGACAACTGGCACTTTTCCATGAATTCCGTACAATAATAAACAGTAATCTGTGCTTTAAGGACTGTGTGTGATTGAATTAACAAGACGAATGAATTTCTGATTACTGTCAAATACATACAATGGCATTTCATGTAGCAAGATTTTTATTATTACTACATGCAACACAGCATGGTACAACTAGTGCACGAAACAAAATTAGCACAGTTATCATACAAACTAGAAGTACTGACGAGAGCTCAGTACTCAGACAGACATGATATTAAGACATAGAATAAGCCCCGAAACCAAGAGTTACACTAGAATAGTGCGTAGGAAAGTTGGGATTACAAAACTGCCTTCCTAGTGATGATTTAGGTGTCGAAAAGTGCCAGAAACACACTAAAACTGCAGAATTCTGCAGAAAACACCGAAATTCAGCAATTTTCAGCTTTTTAACAACAAAATATAATGCTGAATTTTGGTTTAAGGGCCCAGAATACTTTCCTAAGTGTTGAGAATCAAAACTGTCATAAAAGGTAACATAAAGCACACTAAACTGCGCAATTTAGCACCTTAACGAACCGGTAACCAACCGAACAATCGGACACTACCCGAAACATCAAATTTTCACTAGAAGCATTGTTTTAGTGTTACAAAGCCAGTTATGAGCACTAAACATCATATTACATCTCTAAACATATAAACACATTAAATACCTAACTAAAGCACTTAGATCCTAACTATAATAACTAACTACCATTGAAATGCAACTAGAACACCCCCCCCCCCCTAACTGTGGATGGTTAGAAGGTGGGTCCCCCACTCTTGATTTTCTTTGAATATTTAATTGGATATGTTACACTAATATTAGACATAATGACCAATGTGTAAGATGATGTTGGAGAAGTTTTTATAAAATCCTCAAGTCCTTACCATTATTCATTTCTCACACTTGCAAACTTGAAAAACCTTCATCTTCTTCCTCCATGTTCACGGCTCCAAACACCCCACCATAACCATCCTTTTCTAGCTTCAATCCATACAATCTAAGGTGATTTTAAGGTGTTTCAAGCCTATCTAAGAAGGTTGCAAGCATTGGAATTTGAAGGACCTTCACATAGAGCTTTTATCCACCTAGTTTATCATCTTCATCATCTTGACTTCTTCCCTAGCCTTGTGCTAGTAGTAAGACCCTTCTAACCTCATTTTACATCTTGTTATGTTGGTTAAAAGATGATACAAGTAACAAATCATGAAGAACATTAAAGATCAAGAACATAATCTTTAACATAAAGCTCTAAATCATCATGAACTATGTTGTTTAAGTGTTTATATGCTTCTTGATTGTTGATTGATTATGTTTATGATGTTAAACATCATATGAAACTTGCTAGATTGTGATTAAACACATGATCTAGCAAGTGAGAGGATGATTATGTGATAAATCAAGATGATCATCCTTATGTGTAAACATGAACTTGAAGTATGAAGTGTTTTCTTGAATAATGAAGTATGTAACATGTTATTAGTCATAAACATGGATGATTTCAAAACTAGTTTTCTCAAGAAACTAAGTTTACATACAAGATTTACATAAACAAGAGTTTTAAAGAAACTAATCACATTTTTAGTGATTAATCAAGTGTAGAAACATGTTACTAACAAGAAAAATTCAAAAAGAAATATTTTTAGAAAATCATTTTACAAGTTGTAAATATCTAAAATCTTCAAGAATGATGTTTTTAAACAAATAACCACACTTTAAAGGGTAACTAAGCTTACTAAACACTCTACTAAGTTACTACAAATTTTTATAAATTTCAAGTTCATGAAGTAGTGTAAATGGCTTGATTTTGGCACTTGGTAAGTATTGTTTGAATTGTTGATGAATTGTGATGATTTTTAAAAGAAAATGATATGCTTTGAAAGCATGGAAACCTCCATTTTTAAGGGGAAACTATGGCAAAATTTTTCTAGAATTTAAACACTTAGAAAAATATTTTTAAATAAGTGTTTACAAGTGTATTTTAACAATGATTTTTCATATAAAATTTGTCATAATTTTTGTTACAAAAATTACAAATATTGGAGGTTGGTTTTTGATAAATAAAAGTGACTAAATATGTATTTAGGAAAATATATATTTAGATGTCACAATGTGTGTGATTACTTGTATATTATGTGTATTAGTTATATTATTTTAGGACTTGAAATAATATAAATCACCAAAATACAAAAAAAATTACAATACAAAATATTACCAAAATTCCAAGAAAACAAATATGTAATTTATACCCAAAGAGCTGACAAACCAAACAAGGAATAAGGATTACATATATATATTCCGGAATTAAGTTCATATATATTTTGACGAATAAGTTAAGCGGTATTTTGGAAATCAAAGAAAGGAAAATTATAATTTTTACAAGTGTTACAAAAATATATCATATTTTTGTCAAGTGGAAATTACATTATTTTTGAATAAAGAAATGATATATATATTTTCTTGAATTATTAGAAAATATTTTATTTTGAAGAAAATATATTTTCTTAAACAAATTTTGAATATATTACTTTTGGGGTGAAAATGGAGTTATAAGTATTTTCTAAGTTAATCTTGAAAATATAGTATTTTTGAGGTTTATATGAAGATATAATTATTTTTGCCAAGGAAGAATTATAAATAATTTTCTATAAAAGTTTTCTTGAAATATATATATTTTAAGAATACAAATTGGTGATTGTTATTGGTTAAAAAAAATATTCCGGAAAATGGAAATACAAAATTAAGTATAAGAATACTTAATAAATACAAGGAAATATGTGTCCTCGTACGTACGAATACACACCAGAATACACCAGAAATACTTGGCAAAAATACACAAGGATAATTATACCCATACTTGGGAAATTTTCACGAAAAGAATTGCAATATGAGCTAAGGCAAAATATATATTATTTTGACAATATTCCAAATGAATGGATGAATATAATTTAAGTTAAAATGTTAATATTTTAACTAATAATTATATACTTTGGAATATTATAATATGCATCAATGATGTAACTCAAAATATACCAAGATTTCCAAAACAAGTCTTAATGAACAACTAATACAAAGAGTCGTTACACGACCTAAACGTCTAATAAAACATGGCACATGTGTAGGTAGTTGTACGACTCATAGAAGGACCTTGAGCATACAAGATAGCAGGACGCAAACTTGTGAGTTCATGTCCCCCTTTTCTCTTACTATTTTCGGATTTATAACTCTCGGGGGTGGAATACATGTTACGAATGTTCAAATGGTATGATTTGGCTATGAAATGAACTATTAGATCATGTGAGCATAGATTGATATTGAAATGCCAATAACTCTCATAAGAATCATAGACGAAGGTTAGATCTAACGGGTACGGTCGAGCCCCACTCATGGTCCTTATGTGACTACTTAGAGTGCTTTAGTGTCCCAGTCGAGGTGATTCGACAAAGGTCAAGGGGATTTGACACAGTCAAGGTGATTTGACACGGTCAAGGGAATTTGACACAGTCAAGGTGAATTTGACACAGTTAAGGGGAATTCAACACAGTCGAGGAGATTCGACAAAGACAAAAGTTTACTCATATTGAGTACTCCCTATGTCTTCACATACATTAATGTCCTTGCAAAACATTAATTGATCTGTTCATAGACGCATTTCATACCTGTTTTCAAAAGAGTCTCTCAAATATTTACTAGCTTATCAGTACTCATAAAAAACGCATGAACTCGCTCAACTTTTGTTGATGTTTTCAAAATTACATGTATTTCAGGAAACAAGTTGGATCTTGGGCGCTGGTGTCGTTACTGGATGTAAATTTCAAGTTTAGATGTCATCCACTTTTGTTGGTTTGTAACTAAATCAACAGTTGCGTTGTTTGAAACTTAAATGACTGGTGTTTGTAATGTTTTGAACTTTATGAATGGATGAACATCATTTTGATAATATAGTTGCTTATTATAATCGAATGCAATGAGAACCAATCAAGCCACACGCATACGCTTCCGCAAAAGTCAGGGTGTGACACTTAATGCCATGTGGCATTCTCTTTTTTAGGATTATTATTATTATTATTATTAATTTACACACAACAACAAATAAATACATATTCTATACCTATATTAATTCTATACATAATGGGTGAATAGTGGAATTAATGGTAATGGTAACGTATTGTTAGAATAAAATGTTAATCTATCTATCTTTTCTATAAAAGGAGAAATCTGAGTGACATAAGCAACACTGAGTTGGCAGCCATAGAGAAGCCTTAGTGACATCATAAAGCTTAATATATAAAACACTTTAAAATTCCAAGCTCTGGCCCACAATCAACTTTCCAAAGGTCTGCCCACATAAAATAGGCAAACCTCTGCCCACAATCATCAGAGGTTTCATTAAAATGGAGGGTAATTTGAAATTTAAAACTTATAGGAATATGTGATTTTCATTTAATGTCATCAGAGCTTCATATATTCTGTCATTTGAAATTTAAAACTTTCGATAAAACCCTTTTCATCCCCATTCTCTCTCATTTTGCCCCGCCACCAATAGGTAAGAAGATATTTTCTGACTTTTTGATGAGATCTGTGAATATAAAGTGTAATCTTATATATACTTCTCTGTTGTAGATCATGAAACTACTTTGGAATTGCAGAGAGAGAAATTAGAGAAAAAGAAAAGAGAGATCGGAAGAAGAGCATGATATAGAGAGCCTGCTTTCATCTCCATTTTTCAGCAAATAACAGCTTCCGATATCGGCTGATGTTTGGCTGATTTAAGAATGGAATCAAGGTTATAAAATGGGTCTCAACTTCATTGATGAAAAGGTAATGTCTGCTTTTGTGTTTAAAAATAGATGTATATGTGAGAATTCCTGATTCTGTGCTTTGTAGGTTTATAATATAAATGTTCCTGGGAAAGATTTGTGGCACATGAGGAATCAAGGTTATAAAATGGGTCTCAACTTCATTGATGAAAAGGTAATGTCAGCTTTTGTGTTTAAAAATAGATATATATGTGTGAATTCCTGATTCTATACTTTGTAGGTTTGTAATATAAATGTTCCTATGAAAGATTTGTGGCACATGAGAGGGAGGAACTTCTGAAAATGGAATCAAGGTTATAAAATGGATCTCAACTTCATTGATGAAAAGGCAATGTCTGTTTGTGGGTAGAGGTATAGATGTATAAATGTTCCTGAGTCATGATCAGGTAGTTTATTGAAGTTGACATTTCTTTGATTTTTTTGCTTTATCACAAACTGTAGGTTTGTATGCTAAAAAAATACTTTGTTTAAATGTTCTTCAGGTAGATCTTGCTGGATTTGTTATTTGGTGTGGAAGGGGTTGAATTCGTTGGCTGACCTTGAAAAGAAACTAACAGTATGAAAAGCGATATTCAAGAGTTAGAGTAAGTGGTAGTTTACATGTTCAGTCATGAATTCCAATTATTGTTTATGTTTACTGTGGAATGATCTCTAAAATGACAGCTCTTGAGTATGTGATGGCTGTATACAACATGTAAAGTGTAAGGAGATGGAAAGGTAATTTTTGTTACTTTCTGCAAATCATAACTATATTCTTTATTTTTGGCAATATAATAACAGGTTGAATGAATATTCATTAGTTGTTTTGTGATCTGTTGGAAGGATGTTGGTGATGTTACGGAAGACTTTTCGGCAGCAGGTGTTGAAAAGGATTCTGGATTAAGTCTGAATGGAAAGTAAAAACAACTTATTTTGAAGACTAAAATTGTGGTTTTTAGTTATGTTTGTTTTAACCTGTTGTGTTTGAAAGTTTGGTATGTTATGGCTACAATTTGAATCATCTAAACTGATGAATTTTGTATGTAATTGCTACAATTTGAATATTATTGTTATTATATTATTGTTAATATTCATTTTTTGGACAAGTAGTAGGGTTATATATAATTTTTAGTGAATGAGTACTACTTTAATGAATTGGTTAGTAGGAAAACTGTTAGAATCTGTTGAGCAGGCTGTGCTTCAACAGACTTTATCATCTGTTGATCATGGTCTGTTAAAGCTCTGCTGTTAAACATTCTCTGTTGAACTACATCATCTGTGAGTTCATCTCATGTGTTCTCTTTGGCAGACATTTGGTTGAACCGTCTCTGTGTTTATCAGCAGATGTTGTTTCGTTCAACAGACTTAGACTTTACAGATTTAATATTCAACAGAGTTTTGGGTTTGGTAGACTTTATATAAGAAGATGTTGACTGTATTCCTTTTGTTACAGATTTTCAAAAGACTGTTATTTGTATTTAGAGGTTTTAGAGTATAATTCAATTTAGATTATGACAATGATTGGCCATAAATTTGTTTCGCCTTTTAAATGTCGATCACCAACATGTTGTGATTTATTGTCAAGAGACATTGAAATATAATGAATGTATGGCAAAAATGAGAATCATCTAAACTGATGGATTTAGCATGTAATTGCTACAATTTGAACATTATTATTATTATTATTATTATTATTATTATTATTATATATTATATTATTGTTGATATTCCTGTTTTGCACAAGTAGTAGAGTTGTATATTATTGTCGGTGAATGAATGCAAATTTAATGAATTGATTAGTAGGAAAACCATTAGGATCTCATATACATTAACATATGTTAGAGACTAGCCTCTGTTATAGATTGCTAACGTCGGTTGTGGCCTAGATGGGAAGGGACCTGAGCTACATTAGGATGTTGAACAGACTTTCATTCAACAAACCTTATCATCTGTTGATCATGATCCGTGTGCTTCTCAGATGTTGAAATCCTCTGTTGAACTGCATCATCTGTTAAGTCACAGCAGATGTTAGCTTCAACATACTTTGGTATTCATCAGCAGAGGTTGTGTTTGGCAGACATTTGGTTCAATAGTTTTTTTGTTTATCAGCAGAGGATCTTTGGTTCAACAGACTTTGCTTCAACAGATGTTGTGTTCAAGAGAGCTTTGGGTTTGGCAGACTTTAGCGAAATAGATGTTGTGTAACACCCCGTGTTTTCGAAGTCAAAGTCAAGGTCAAAAGTCAACGACCGATTTCGCGCGATTTGACTAATAGTGAACTTCTTTTATATGTTTATTTTAGCTGTATTATGTGGAGTAAGTGTCAATAATTACAATAATCAATGTATGTTATTCGCTATCTAATCGATTTACGACTGTGAACTATAGGAAGTAACAATGCGATAAAGTTAACTAAACGATAATCAAACTATGCTAATCAAATCGACATCGAATCGCAACTCGAATTACGCAATCTGGTTATTGTTATACGTGTGTGTGCCTTATGTGTTACTTGTGCATGTTTATTTATGTTACGTTGTGGTAATCAATCGAAACGCAATCGAACTCGAAACGCAATCGAAACACAATCGAACTCAATCGAAATCGAACTATGATAATTAGTGGAGAAGAGTTAGTGCGAGATATGAATAGTTGGGATTAAAAGAAATTTGAATATGAAACTCTACCGCATCGAATCGCTCGTAATCGAAATCGAAACCTCAAAAATCGTCGCGCCGAACACCCGAACCAAGTGCCATCCGGCCGGATTGCCAATCCGACCGGGCTGCCACTTGATCTGGTGCCATATGCCATCCAACTAGGATGACGATCCGACCGACCCACACTTTCCTCTTTGGGTAACTCTATAAATACCCTTGTCACTCTCAAACTTTCTACTTTTGGAAACCCTCTGTCTGACCAACTCGTGCTCTTCACCTTTTCTTTGATTTCTCTCAATTCCGGTAAGATCTCGTCCTAAATCTTGTACTTTCTTGATCTACACGCACTCCTACACCTTTCTATCTTTTGAATCTTAACTTTTAACCATGAAATCACTAGATTTGAGGTGTTCTAAGATGACGTCATCATGTGTTCTTGAAGAACTTCATGTTTTGGCCTCAATCCACCAAGAACAACTTAGATCTAATCGATTTCCACACAAATACACAAAGATCTTGCATAGATCTAAACATAAACATAGTGAAAAAGGATTGAAAGATGGTTTCTAACTTTCTTTCAACTCTTTTACACTCAATGCACTAAAAACCGATAGAATCGGACCTTGTTCTAGTCTCCTACTCATTCTTAGGGTTGTGCTAGTTCAAGATCAGGATTCTACTCACAAGACCACCGATTTCGGGTTAACCAAAAACAACCGTCTCGAACCGGTTAACTGGTCGAACTAGGGTGATTCCTGGACAATCGGGTTGCTTGGGTCAAGATGCAGTTCTGTTGCTTAGTACGCTATCAAAGTGTCTCGATAAAAGCAACAAACAATCAAAACGGCCAAGTGAAAGACGAACGGAACGACCAGCACGGGGTGCTATCAGACCGGACAACTTATCCGAACGGATAAGTCATCCGAGCGACTAGTTCATCCGAGCGGCTTGCACTTTGGGTCCCACACTTAACCAACTTTATCTGAAGTTTGAGTATTGAACGCATTGCTATCCGATCGGACTACCTACCCGACCGGATTACTCTTCGTATCATGAGATACTTGGACTTAAAACAATTTTCAACATGTTCAATGCACTAAGGATGCCACCCGACCGGACCACCTGTCCGACCGAGTGACAACCTGCTGTGGAATTGTTCTCACTAAGTAACCTTGCCACTCGAGTCTCCGTCCGATTGGACAACCTGTCCGACCGGGTGACCATCCGACGGATTGTCAATCCGCACGACTAAGCCGTCCGATCGACCGACTTGAAAGGTAGAGATACTTCAATGTTTTCAAAATGCTACAAGGAAAACTTCAAAGGACAAGCCATCATACACAAACACATCAAAGGAAGAAACAATCCACTCGAATAGTCATCCGACAGGACAACTTATCCGACCGGATGACCATCTGAACGGACCGGACCGTCCGATCGGATTACCAATCCGACCGAGTTACTTTCCGAGCCACTTACACCTAACATCGTTTTACGCGTCACTTATCGTTATAATCAGGCTAATTCCGCTCTAAGTGCTCCCTTCAATCCATTCATCACTGTGAGTATACTCGACCCCTTTTTGCTTTCCGCACTTTTAGGTGTTACATACGTTACGAATATTCAAATCACAACAAACACACTACTCAATACTATTTGAACGCTAACCGTTAATGCATGTTATACGTGGCTTATGAATGCTTGTTTGTTATGTTTACACATGGAATGCTGTCTACCTGCCTTAGCAACGATAGTACTATAGTTTGGACTCAGCACCTGTTCGCAGGGGTTGTTAAGGACAATTACTTGCATGGATTACGGTGGTAATCATGTATTGCGAACTGCCTCTGGCAGTCAACCCGCAGTCATTGGTATCGATGGATCTATGTCGATAACTAACGTGCTTCATTTCTCTATGTGTACATGCGTAAACGAATTCGAACTATATATGCTATTATCAAACTTGTATGCTCACCTTTACATTATATGTATTGACTTTATTTTAACGTATGTGACAGGTGCTTTGGATGCACATCTGGTAGGAAATCGAAGCTAGAATAAGGCTCTAGAGGCCAACAAATAGTTGTCTGTACAGATTAAATCAAGGGTCTCTAGAAGCAGATAAACAATTGCTCTATTTAAATCTGAGTTGTCGGAATAGAACTATTTGCCTAGATTTTGTCTGTAATAATTTGTTTACCTTTTGAGACATGGTATGGGACATGTTATTTTAAATTGATTGGTAATGATAATTGTTATGGAAACTTCTGGACAATCTGTTTCGCTCAGTGCCATACCCCGATGTTTCCGCCATCGGTTGGGGTGTGACAGATTGGTATCAGAGCCATAACTATAGGGAATTAGGCAAGACACGACCTAGTCTGGGTCGACGTCTTAGAGACCTAGTCTATAGTTAGGAACCAACAGACCGACTTGTGCAGATCCGTTAGGGATTATGTATGAGCTTACTACTATTTCTCGTTATTCTCGCTTATGCTACACTACCACTGCACTTGAATTTTCAGGAGCAACTAAGTCAAGATTAGGTGTGAAAACTGCAAACTCTCGACTGAAGTTGCAAATCAACCCGCATTTTATCTACAAACGGGGAGAATTATGCCAAATCAGGAGTGAAATCCGTATTTTGATGAATAATCTCCTCTATTTTATTAAAAACAGGAATGAGATTGTTAAGCTAGGGGTGAAACCCTAACCTTGACGACTTGTTCCGCTCATTTTACAAAACTCTCACCAAAGTCTCGACGGACTCCAACGACCTGAAGTCACGATATGACTAACGGGATGCGTGCCCAACGCCCAAGAATCGAGGCAAAGGCACTACCCTGAAGGTCAAATGCGCACGACAAGTCCATGTGAATAGTCGAACCACTTTGGTTAGTCAATGTCTAATAGCCGCAGACGATCTATTTCTCGACTTTTATGTGTTTCAATTCTGAGCCCGCAACTGCTGACTCTGATGATTCGTCGATTTTATGTGCTTATATATGTGTTTACCTGTTTACGTGTTTAAATTTTGTAGATTTACTCGATTTTTGCTTTCACTTCGATCGACACACACGGCTCGCACTGCAATTCTATCTCAACACGCTAACAAATCGCCGAATTATGGACGACTTTATGCTACGTTATACGCTTATACTACGCTATTCGAGATACTAAAACGCGATCGCTGTATTCGAACAATCGCGGACTCTGAATGATAGGTTTCTGTATTCTGACTGCATCTGGTGACTAAATGCGTATGTGCTTCTGTGCTCTACGTGCTTATATGTTTTTGTGTTTATGTCAATCTGTGATTAGATGCCTATGTGTTTATGTGATACGTGTTACATTGCGTGTTCCTAAGCTTTAGTAAGTAGTAGACGTGTGAGGTGAGATTTGAATACGTTGTGTTGAGTCCTGTGACGATGTCTATTGCAGACAATGTCATCTGGATCCCGCCACCCATCACTTTCTCGTCAAGAAAAGAGAGACAAACGTCTTGCTGCTATCATCGCTAAACAAGTAGCAAAAGCCGTGAGTGATGTCTACGAGAACGTCAGCAAATCATCTGAGGAGTCGAGAACCGAAGCTCCTAAAGCTACCCCCAAAGCACCCTTCAATTTTAAACAATTCAAGTCTTGTGTGCCAAAGGAATTCACTGGTGAGGAAGGCCCTACAACATTGTTCCAATGGTTTGATTCCATTGAGGTCACACTGCGACAGAGCGGTTGCCCCAACGACCTCCGCACTCTAAACGCTACCGGCGTCTTCCAGTCCTGCGCATTAGACTGGTGGACGGCTGAGAGAAATAAGCGGGGAAACGATGCAGCCTACGGTTTGTCTTGGGATGAACTCAAGGAGGTTATGCTGGAAGAATTCTGCCCTCCTCATGAACGCCAAAAGTTAGAAGATGAATTTTAGCACATAAAGCAGAAGGAAGGAGAAAATGCTGCTCTCACTGCTCGCTTCAAACAGCTCAGCATCATCTGCCCTGACCAAGTCAAGACCTCCGACATGGTGATCAAGAAGTATATCCGAGCCCTGTCTGACTGTGTTGCAGATTTCGTGCAAGCGGCTAAGACTAAGACCATCGAAGAAACCTACCTACTGGCCGCTGAAATCAACGACAAGCGGGTCAAGGCTAGTGTCTGGGATAAAACTCCAAAGCACCTGCATCAAGCTACCACCACCGTATCAACTGCTGAAACCACCACCTCATCGTGCAACAAGAGGAAGAACAAGAGAAAGAACAGCTCCAGCAACAAGAACTGTGCGATCACTACTGCACCGATTCAAGCTGTACCAGCCCAACAGCGTCAAGTAGCGGCGCCTGTGGCAAATGCACCGCTTGCCAAGCGTGCATACACTGGGCCACACCCGCTTTGCCCTACTTGTACCTACCACCACCCGACTACCATCGTTTACCATTTCTGTGCTCATTGCAATATGTACGGCCATTTCACTACCAACTGCCGTGCTCGACAAGCTCCTGCTCATCAAGCTCTACTCACCGCCCCTCAGGGTCAACAAGCTCCTCCGGCACTCGCGGTCAATGACAGAGCCTGCTTTGCATGTAGCGATCCTAATCATTTCGCCAACATGTGCCCAAACAGGGTGGTCGTGAAACAAGAGCCCCAGCAGCAGCAACCTCAGCAGCAGCAGCAACACCATCAGTAACAGCAACAAGCAGCACGCGTACGAACTTTCAACATCAACGTGCGCCAAGCCCAAGCCGACAACAACGTGGTTAATGGTACGTTCCTTGTGAATGGTATTTATGCTTCGTGTTTATTTGATACTGGAGCCAATAATTGCTTTGTGTCATTCGAATTCGAGAAGCTCCTTAGTCGTAAGAAATCCCAACTCTCCTCGACGTTCGATGTTGAAGTCGTTACCGGAAGAACTGTCGCCGTTAATTCTGTTCTCCGTGATTGTACCCTTGAGCTCAACAATCACATCTTCCCAATCGACCTTATTCCGATGCAACTCGAAAGTTTTGATATCATAGTAGGCATGGACTTTCTTCACGAAAACCATGCTGAAGTTGTGTGCTTCGATAAGAAGATTCGATTTTCGCTCGCGAATGGTGATCTATTGTGCGTCTACGGTGAAACTGCTTCGAAAGGTCTCAAGCTCATGTCGTGTGTCCAAGCTAGCAAGTATCTACGCAAGGAATACAGAGCTTTATTGGCTAACATTGTAGTAGCGGAGAAGGAAAAGAAAGAGAAGAAGGAAGTAAACGACGTTCCTGTGGTCCGAGAATTTCCTAACGTTTTTCCTGAGGATCTTCCCGGATTACCACCAAGTCGTGATATCGACTTTCGTATCGACCTCATTCCTGGAGCCAACCCTATTGCCAAAGCTCCTTACCGACTCGCGTCGTCCGAAATACGCGAACTCTCAAACCAACTTCAGGAATTACTTGAGAAAGGCTTCATTCGCCCGAGCACCTCTCCTTGGGGCGCGCCAGTCCTTTTCGTCAAAAAGAAGGATGGGTCGTTCAGGATGTGCATCGACTATCGGGAACTGAATAAGTTAACTATCAAGAACCGCTATCCCCTACCTCGCATTGACGATTTATTTGATCAGCTACAAGGTGCTACGTGATATCGACTTTCGTATCGACCTCATTCCTGGAGCCAACCCTATTGCCAAAGCTCCTTACCGACTCGCGTCGTCCGAAATGCGCGAACTCTCAAACCAACTTCAGGAATTACTTGAGAAAGGCTTCATTCGCCCGAGCACCTCTCCTTGGGGCGCGCCAGTCCTTTTCGTCAAAAAGAAGGATGGGTCGTTCAGGATGTGCATCGACTATCGGGAACTGAATAAGTTAACTATCAAGAACCGCTATCCCCTACCTCGCATTGACGATTTATTTGATCAGCTACAAGGTGCTACGTGTTTCTCGAAGATCGATTTACGCTCAGGCTATCACCAACTACGCATTCAAGAGGAGGATATACCCAAAACCATGTTTCGCACTCGATACGGCCACTACGAATTCGTTGTTATGCCTTTTGGCTTAACCAACGCACCTGCAGTGTTCATGGATCTGATGAATCGAGTGTGTAAACCATATCTCGACCGTTTCATCATCGTGTTCATTGACGATGTCTTAATCTATTCCAATTCGAAAGCCGAACACGCGCAACATCTACGTTTGGTTCTCGAGCTACTCTAGGGGAATCAACTCTATGCCAAATTCTCCAAGTGCGAATTCTGGCTGGAGGAGGTTCAGTTTCTGGGTCACATCGTAAATAGTCAAGGTATTCACGTCGATCCTGCGAAGATTGAAGCCGTTAAGAGTTGGATTACACCTAAGAATCCGTCCGAAGTCCGTTCTTTTCTCGGACTAGCGGGCTATTATCGACGATTTATCGAAGGATTCTCGAAGATCGCTGTGCCGCTTACCGCTCTCACGCATAAAGACAAGCCTTTTGTTTGGCGAACTGAACAAGAGTCTGCCTTTCAAACCCTCAAGCGCATGCTTTGCAATGCTCCCGTTCTCACATTGCCCGACGGAAACGACGATTTCATTGTCTATTGTGACGCTTCCAACTTTGGTCCTTGTTGCGTCCTTATGCAGCGAGACAAGGTTATAGCTTACGCATCTCGTCAGCTCAAAATCCATGAGAAGAACTACACAACCCATGATCTCGAGCTAGGCGCAGTTGTTTTTGCGTTAAAGATTTGGCGACACTACCTGTATGGTACAAAGTGTACGATCTTCACCGATCATAGGAGCCTGCAACATATCTTTAATCAAAAGGAACTTAATATGCGTCAACGCCGATGGGTAGAACTTCTCAACGATTACGACTGTGAGATTCGTTATCACCCAGGCAAAGCAAATGTTGTAGGCGACGCTCTCAGCAGACGGAGTTATCTGCTTAGCACTCGTAACGTTCAAGCCCAACACGATCTCGAAACCCTCATCCGCGAAGCTCAGCATACATGTTTTAATGAACGCACTTTGAAAAAGGAAAGAATCTACCACGATGGAGCCCAGCTTGTGAGCAAGTCGAACGGGATATTCCACTTTCTAGACCAAATTTGGATCCCCAAACGGACCGATTTGCGACAGATTTTGATGGACGAAGCCCACAAATCCCGGTATTCTATTCATCCTGGTGCCGACAAAATGTACCAGGACCTTCACTACAAGTACTGGTGGCCTGGTATGAAAAGGGATATTGCTCTCTACAAGTACTGGTGGCCTAACCTGTGCAAGAGTCAAGGCTGAACATCAAAGACCCTCTGGCTTACTCGAATAACCGCCGATCCCTATGTGGAAGTGGGAGAGTATAGCTATGGATTTCATAACAAAACTTCCGCACACGTCATCAGGTCATGACAGCATCTGGGTTGTTATTGACCGACTGACCAAATCAGCTAACTTTTTGCCAATACGGGAAGACTACAAGGTAGAACGATTAGCCCGAATCTACACTGACAAGATCATTTGTAATCATGGGACGCCTCGCGAGATCATTTCTGATTGTGATGCTCGGTTTACCTCGCGACTGTGGGAAACGTTTCAAACGGCACTCGGTACATCGCTTAATCTAAGTACCATTTTCCACCCCCAAACCGATGGTCAGACTGAATGAACGATTCATACTCTTGAAGTCATGCTCCGTTCGTGTGTCATAAACTTCGGTGGTAATTGGGATAAATACCTGCCATTGGTCGAATTCTCGTATAACAACAGTTATCATTCCAGCATTCAAATGGCACCATTCGAGGCTTTATACGGAAGAAAATGTCGATCGCCTATTGTATAGCATGAGATCGGTCACTCGCAAGTCGCAATTAACCGGTCCTGAGCAATTACAAGAAACGACAGACAAAATTTTCTAAATTCGAGACAACCTGGTAAAAGCTCAGAATCGTCAGAAAAGTTACGCCGATAGACGACGCAAGCCCCTTGAATTTGACGTTGGTGACTACGTACTCCTAAAGGTGTCACCTTGGAAGGGTGTGGTCCGATTCGGCAAGAAAGGAAAGCTCGCGCCTTGATATGTTGGACCTTTTAAGATTTTGGAAAGGATCGGAAAAGTCACCTACAGACTCGAACTACCGAAGGAACTTAGTAACGTCCACCCGACTTTCCACGTGTCAAACCTCCGAAAGTGCCTGGCCGACAACGACTTACATGTTCCACTCGATGACCTTCAAGTGATCAAAACATTACACTTCGTGGAAAAGCCTGTCGAAATCATGGATCGCCAAACCAAGCAGCTCAGACGCTCGCGCATTCCTATTGTGAAAGTCCGATGGGAAGGCAAACGAGGCACAAAGTTCACTTGGGAACTCGAAAGAGACATGAAGGCGAAGTACCCGCAGTTGTTTGTTACGGCTTCGAACTAATTTCGGGACGAAATTCCCTCAACTAGGGGAGGCTGTAACACCCCGTGTTTTCAAAGTCAAAGTCAAATTCAAGGTCAAAAGTCAACGACCGATTTCGGGCGATTTGACTAATAGTGAACTTCTTTTATATGTTTATTTTAGTTATTATGTGGAGTAAGTGTCAATAATTACAATAATCGACGTATGTTATTCGCTATCTAATCGATTTATGATTGTGAACTATAGGAAGTATGATGCGTATTCTAGTGTTATATATATTAGGTGTATATTTTAAGCCCCTTTAACACTTTTTAGTCAAGTTTTAAATTTATAAAACACGATATTTACTAACACTAGACACACATATGGGCAAGTGCACCCATCGTGAGCGTAGTATAGTGTTGGTAAGATACCGAGGTCGTCCAAGGACACAAGAGCTTTTAGTACCGGTTTATCCTCAACGTCTAATCAAAATAAAAAGTTTAGAAAAATGTTTTAAACTAAAAAAAATAAAAACTAACTAAAATGCTAAAAATAAAAATAAAAGAAAAACAGATAGACAAGATGAATCACTTGGTTCCGACTCGTATCTAGTGTAACCTTTGATTATTTCCGCACTTTTGCACATATTTAAGAGATTATCTTAGTTATTGTAGTAGGCCCCTCTTTTGAAGGTGACGTTACCCTCACCCCAGTAGTTTGAGTCAGCAAGGATACAATCCTAAAAGGGTGGATTATTGGAAGATAATTAATTAAGTTATTAATGCAAATTATGGTAGGCCCCTCTTTTGGAGGTGACGTTACCCTCGACTAAGTAGTCTGAGTCAGCAGGGATACAGTCCTAAATAGCCGGGTTATAGTATTAGTAGTAGTTAACTTATGAAGGGATCAAAGAGTTTGGACCCACGCCATCCAATACCATTAAGTATTGAAGGAGGTCCTACTAAATTTGACCCAGGTCCATTGCAGGACCTCTAAACGCTGAACAATGGCAAGACCTTTACCAAACCGTTCCCTTAACCCCCGACCAGGTAGCCAACATACCTCCATATAGACCGTGGAGATATGAATGGTGAAAATCTTTTATTTTATATAGACAGTAAAATAATGCCAAGACACCACGGACAAACGATAAGGAAAGATCACCTTCAACATAAGCAACTAGTTATTAAAGTCATTAATACAAAACCAAGTAAAAAGTGCAAAAGATTAGAAATAAAAAGTATTACACTAGACACTTTGTCTTCACCAAGTGATGTAAGAGACTTAGGCAAACATGGCCTTGATTGTCAAGAACTCTTACGATCAATCTTGGATCTCGAGACGACTCACACACTCTACGATGGACAATGGATGATGGTGGTGGAAGATGGTGTTATGGTGGTGGTGGGTGGTGGGTGAAGTGTGAGAGAGGTGGTGTGCCAAGGGATGGTTTGAGCTTGAGCCAAGCACTTCTATTTATAGGCTGAACAGAAGCTCGGGCACGGCCCCGTGTCCAGTGGGCACGGCCCCGTGTCCACATCCTTCTCTTTCTTCATTTAATGCAGCTTTGTCTTATTAGTTGACCACGCCCCCGTGTCCGCTGAGCACGACCCCGTGGTGCAGAAGAATCTTTGTACTATGTAGATTTGCTGGATTGTGCGAATCTTATAGTTGACCAAGGCCCCGTGTCCGCTGAGCACGGCCCCGTGGTGGGCAATAGAAGCTTCTACCACTTTGTCTTTTCTGCTGACACTTGGGCACGCCCCCGTGCTGGCTGAGCACGGGGCGTGTTCAGTCTTCTGATCTCTTGTTTTGCTTGGGAAGATGTTGTTGTGGGGTCGGGCATGTCACGTTTTGTTCCTTTTCTTGTATTTATGTTAGATTTTGATGTCTTTTTGCTTCTTTTGTTAATTTGAGCTCATTTAATCCTGAAAATACAAAAGGAAGACAAAAGCACACTTTTTCCAACATTAGTACTAAAAAAGGGTTAGTTTTATGCCTCATTTGATGAAATTTATATGTTACATTTTGAACACATCAAATACCCCCACACTTGAATCTTTGCTTGTCCTCAAGCAAAACTCTTTAATATGTGGCTATTTACACTCCCAGATGGAATGGGTAGAAAAGAAGGTTTTGGGCTTGTCATAGAGTGTCGGGATTTCCAAGATTCTTTATTTAATTTTATTTTTATTTATTTACAATCCTATTCGTCATGATTTATTTAAAACTTTTCATAAGATAAATTACTTATTAGGGCATAACATGCCTTTGTAAAATTCTATTTATATACAAGTTCACATACCTCACGGGGATCACTCAACACTCGGCCGAAAATGTATTTTTGTGGATCACTCGAGAGCGGCATGGAACTTACTCCTACCATAGGCTTGCCAAGCAATCAATCATCCTCCTTTTTAACTTATATACCTTTGTAAATATCAAGAGGACTTTGTGGGTAAAGGGTTAGGCTTGGGTTAAAGGTAGGTGGTTGGGTTGGTGGTTAGTGGTTAGTAGAAAAAGGGTAAAAAAGCGTAACAAGTGTCGGTTTTCGTAAGACTTTTTATTTTTGTAACTTTTTATTTTGATGAAGCTATTATTCAAACAAAGTTATTTTTGATGAACTTGTTTGTTTATTTTCTTTTGCTTCATCATCAACACAAATGTTTTTTTTTTTTTTTTTTTTTGAAAAGTCATATGAAGAACCGAACTTGTTACTAAAACAAAGGGTTAAAAATGAAAAAGGTTTTGGTGGGTAAAAAGGGTGTTTGGTTTGGGTTATGAAATGAAAAGGTTTAGGCTCAAAGGGGCTAACTAGGGGGATTTTGGGTAGGTGGTAAAAAAAAGGAAAATAATGGTGTAGAAATAAAAAGGGGTTAGTCCTAATGCCTCCATCATTTACTTACTCGGGTTTAAGTTGGTATGGACCGGGAATGTATCGTCATGGCAAGTTCTAGAGTCGTAAAAACCAAGCGGCTATTCACACAAGAAACGAAAATGGGCATTTAGTCAAATGATATGTAAGTGTTTGCTCAATAAAGGCTCAAAACTCACTTTTGTGGGAATGGGTTTTTATGTGATCAAGTATATATAATTAAATTTTAACTAAGCTTGTCATGCCTTTTCATAATTTTCTTATGTTGGTTCTTTTTATAACGACGCTATCGGTTGTAAATTCGTAAAAATATAACCTTTTTAAGAACTTGAATTTCCCGAGTTAAACCTAGACAAGCAAAAAAAATGAAAATTTTTTCGAAAAAAATTGGGGTGATTAGCGGTTCCAATAGAGTTTTGTGTAAGGCTTGTATTTAGGACTTGCAAGATTCAAGGTTTTAGCATCCCCCCCCCCCCACACTTAAATTACACATTGTCCTCAATGTGTCCCAAAAATAAGTTTTTAGGTTGATTGAATGTGTAAAAAGGTGTAAAAAGCAAAAAATTTGTGTTACTGGGCGCTGAACACGGCCCCGTGTTATCCGGGCACGGCCCCGTGTTCAAGTGCCAGTAATAAAATTAAAACAAGAGAAACAGAAGTTTGGACACGGGGGCGTGTTGGGTGAACACGGCCCGTGTCCAGTTACCTGAACTGGGTCTTTTTCTGCAGACTGTGCAGCACGAGGCCGTGTTGGGTGGACACGGCCCGTGCCGAGCTTACTGTAAACGAAGAAATTTGTCGGATGGTTCTGTTTTCCTGTTATGGAGTGCTGGTTCAAGTTTCCTTTGCATCCTTTGCCATCTCAAGTGTGTTTTATTCATTTCAACACCATCCAAAACACCAAATTAACTAAAACCATCATTCATTAATCATAGAGAGAATTACATAATAGTCCTAAAAATTAAAATATTAGCTAGTTAGGTCAAAGAAACACAAGAAATCTAAGAAGTTTCTAGCCTACTATTTATTCTACTAGCAAAATTTCCGAAAAGATAGATCTCTCGGTTAAAAGTGGCTTGACACTTCTTCCTACGGGTATGGGCTCCTCATACATCGGCGAGCCACTCTTCGATCTCTCTAGGGAGAAGAAAAGCGGGCTCATGAGCATCGGGTTGAGGAGGTGTAACTTCCACCAGAATTTCTTGAAGTTCTTCAAGAGGAGGTTCTGCTGGAATGTCGTCCTAACCGGTAGGATTTTGAATTCCAAGTGCGAGGTTCCAATCCTCTTGAGGGAGGATTGGTTCCATAGGAGGTGTTACCAGAATGTTTAACCTCTGGTGCAAGAGGTTTATTTCCCGGAAACTGTTTTCCAACCCCACCGAGAGATAGTTTATACGGTCAATGAGGACCTCCTCCACTGAAGTCATCTCGTCAAGTGCTTCACGTAGTGCCATCACATATCTTACGAGAGTTGCTTCAATCGATGGCCTCCTTTCTCGTCGACTGTTCCTTGAGTGTGCAGAAGACGTTCCGCTGTTTTGGCTAGACATTCTACGAAAACAAACCAAAAACAGTTCGTTTTAATGAAACAGTACCACGGGCACGGCCCCGTGCTCAATGAGCACGGCCCCGTGTTCAACTTTCTGCAGATTTCTAGAACAAGGAATCTTAGGGTTTCAAATTATTTTCTTAACTTATGAAGCTTTTTGAGTAGAAATAACTTAAAACAATGTTGTGTAACTTATTTTTAACAAGATTCCTTGAATAGAAATTCAATAAACATCACAACAAAGCTTGAAATCAAGCTTTAATGGAGTTCTTGGTGCAAGAAAGATGAAGAAGAAGGCAATAGATAAAAGAGGAAAGGACAAGATGCTTGTAGGAACCTTCTTTTAAAACATACCTAGGATGGTAAGTCAGAAAATCCCTCCAAATCTCTGTCCCTGGATGGTCCAAATGTGCAGGGTTCTTGGCTGCATTTATAGAAAACGACAGCGTGCTGGACACGGCCCCGTGTCGGCTGGACACGGCCCCGTGTGCAGGCAAGATCCTGACACGTTTTGTCCGTATTCTGACAAAAGTCAGAAGGGAATCTTTTGGTGGACACGGGGGCGTGTTGACCTGGACACGGCCCCGTGTCGGAAGGCTGATTTATGAAGTGCGTCTATTTTTAAGGAACTTTTCCGGATCGGGTGGTTCCTTACTGGACGGAACAACCCCAAAGTGCCTAAGATACCTTAATTGATCTAGATTAAGACGAGAACGCAAGAGGTTGTCGGTGAGGGTGATTCCTAAGCTATATGTAGGTGGACAAGTCCAACCCTTTTCCGGGCTCTCGTTAAAGAAGGTGTATGTTGAATCGCTCAGGTCTATGTATGCATCAAACGAAGTTGATGGGGAGTCCTTCACGGCACAATCGACACAGGGACGACTATCGCTCAAGTCCTCACTAGAGTTAGAAGTATCATTGGAAACAATGAAGTTGTTTGAATGCGTTTCCAACATCTCTTCTTGGTTATCGCTTTGGAAAAGATTATTGAGGTCTCCCCTAAGTTCTTCTAACCAATTAAAAATTAGATCTTCTAGTTGAAATAATTCATCGAGAAGCATTTCTCCTAGAATATCCGGTTGGGCGCATTCGAGGGAGCGATAGGGATTATTTTTACTTTCGCCCCTCTTAAGGATACTAGGGAATGATAGGTCTATATAGTGGGGTTTATATTTTAGAAAAAAAGCATTCTAATTCTTTATGGTTACCACCACACAATTGACACCACATAGTACCATAAGAGTGCCGAAAGTAAAAAGTATCAGTATCACTCATGTTTGTGTCAGAAATTACCAACCGTCGGGATCTTACGGTTCTGTTTTCAGTAACTGAAACTTGGGCACGGGGGCGTGTTGAGTGGGCACGGCCCCGTGTTCAGCTTACTGTCTGACTTAAAACAAGATTGCCAGTTCCAATGATTGGGCACGGGGCGTGTTCAGCGGGCACGGCCCGTGCTGAGTTCTGCAGAAGCTGAAAAATTAAAAAAAATCCTAACAAAAAATGAAAAACAAGAAAAACGATTAGGCCGTTGATTCCTAACTTTCTTAAAATCCTTGTGTCCCCGGCAGCGGCGCCAAAAACTTGATGCGTATTCTAGTGTTATATATATTAGGTGTATATTTTAAGCCCCTTTAACACTTTTTAGTCAAGTTTTAAATTTATAAAACACGATATTTACTAACACTAGACACACATATGGGCAAGTGCACCCATCGTGAGCGTAGTATAGTGTTGGTAAGATACCGAGGTCGTCCAAGGACACAAGAGCTTTTAGTACCGGTTTATCCTCAACGTCTAATCAAAATAAAAAGTTTAGAAAAATGTTTTAAACTAAAAAAAATAAAAACTAACTAAAATGCTGAAAATAAAAATAAAAGAAAAACAGATAGACAAGATGAATCACTTGGTTCCGACTCGTATCTAGTGTAACCTTTGATTATTTCCGCACTTTTGCACATATTTAAGAGATTATCTTAGTTATTGTAGTAGGCCCCTCTTTTGAAGGTGACGTTACCCTCACCCCAGTAGTTTGAGTCAGCAAGGATACAATCTTAAAAGGGTGGATTATTGGAAGATAATTAATTAAGTTATTAATGCAAATTATGGTAGGCCCCTCTTTTGGAGGTGACATTACCCTCGACTAAGTAGTCTGAGTCAGCAGGGATACAGTCCTAAATAGCCGGGTTATAGTATTAGTAATAGTTAACTTATGAGGGGATCAAAGAGTTTGGACCCCCGCCATCCAATACCGTTAAGTATTGAAGGAGGTCCTACTAAATTTGACCCAGGTCCATTGCTGGACCTCTAAACACTGAACAATGGCAAGACCTTTACCAAACTGTTCCCTTAACCCCCGACCAGGTAGCCAACATACCTCCATATAGACCGTGGAGATATGAATGGTGAAAATCTTTTATTTTATATAGACAGTAAAATAATGCCAAGACACCACGGACAAACGATAAGGAAAGATCACCTTCAACATAAGCAACTAGTTATTAAAGTCATTAATACAAAACCAAGTAAAAAGTGCAAAAGATTAGAAATAAAAAGTATTACACTAGACACTTTGTCTTCACCAAGTGATGTAAGAGACTTAGGCAAACATGGCCTTGATTGTCAAGAACTCTTACGATCAATCTTGGATCCCGAGACGACTCACACACTCTACGATGGACAATGGATGATGGTGGTGGATGATGGTGTTATGGTGGTGGTGGGTGGTGGGTGAAGTGTGAGAGAGGTGGTGTGCCAAGGGATGGTTTGAGCTTGAGCCAAGCACTTCTATTTATAGGCTGAACAGAAGCACGGGCATGGCCCCGTGTCCAGTGGGCACGGCCCCGTGTCCAGTGGGCACGGCCCCGTGTCCACATCCTTCTCTTTCTTCATTTAATGCAGCTTTGTCTTATTAGTTGACCACGCCCCCGTGTCCGCTGAGCACGACCCCGTGGTGCAGAAGAATCTTTGTACTATGTAGATTTGTTGGATTGTGCGAATCTTATAGTTGACCACGGCCCCGTGTCCGCTGAGCACGGCCCCGTGGTGGGCAATAGAAGCTTCTACCACTTTGTCTTTTCTGCTGACACTTGGGCACGCCCCCGTGCTGGCTGAGCACGGGGCGTGTTTAGTCTTCTGATCTCTTGTTTTGCTTGGGAAGATGTTGTTGTGGGGTCGGGCATGTCACGTTTTGTTCCTTTTCTAGTATTTATGTTAGATTTTGATGTCTTTTTGCTTCTTTTGTTAATTTGAGCTCATTTAATCCTGAAAATACAAAAGGAAGACAAAAGCACACTTTTTCCAACATTAGTACTAAAAAAGGGTTAGTTTTATGCCTCATTTGATGAAATTTATATGTTACATTTTGAACACATCAAAGTAACAATGCGATAAAGTTAACTAAACGATAATCAAACTATGCTAATCAAATCGACATCGAATCGCAACTCGAATTACGCATTCTGTTTATTGTTATACGTGTGTGTGTGTCTTATGTGTTACTTGTGCATGTTTATTTATGTTATGTTGTGGTAATCAATCGAAACGCAATCGAACTCGAAACGCAATCGAAACACAATCGAACTCAATCGAAATCGAACTATGATAATTAGTGGAGAAGAGATAGTGCGAGATATGAATAGTTGGGATTAAAAGTAACTTGAATAGGAAACTCTACCGCATCGAATCTCTCGCAATCGAAACCGAAACCTCAAAAATCGTCGCGCCGAACACCCGAACCAAGTGCCATCCGGCCGGATTGCCAATTCGACCGGGCTGCCACTTAATCTGGTGCCATATGTCATCCGACCGGGATGACAATCCGACCGGACAAGTCATCCGGGCGAGATGCCATCCGACCGACCCACACTTTCCTCTTTGGGTAACTCTATAAATACCCTTGTCACTCTCAAACTTTCTACTTTTGGAAACCCTCTGTCCGACCAGCTCGTGCTCTTCACCTTTTCTTCGATTTCTCTCAATTCCGGTAAGATCTCGTCCTAAATCTTGTACTTTCTTGATCTACACGCACTCCTACACCTTTCTATCTTTTGAATCTTAACTTTTAACCATGAAATCACTAGATTTGAGGTGTTCTAGGATGACGTCATCATGTGTTCTTGAAGAACTTCATGTTTTGGCCTCAATCCACCAAGAACAACTTAGATCTAGTCTATTTCCACACAAATACACAAAGATCTTGCATAGATCTAAACATAAACATAGTGAAAAATGATTGAAAGATGGTTTCTAACTTTCTTTCAACTCTTTTACACTCAATGCACTCAAAACCGATAGAATCGGACCTTGTTCTAGTCTCCTACTCATTCTTAGTGTTGTGCTAGTTCAAGATCTGGATTCTACTCACGAGACCACCGATTTCGGGTTAACCAAGAACAACCGTCTCGAACCGGTTAACTGGTCGAACTAGGGTGATTCCTGGACGATCGGGTTGCTTGGGTCAAGATGGAGTTCTGTTGGTTAGCACGCTGTCAAAGCGTCTCGATAAAAGCAACAAACAATCAAAACGGCCAAGTGAAAGACGAACGGAACGACCAGCACGGGGTGCTATCCGACCGGACAACTTATCCGAATGGATAAGTCATCCGAGCGACTAGGTCATCTGAGCGGCTTGCACTTTGGGTCCCACACTTAACCAACTTTATCTGAAGTTTGATTATTGAACGCATTGCTATCCGATCGGACTACCCACCCGACTGGATTACTCTTCGTATCATGAGATACTTGGACTTAAAACAATTTTCAACATGTTCAATGCACTAAGGATGCCACCCGACCGGACCACCTGTCTGACCGAGTGACAACCTGCTGTGGAATTGTTCTCACTAAGTAACCTTGCCACTCGAGTCGCTGTCCGACCGGACAACCTGTCCGACCGGGTGACCATCCGACGGATTGTCAATCCGCACGACTAAGCCGTCCGATCGACCGACTTTAAAGGTAGAGATACTTCAATGTTTTCAAAATGCTACAACGAAAACTTCAAAGGACAAGCCATCATACACAAACACATCAAAGGAAGAAACAATCCACTCGAATAGTCATCCGACCGGACCGTCCGATCGGATTACCAATCCGACCGAGTTACTATCCGAGCCACTTACACCTTGCATCATTTTACGCGTCACTTATCGTTATGTTATCGTTATAATCAGGCTAATTCCGCTCTAAGCGCTCCCTTCAATCCATTCATCGCTGTGAGTATACTCGACCCCTTTTTGCTTTCCGCACTTTTGGGTGTTACATACGTTACGAATATTCAAATCACAACAAACACACTACTCAATACTATTTGAACGCTAACCGTTAATGCATGTTATACGTATCTTATGAATGCTTGTTTGTTATGTTTACACATGGAATGTTGTCTACCTGCCTTAGCAACGATAGTACTATAGTTTGGACTCAGCACCTGTTCGCAGGGGTTGTTAAGGACAATTACTTGCATGGATTACGGTGGTAATCATGTATTGCGAACTGCCTCTGGCAGTTAACCCGCAGTCATTGGTATCGATGGATCTATGTCGATAACTAACGTGCTTCATTTCTCTATGTGTACGTGTTGGTTATGCGTAAACGAATTCGAACTATATATGTTATTATCAAACTTGTATGCTCACCTTTACATTATATGTATTGACTTTATTTTAACGTATGTGACATGTGCTTAGGATGCACATCTGGTAGGAAATCGAAGCTAGAATAAGGCTCTAGAGGCCAACAAATAGTTGTCTGTACAGATTAAATCAAGGGTCTCTAGAAGCAGATAAACAATTGCTCTATTTAAATCTGAGTTGTCGGAATAGAACTATTTGCCTAGATTTTGTATGTAATAATTTGTTTACCTTTTGAGACATGGTATGGGACATGTTATTTTAAATTGATTGGTAATGATAATTGTTATGGAAACTTCTGGACAATCTGTTTCGCTCAGTGCCATACCCCGATGTTTCCGCCATCGGTTGGGGTGTGACATGTTGAGTGTATCCTTTTAGTTTCAGATGTTTAAATACTGCATCATCTGTTAAATAACAGCAGATGTTAGCTTCATGATGCTTTTGTATTCATATTCAGCGACATAGGTTCTCTTTCTGTAGACCTTAGCTACAACAGTCTTTGTGTTTATCAGCAGTGGTTGTTTGGAACAACAAACTTTACTTCAACAGATTTTGTGTTCAACAGAGTTTTGGGTTTGGCAGACTTTATCTAAATAGATGTTGAGTGTATCCCTTTAGTTGTAGATGTTTAAGACTATTTTTTGTAATTAGAGGTTGCAGAGTATAATTCAAGAGAAGTTATGACAATGATCACTCATAAATTTGTTAAAGGTTTTTAAATGTCGATGACTAGCAATAAATTTGCAGAGTATAATTCAAGTTGTAATGTATCATGAAAAGGCAATTAAAATACATTGAATGTACAACAAAAATTTAAGTTAATATAACTAACAAGATTAGCATACATGATTATAATTTAAATATTCGTTAAAAGTAAGTTTGGAAAATATAGAAGTTTGATACATCACCATTCCATAACATCATCTCAAATGAGATAATATCAACAACCATAACTATTTGTAGACTTTCTTTAAGATCAGCTTGGCTTTTTCTGTAGAGTAGACAAATTTGCATTTCATATTTCTGTAGATACCATTGGGCTTGGTGAACTTCTTGGTCCATTGGCAAGCCGCGTATCTAAATACCTTGCCATGCTTCCCCCGTCGAAAGTCAATTATAGTGTCAACTCCATTCAGATTTTCAACTGTCATCTTCAATGATCTATGAATCCTTGATAAGGATGCTACTTTCATATTCAGACACTTAAAAATAAATATAAAATAACAATAAGAAATAAGAAATAAACAATGTATTTAAGGAAAGTAACAAATTTCCAACATTGTAACAAACATTTAACATCCAAAGAATGAGGAATAATATATTAACAGAACAAACTTACGAAATGTTTACTACAGTACCATACAAATTCTAAGGGGTATACATCAAGATCAGCTTCATAATCTGAGACAGCGGCATCAAAATTTGCATCGTCGCCATCATCGGATGATTCATCCGATATAACATAATCACTATCAGAATCTTCGTCATTGGATTCTTCAACATCCGAATCATGATCCATATCTTCAGTAATTGCAACAACTTCTAATTTGGGTGAGGAAGTATCGCCTTTCGGACTGTCATTGGATTTGGGTGTAACAATCTCACATCCATTCAAATCAAAGACAGTAAGTTGAAAGATGTAATCCGCTACGTATCTTAAAACAAGCACAACTCCTGTTTGCAGACCCATGTAGTGTACAACCTTTTCCCATACATCAGTTATAAAGTAACAATTCTAAAGAGGATCCCGTTGAAGTACTACATCAAAAGAGTCCCACTGATTCACATAAATCTTAAATGTCTCTTTAAGTTTACCAACTCCAATACTGATGTTAACCAAGTCCTTGGGTAGTAGCTGAACAAAAAGAAATAAATTTTATTATGAAATCAACAAAAGTACAGTAAATTTTTAAAGTATATCACTAATTAGTATAGTAACATTTAAGTATTGGATTAAAATACCAAAACTTACAACACGTCCTTACAAGCATCAGTGAAACTATAGGAGAATGAATCCATACATCCAAAGTTCCTCTCAAATGATATAGATGTGAACATAGAAATCATTGGGATTTTTGTTGGATAATGATGAACTTTTTCAAAAGGTGTCAGCAGATATGTATATGGTGCAGTTTTTTTAAATACCAATAGACATCCTTCTTTCAATGAAAGGTCAGAGACAACTGAGGACCATCCTTCTTTTAGAGCAAAACTTCCACTGTGTTTTGAGAATCGCTAATCCCATCTCATACCGTTTACACACTCTATAACGCCAACATTACCAGGAACTTCATTGAGTAAATGATTGTTTGCAAAGATTTGTGGTATTATCTGTGGAGTTCAAGTATTTAAGAATTGACAAGTGTTATATGTGAATTAATCGTTAACAATAAAATTGTAGAAAATGGTTTTAATGTAATAATCTTACCAAGATTTTGGAATTAAGAGAGTCCAAATATTTATAAAAAGACATATTCCAAGATATGATGTTTATCTAAAAATCAAAGAAACAATGAAACAATGTATTTTATCAGATACTTCATTATTTATAAAGACTGTGATAACAAATATGAACCAACAATCTTTAACATATCTATGTCATTCAAATAACGCATTTAATATTTATCGATTTATTTAGAGCATATCAATAAATAAAGATTCCTCTAAACACTGTAGAACCGAGTAGCAAGGAAATAACATTTTTTTGAAGTCCATAAACAAAAGATTGGTCATTTAATCATATTATTTAATATCAAGTAAGAAAAACAACAAAATATGCCTTATCGACTGCTTCCAAGAAACCAAATGTAGCACTATATCAAAGAAAACTTCGAATCAGAAACATTATAGAAAATAAAAAAACTTGTAAAATTAAATTCATACATCATCTAAAACATGCAATACATGATCACAGTCTTCATAACAGTTGTTAATAATGTGCACATGAAACTCATGTGCTTACAAATTTTAATAAATATTATTATACCTTGATCGAAGTTGTTGATGATGTCAAAAGTAAGAAGTATTCAAGTGGAGTGATTGAATATTGAAATTGACATCGGTGATTAAAACTTGAAGCACTTTTTATGAGATCAGACAAACAATTTTGTAAAGGGATGTGTAGAGTCGTTAAAAAGGTAAAGTATGTTTCTATTTGCCTCTATGTAAAAAGATAAACCGCCATTGGAACAATAAATTACAGTTTACCGCCATTGAGACAAGGAAGTTACATTTTACCCCCTAATACAACTGTCATATTTTTATCCTTAAATATAAAATAGCATCCATTTCAAATCTGTATTATCAAATAATTCAAATCATTTTCAAAATACTCTGAAAGTCCTAGTGGTCAATAATCTTCTTCATTTAGGTATTTGAAATTATGGATACAGATAATAGGATTTCAAGTAACTATGAACTGTTCCTTCAAGCAAGTCAAAGTCAAGTCTGTTCTGAGGCAAGGAAAAAAAGGAAGCGTGTTCTGGAACAAAAGAGAAACAACAGTGGTTGTCATCCTACATCAACATCCGATTCTGTTGAAAGGATTCCATTATCAAATACTCCAAGTGGTATGTCTTATAGGTTTGCAAACAAAAATCAAAAGAAATATATATTTATATGTTATATTTTGGGAATCCTTATATATGTCGTATTTTACAAGTTTCAACCACCAATGTTGAAAGAAGGAATGTGTATCATCTTCCTGCTTATGCTACTCCAAATATTAGTAGTAATTTGTTTCACTCATCTGCAAAAGGAAAAGGTATACTTACTGCAGATATTTTTTGGTAATTTCAAATTATTTTCACAATACTTTCAAAGTTCTTTTCTCGAGTGGTTAACAATCTTCTTCATTCAGGTATTTGAAATTATGGATACAGATAACACAATTTCAAGTAAGTATGAAGTGTTCCTTTAAGTAAGTCAAAGTCAAAGCTGTGCTGAAGCAAGGAAAAAAGGAAGCGTGTTCTGCAACAAAAGAGAAACAACAGTGGTTGTCATCCTACATCAACATCTGATTCTGTTGAAAAGATTCCATTATCAAATACTTCAAGTGGTATGTGTTATAGTTTTGCAAACAAAATTTAAAAGAAATATATATGTAGATGTTATGTTTTAGGAATCCTTACATATGTTCTATTTAACAAGTTTCAACCACCAATGTCGAAAGAAGGAATGTGTATCACCTTCCTACTTATGCTACTCCAAATATTAGTAGTAATTTGTGTCACTCATCTACAAAAGAAAAAGGTAAACTTACTGCAGATATTTTTTTTTTTGTAATTTAATTATGAATTGTAGTTTTGTTCATTTATTTTATATACTTTTGTCTTATAAGATTCATCAAGAAAAATCTCATCAAGGAATGTACACCACACTCATTTTGGAAGTACTAAGCAAACATCCGATTTTGTTGAGAGGACTCCATTATCAAATATTACAAATTGTATGTTTTAAATGTTTAGAAACAAAATATTTGTTTAATCTTAGGTTTTATGAATTGTTATATATGTCTTATTTTACAAGCTTCAATATAGGTGGAATACCTAAAATTGAACTATCAATGAGTGATGAGATGTTAGCAGATTCTGTGGTTAAGAAGATTTATGGAATTTCTAAAGGTATAAGATACGAATCTAAATTACTGTTAAGTTTTCAGCATGTAGATACCTTATATTGACTTATAAATTTGTTAATTCTGTAGATTATATTGATCATGGAGATACCATCTTTGTGTGTTCTAAATGTGATGCAATGTTATGGGAAGATGAAATGCTTAGGGGAAATCAAAATTGTAAGAAAACATGATATTCTCTTTGTTTTTCAAATGGAGATGTTGAGCTACCACCACCACCTACATCTCCTCCATTACTACGTTATTTATATAAAAGTCATACCTCACAGTGTCACAATTTCATGAATAATATTCGAGCATATAACATGATATTTTCCTTCACATCTCTTGGTGGGAAGGTTGACAAAAGTTATCAGAGAGGCAAATGTCCTTATGTATTTAGACTACAAGGTCAGAATTATCATCGAATGGGTAGTCTACTTCCGGACGATGGGGAAGAACCCAAATTCTCACAGCTTTATATATATGACTCACAAAACGAGGTGGTAAATCATCAAAAAGCAGTAAGGTAATTTCTTTATGAAATTGTGGAATTTATGAATATATATTTTGCTTCTCAGTATATTTACATCCATTATCATTTGAAATGAATGTAAATTTTAACATTTTATATTTCTTGCAGTTCTCAGATAGAGTCGAAAACTACAAGAAACAACCAGCTTGATAGTATAACCATCAAAAGTCTTAAAGATATGTTGGATTCTTGCAATCCTCTTGTCCAGTCCTTCAGAATGGTAAGAGATTGTTTTCAAGAAAATGAGTGGCAAGATGTAAGCTTGAAGCTTATTGGAACAAGAGATAAGGATGGAAGAGTTCACAATTTGCCAACAGCATCAGAAATTGTTGCGTTAATAATTGGTGATTTTGATGGAGCATTTGATAAACAGGACATTGTTGTTAGAAAGAAGTATGGTGGTCTTCAAAGAATTAGTGAGCTTCATCCCTCTTACCTTGCTTTGCAATATCTACTTATGCAGAAGATGGTTATAGAGTTGGTATTAAACATAAAGGGATTGTGGTTGATAATGAGGTACTTAGAACCAACCTTACAATTAGAGAATTCTTTTGTTACAAAATTCAAGATAGACAGAATCAGTTTTCATTGTTAGTTAATGCGAAAAAACTATTTCAGCAGTTTTTGGTTGATGGATACACGATGATAGAATCTGCCAGGTTGAATTATATAAGGTCACAACAACCCAAACTTAGAACGCAAAGTCTTAAGAACTTGAATGCTACTGTTGAAAGTGGAGAGAATAATGTCTCAAGTTGTGGTAAACCTATACATTTACCTTCATCATTTACTGGTGGTTCTAGATATATGATGCAAAAGTACTTGGATGCTATGGCAATTTGCAAGTTTATTGGATATCCCGATATATTCATAATGGTGACTTGTAATCCCAAGTGGCCTGAGATTTACAGGTGTTTGCATGTAAAGCTCTTAATGCTGAAGACAGACCGGATATTATCTTTAGATTATTCAAGTGTAACTTGGATCATCTTATAAAAGATTTCAAGAAAGATAAATTCTTTGGTCCTATACAAACCTTTTAGTTATATTTTTTTACTTTGAACATCCAATTATATTTATCTAACAACTCACTGTTGAAAAATTTCAGTTATGTACACAGTAGAATTTCAGAAGCGTGGACTCCCACATGCTCACATATGTTTGTTCTTGAGTGCTGAAAGCAAATTTCCAACTGCATCTGATATTGATCATGTTATTAGTGCTGAGATACCAGATAAAGAAAGAGATCCTGAATTATATGAGCTTGTCAAGCAATTTATGATTCATGGACCATGTGGTACAGACAACCCACTTTGTCCATGTATGGTTGAGCAAAAATGTTCTAAAAAGTTTCCCAAAAATATGTAGATGAGACTTGTGTTGATTCTGAAGGATATCCTGTCTATCGTCATCGTCAAACAAGTAATACAGTAGTAAAGAATGGTGTGGTACTTGATAATAGATTTGTAGTTCCTTACAATGCTCTCCTGCTCAGAAAGTATCAGTGTCACGTTAGCGTTGAATGGTGCAACCAGTCATGTTCTATCAAATATTTGTTTAAATATATAAATAAGGGGCCTGATAGAGTCACGGCTTCTGTTTTTCAATCCAATAGCACCAACAATGATACGGAACAGAATGTAGTTGTAGATGAGATAAAAGCATACCTTGATTGTAGATATATCTCTGCTTGTGAAGCTGCTTGGAGAATATTCATGTATGCTATACATTATAGATATCCAGTTGTTGAAGTATTGCCTTTTCATTGTGAGGATGGTTAGAGTATTGTGTATAACGATCATGATAATTTGTGTGATATAGTTACTGATCCAATTGTGAAAATGACAATGTTCACAGAGTGGATGAATTGTAATAAATTCGATGAATTGCCAGGACATTGAAGTATGTTCAGTTTCTGGGATATTATGTATGGAAAGCTAAAAATCGGAAATGGAATCGAAAAAAGCATCTGTATGGATCAATTGGGAGGATACATTATGTCTCACCATCACTTGGTGATTGTTATTACCTAAGGATTTTACTTAATCATATTAGGGGACCAACCTATTTTGAAGATATAAAAACAGTTGATGGACAGGTTTTTGAAACATTTAAAGATGCTTGTTTTGCACGGGGACTGTTGGATGATGATAATGGATATGTAAATGCCGTCAAAGAAGCTAGCACATGGTCAACCGGAGATTTCTTGAGAACTTTTTTGTAATGTTGTTGGTGTCAAATTCGATATCTCGTCCTGGTGTTTTTTGGTCGGAAACGAAATCCCTGTTATGTGAAGACATTATGTATCAGCAACGAAAGATAACTGGTATTGCAGGTAATGTGATTATTTTATTAAAGTTGTATACAACTACATTAAAACTATGCAATAGCTCCGTTATTGGGAAAAAACTAATACTTTTTTCAACATTTGTTTTAGATTTGGTTCTTCAACAAGAAGAACTTGAAAATATCTGTCTATCTGAAATTGAAAAGCTGCTACTTATCAATGGAAGTACAGTGAGGAATTTTGATGATATGCCAAGTGTTCCGGACAATTATGTTTCATCGTCGAACAATCGATTGATAATGAAAGAACTATCGTATGACAGAGTAGCTCTTCAAAGGGAACATGATGGTTATGTAAAGTGTTTAACTGCTGAGCAGGAAAGAATATATACAATTGTTATGGAAGCGATTGAAAAAGGTGATGGAGGTGTGTTTTTTTGTATATGGTTATGGTGGAACTGGAAAGACGTTTCTTTGGAAGACATTCTTAGCTGCATTACGATCGAAAGGTGAAGTTGTATTGAATGTTGCATCTAGTGGAATTGCTTCACTTTTGTTGGATGGTGGTAGAACTGCTCATTCAAGGTTTGTAATTCCAATCAACATTAATGAGAATTCAATATGTTCGATAGAGCCTAATACTAAATTAGGCGATTTAATTAAAAGAGCAACTTTGATTATTTGGGATGAAGCACCTATGACTCACAAGCATTGTTTTGAGGCTCTCGATAGAACAATGAGAGACATATCACGTTCCAGTCAATCGAACATGGAATGCAAGCCTTTTGGGGGAAAGGTCATTCTATTTGGTGGTGATTTTAGACAAATTCTTCCGGTCATTCCTAAAGGTACCAGAACAATGATAGTCAATGCTTCTTTGAATTCCTCTTATATATGGCGATACTGTCAAGCACTGAAGCTAACTGAGAATATGAGATTAAGAGTTGGGTGTCAGGAAACAGATTGAAAGAAATAAAGGAATTTGCAGAATGGATTTTAAAGCTTGGTGATGGTCTGCTTGGTGAAGAAAATGATGGTGAGATAGATATTGAAATTCCAGATGATTTACTTATTCATGACCAAGTCAATCCTATTTCTTCTCTCATTTCATTTACATATCCGGACATGAATAAATTTTTGTGGGATTTAACTTATTTCCAACAAAGAGCGATTCTTGCTCCAACTAATGAAGTAGTGGATTCAATAAATAAAGAGTTGTTAGAGAATCTGCCTGGTGAAGAGAAGATTTATTTTAGTTCAGATAGTTTATGCCAATCTAAGGAAGAATCGGAGCTTAACATGGCATTGTTTCCTCCTGATGTGTTAAACAATCTTCGTTTATCTGGTTTACCTAACCTTAAATTAGTATTGAAACTTGGTGCTCCAGTGATGTTACTTAGAAACATTGATCAGACAAATGGATTGTGTAACGGTACACGTTTACAAGTCATGAAACTCGAAAAAGTTGTGATTGAAGCAAAAATTATCACAGGGACTAATATAGGTCACCATACTTTGATTTCAAGACTGAAGATGACACCTTCTGATAAAAGAATACAAGTGAAGATTTCTCGATGACAATTCCCACTTCACTGTGTTTTGCTATGACAATAAATAAAAGTCAAGGACAATCGTTGGAGCGTGTTGGTTTGTATCTTCCACGTCTAGTGTTTAGTCATGGCCAGCTCTATGTTGCTGTATCTAGGGTAAAAAGTAGGAAGAGGTTGAAACTTTTGATTTGTGATAAAGAGAAACGAGTTTGTACAACCACTACTAATGTGGTTTACAAAGAAGTTTTACAAAATCTATGATGATACTAAATATCTGTCAACCTGGCAATGTCTGTTAGGTATAATGCAAGAACAGTTGTTAGGAAATGTTTGTTGGAAAGCAATACAAGTTTTTGAAAGCATCTGATACTTGCTCTGCATTAAGCCTATCCTGAGAGCACATGCTACGAAAAATGTTTATATCTGGTGTTGTAGTAACAAGTTCGCAGGTCTCATTTTTAATGAGAGCACTAAATTCTTTGTTCATAACATTATTCTCTTAACATCTGTTCACTATCCTTTTTAATTTCTATTGACTAACCTTTTTAACATGGGTTAACTAACATCTGATAATTACTACCTATCAATGTGGCAAACTCTGTTGGAGATAATAAATGACAGTTTTTAGCAAAGTCTGTTGGAAAGCAACAGAGGTTTTTAACAGTCGATAGACAACAGTGGTTCGGTTATCAACATAATGGAATTCCTGTTGACTAAACCTATTGACCATTAGTTTATATCAATTTTGTAAGTCTGCACTAATTATTTTTTTAGTTTCTATTAATATGTGTTATGCATGGTTTTCTAAGAAACCACCCGTGTTTGCACACGAGTCTTACCGCTAGTGCTATGTAATAAAAGAAACCACTTTGGGGACACTTGTCATCATATTAGGCAATCTCTTATAGATAATTATTATTTTCGTTTAATCTCTTCTAATTAATTATAGATAACTCTCCTACTAAATATTATTAGTTTAATATCTTATTGATAATTATTATTTAGTTTAATCTCCTTCTCATTTATAATATTATTTATTTGAATTAATTATATTTGAACGTTTTGTTTAGTTTGGTATCAAATAGATTTTACGGAACTTAAAATAAAATTAACTAATATTATTTATCATTTATACATTTACGGAGTTTTAAATAAAGGGTTAAATTTATTGAGACTTCGTTTTGTATTAACACTAGTGGGAATGCCCGCGCGTTGCCGCGGGTATTTTTTTTGTCGCACGTTGTGCTATGGAATTTCCGAATCTTTTTAAACTATGTTGTTAGATTGCCGAACCAGAGAAGGTGGCTGATGGACCAACCAGTACAGAAACGACAGGGCAACAACGACTTCTGCAATTGTGGTCGGCTTGAGGATGGTTGTGGTTGTCGGCACACGGAGGTCGTACCTAAAAATTAAAATTTTTGGAATAGGTCTGATAATCTAGTCCCACGTCACGCGATCCGCTATTGATATACGGTCGCCAGAAAGTTGCTTGAGGTGGCATTGGTTTTGATGAAGAAAAAATGGGTGCCTTTTGATGACCTAGTCGTGAATTCAATTCAATTCAAGAAAAGATAAAAATGAACCAAAAAGCAATGCAAAGAAATCGACTCTTCAACCAATTAAGAATTTTCTTTTATGTCTTCTTGAATTTTCTTTTATGTAACACGTGAAAATTAAGTACCTTAATTAACATTAACTTGAATTTCAGATATGATTTATGTATAAGTTATTTGTGATCCTTACCTATACGCAGGAGATCGCTTAAGTTTTTGTTAGTAATGAATTCATATACAAGGAAGAGTTGTTCCGCTTCTAAGCAGTATCCTACGAGTTTAACAAGGTTGGGATGACGGAATTCTTTCAACATTTCCAGATCAAACTGCATTCGAAAATGATCAATTTTCATAATTAAATCGTGTTTCGTGAAAGACATATGTATGCAGCTACACCATATGAATTGCACTGGGACTAACAAGTTTGTAGCGATGGAGTCTCTTAACCGCAATGGGAAATCCAGTATTATCCTGACAAGGAGAATACGATGTCTTATCTACCCAACCTTTGTACACCTTTCCATAATTCCCCTCTCCCAAGTATGTCATTTCCAAAGTTCCTCGTTGCAAGTTTCAGTTTGCCATATGTGAACCTTTTCACATCTCTAGCAACTAATTCTCCTTGTAGATGAGGGATTTCACCTTGACCACTACCATCCTTGTTGGTTGAAGATCAGTGACTCATGTTGTTTCCAAGGTAATATGGTGAATTTCTTCCAGTTTGGTCTTAGGAATGACCATAGGAAAAAGAAAAAAGAAACAGAGTTAGAATACACAAAAAATGGAAGCTAAAAACTATCATTGTTTGACTATGAATCATTGACGGAGCAAATATATGTCACTTTTCAATTTTCACATACTTTCAAGACTATGAATCGTTGTTTGACTTGAAAGAAAGAAAAGAGCTTTAACATTTTTCTAAATTTGCATATAGGCTGAACTTAAAATTTGTAGTAAAAGAAGTCAGATGGTACTCCAAGCTTCCATCTGACTTTGAAATTTTGAAGAATCAAACCAAAGACTGAGTGAACATATTTTGTTTACAGGAGTGCTAAAATGTTATGAACACATGAATATGTACATGTGAAACTTAGGAAAAGTTTGTCAATACCAGTGTTTTGCTTAGTGATGGACACAAGAAACTTTTGAATCTTTGAAGTGAACCCTATTCTGCCTGTTGACCTTGATGACTCATCATATTTTCTCTGTAGTACCAGCAATGCCTGAAGGGAGGCAACAACCTCGGTCATGGTAGGGCGTTCTTGCGGAATTCTATGCACACAATGATCTGCAATTTGGTAGACAGAGGAATAAGCTTCAACAAAGGGTGGCCGATTTATGCCATGTGTGTTCTGGAGAGCAAACAACGCTGCCTTAATCCACGGTATCAGTTGGATATCATCGTTCTTCAGCTCGTCTATCAATGCTTGTCAACCATTAACGTTTAAACTTTAAACCTAATAGTAACATAGAAGATAGAACAAATTAACAATATTTTCACATGGTATAATTATTTCATAAACTTTTATTTTTTTCTAATACTAACTTGAATTGGAGCTGGCATACAAGTTGCGTACCTGTGGCATGACCCCAATCTCAAGTAGAAGAGATCCAAGAATGAACCCACCACCAGACCCCAATAGGCCACCAAAAGTCCCACCCAAGACCCCACAAAATGCACAGAACATAAGGTGGGTCAGGGTGCAGTCAATTACAGCCTCACAAACTGATTAAGGGTTCCCAGTGTCTCTTCTTTTTTTGATTTCTTTGTACAAGTTGATGTATTCATACCCAAATACAGCTAGTTCTATTGGGAACTGCACAAAACATAAATAAGCCTTAAAATGTATGTGATCCATGTGAATAATTGATATAATCATTAACTTCAAGTATCTGTATTATGGTTTCACTCATATATGCGATTGATGAATATAAAAACAGAATTATATGTGGCATGATGGATAAATACAAATATACATATTCATCTAATTCGAATGTTTTAAGGTGGAAGGCATACCTGATGTGTATTATGAAATTAGGGATTATCTACGAATTAGAAAGGTAAAATACATGAAAGCCATAAAGGAGACTGCTTAATAGATATCATATAAAACCATAACTACAAAATCCGAGCGAGGGTGATAATTATCAGGAGTATCAAAAGCCAGAAGTACAAAATCAAATAGGATCGCTTATCAAAAGCCAAAACGTTACCTGAGTGTGCGTCGTCCCAGTTTCTTCTCAGTGTCGAATATCATTAGGAGTAATCCAGCAAAAATCATATAATAATTAGCAATATACAACCCACAGAAACGTAACTGAAGAACCAAAAACCCCAAAATTGTACAATTACGAGTTTGATTTAAGTGATTATGATAGTACCTGAGATTGTGGGTGTCCAAGAACGCAAACGATATGAAACAAATAGAAGTAAAGATGAAGCTGTAACAACTCACTCTCCTTTATAACATCAAAATGATAAGAATCGATACCAGTGAAGAGAAATTGAAGCAACAATTGTTGATGACTTGATTCTAGCATTCAAGATGGTTAATTATGGCATTCAATAGCTTGAATTGATTAGGGTGTAGGGAATCTGAAGCGACTATTGTAAATGGAGGGAACGTCTTAGACTGTTAGGCATCTTAACCCGTGCTCCGGCTTCTAATGTCGTTAATTCCATAGATAAAATGTCTAATATACCCTTAAAGTGTCTTAAATTTTTTAAGAATGTTCAACTTCACCCCCTCTAAAATGGCTTATCTCTCTTGTACATGATGCTTTAAAATTTATATGCATGGCAAATTACCAAAAGGGTAGAAAACCCAGTTTACTTAATAAGGTATTATAGATATTAAATATTTTTATTTTTACTATACAAAATTACATTTACTCGACCATGTAATACATGAGGTTTTTTAAGATATAACTTTTTATTAATTGATATATAAAATTAGATTTATTCAATTCGTACAATACACGGGGTTTTTTAAGGATATATATATTTTTTTATTATTTAGTACAGAAAATTACATTTATTCAAACCGTGTAATACGCATATTTTTAAAGATGTATTTTTTAATATTTGGTATATAAAATTACATTTATTCAACCTGTGTAATAAATGAGGTTTTTTAAAGATGTATTATTTTATTATTTGGTAAACAATATTACATTTATTCAACCCGTGTAATACACGTGGTTTTAAAGATATAACTTTTTTATTTGGTATATAAAATTACATGTATTCAGCCCGTACAATATGGTTCTTATAGATATAACTTTTTATTATTTAATATATAAAATTATATTTATTCAACCCGTGCAATAAATGAGGTTTTAAAGATATGTTGTTTTATTATTTAGTATATAAAATTTATTTATTCAACCCGTGTAATACACGGGGTTATAACCTAGTTTTTCTAATAAAACTAAATAGGCAAATCAAAGAATATATTATTTTTTAAATTGAGAGGTTAACAAATTGTGCTAAGTTTGAAATATAGAATGATTTTTAAGATAAATATAATACTAAAGAATGTTTTTCCTATAAATTATGTGTAATAATGGTCAGATTACATACGTTAGTGAAATGGGACGACTTTGAAAATATGATAGGACATTACGAGTTCCCAAACTACATTTGATTTTTTTATGGGTGATAACGTCGATGATCAGCGACAAAAAAAAAAAAAAAAAAAAAAAAAAAAAACTAGTTGTTATTATAATATTATATCATATTAATATATCCAATTTATTAATTTATACATAACTATAACTATGGATAAATACGTAATATATAAAAGTATTTATCTTATATTACTGTAGTATTTTATTATTTATTTTTATTTTCATATGTGACATAAAGTTTTTATTTTTCAATCATTATGGATCAAACCAAATTAGGTTATATTCTTGTAGACCTAAATTGTCTAATCTAACCTAATATTTTGTTTGCGAATAACTAAACATATGTATCCCTTAATTTAGCAGTATTATTATTTTATTATTATTTTATTAATAATATATTAGATTAGATTGAGGATCCTGTACATTAATCCAGAAGTGTGAGAAGTACGAGAAGTGTATTATAACACTATATATAACACTATATAACACCATATAAACCATATGTAACACCATATAACACTATGTAATACTATATAACAAATATAACACTATAGTTTGTCTGATAGCATGTCTATGATAGATGTATAGTGTTATATATTGTTATATAGTGTCATATAGTGTTACATAAAGTTATATGGTGTTACATATTGTTATATGGTGTTATATAGTGTTATAATACACTTCTCACACTTCTGGATTAATGTACAGGATCCCTACCCAGATTAGATTAATATCCAATTCTTATTATTAGTATATAACACATAAACCTATAAAAACGAACATGATATATAGTTTAAAATTTAAATTATATTGTATATGATTTAGATTATATTTTAATTTATTTTTGTAATTTATAATCAACAATGATTAAGCTAAATCTAATTATTATACAAAATATTTACATAGCTCCTTAAGTTCACATTTGACCGGTGATATAAATTAACGGGGTGGGTTTTAATTGGATTAAAAAACAACAATAAATTAAATAAGTAAAGATATAAAAAATGCCCTTCATTTAACTGTTTTTGATGAAGTTAATGGGCTGGATGAAAATGACAAAAAATATGCAAAACTCAGGGACAAATGAGAAAAATTGTTATTGCTATTGTTGTTATTATTTATTTGTAACTAGAAAAGTGACACGCGCGTGTTGCGCCGCGGGCAACGAAAGTAACATACAGTCGATCAGATTCACAAACTCTAGTTATGCAATCAATGCTAATAGAATAACAAAAATGGTAACCCAATTGTATCAATTATATAAACTCCTAAACCTCTATTCTTTCTTCACATCTCACGACTGCTTACCTGTTTCTTGTTTATAGAATTCAGATAAGAAACTGTAGGAGGTTGCAGTCTTCCTTGGGGTAGCTGCAAAAAATTATCATATGTAAACAGTTTTATCAGCTTTTTTCATCGTACTATAATCGACTTACGTAAATCTCATTGAGGGCAAACTGGGTAGATTTACCCCCGAATCATGTTTTTATATGTTAAAGGCATATGATGATTAGTCCTCTGAATCTATGATCCAACCTTGTGACTGTTCAGGTTTAACCCTAGACCCCAAACAACAACAGATATAAAGGATTGTTAATTACCTTCAAATTATTATGAAACAATTTAAATTTATTTTTAAAGCATGTATATATCAAGTGGTTGCAAGAACATATGTACCATGCTTTCTATCCACACCGTTTCCTTTAAAGCTAGTCTTTAAAGTATCACGTTAAAAGTTAAAACAGAAACTGGATCAACCCATTTATAAGTTCCTGTATGGCAGAGGATTTCCACTTCCTACCAAGGGCATCCTTAATCTTGAGATCAATTTTTGGGCCTTAAAAGGCATGGCCTTCATCAACTTCATAAGCCCGTCCTTTATCATCCAAGGCATCTTTCAATGTGCACGTTGCTTTCACCCATATATCATCATCACCTACCGCCTTCTTGGGTTTAGTTGAAAGGTTGACTTCATATGTGTCGAAATCAACAATACAAAGTAATCAACACGTAGTATGCACAAAGGCCAAACTTAAAAAAAGTATATATAAAAGAAAAAAATGAGAGCGATGTCACAACGACATGTTTTGAGCCATCAACATCAATAACCAAATGAATTCAAAATAAAGATAGTGTAAATATGAACGACGATATCATAAACATTCATTCTATATAAACGTGAGAATATTAAAAGTTACCATTGTCTTCTATACCTTGAAATCGAGATAAGAGAACATACATGTTTTATACCCTTGTATGATGAAAAGCATAAGCTATTATCTAAGTAACCATGAAACCGCCCTTAGAATATTTTTATCTTAGGACATGTAAACACATATATGAACAATATGAGAGTAGTTCAAGTTAGGAAAATTGGTTTTTAATAAACCAATCTTTGTCCCGTTGGTAAATAATAATTTTACCTACCTAATTGGTATACAATAATCATACATATCAACATGTTGGTACTCAATGAACTTCCGTTAATTTTTTTAACTGAAGTTAGTTTTTAAGTTTTATTTATTACACAAACAGTCCCTGTAGTTGTAATTACTAGTTTTAACTATTTTAAAACTAGTAAATTACAGTCCCTTGAGGTTTTTTTTGTTTTATAAAATAGTTAAAACTAGTAAATTACAACTACATGGACTTTTTGTGTAATAAATAAAACTTAAAAATTAACTTCAGTTAAAAAAAATTAACGTGCTTTAATCAAGTATTAAAAAAGATAAACTACTGAATTTATCTTAATATAGTCTTCAAGTATGAGTATGAACTCTTTCAACTAATAACTAACAGTGGCTTATATATAATTAATTTTCAGATAAATTAAAGTAGCAAGTGCAGAATATTAATCTAATATTTGTGTTTCATTCACTTCCTAAGCTCATTAAAATGGAAACATCATACAAATAAATTAAGAATAACGTGATTTAATTTTACCATCCACAGCCCTAGTAAGCAACGTGACATAATGGTTCTTGTTGTTGTCTTCATTCAATATCATATGGTTAATTGTTTTTCCAATGAGAGAGGCTTCGGAGACGGAAGTTGAAACATCCTCGGTGACCTTAGCATCGTCAATAACATATCTCTTTATCTTCTTTACTGCATCAAAAATTAAAAAGTGGAAAAACCCAAGTCAAATAAAATCATGAAATCTACATCAAAAGGATTTAATTTAGGTAAATAAATTCAAGTTGAACAGATTTTTAATCACGGCTTGTAATCGAAAAATCAAGAAGTGAAATTGATTCACATAGCGAAACCCTAAAAAACCACAAAAACAGGGGACGATTCTTTACCTGAGACATAATCCCATAAACAACCTGTGGCTGGCGGTAATACGAACATCCGGCGGTTTCATCTCCAAAGCCCGCCAGCGAAGCCGCGGTGGTTCAGCTTGATTTGGCGGTACGCTTGGGTGAAAATTGAAATCGGAGAGAGGTACCAGATTTTATATGGTCTTTTCTGTCACTTGGTAGAGCAATTAACTAAGCTGAGAACGCACGTGGTTCCGCCACCGTGTGCAGCCATGCGCTGCCGCGTGCACCACCGGAAACAGCGGTACTCACTGTTCTCTCTCTAAAACCAGCTTATATAGCTTTCAAAATATAAAACAACTTTCCTTGTACGGTACAACTATAATATGCAAGGAAAACAATAAAAGCACAATGTACAAACCTCATTGCATACAATTCAAATATAAAACAACTTTCCTTGTACTATACAACTATAACATGCAAGGAAAACAATAAAAGCACAATGTACAAACGTCATTGCATACAAATGTTGTAAGTTATACTTATGTATAATTATGAATTATTGTTATCTAAGCACTAGGTTATAGTCTCGTGTATTAAACGGGTTTACGTAAGATATGGTCTTTATTCAACCCATGTAATACGCGGATCTGTAAGCTAATATCTAATATATATGGTATAGGAATAGGGAATATGTAATTGATTATAAATGTTAAGTAAATATGTAATAAATGATCTTAACAGGGGATATATGTAATGATTTTGTATAATTCGTATACTAGCTTACAACCCCGTGTATTACACGGGTTAAATGACAAAAAAAATGTAAATTATAAACTTGTATATAAGCCTTATTAATGAAATGACTTATTTAGATAAAATAGTAAAACAAAAGAACAGTTATATTTTCGTTATTCAAAATAATTTTCTAAGTTTTCACTTCTCTCGCTTCTCTTTTGAGATACTACAATCCATTTTATTATATGTCTTAAAAAGAAGTAACACTAAAAAATAAAAAAAAAATAATGATCACAAAATTGTAAGTATTTTTAAAAATATTTATAAGTTATGAGGTTATGGTAAATGAATTGTAATTAAATTCTACTATGTATATTACTGATATAAAAAATTCTTTGATATAAATACTATTTTTAGATATATGGATCATGAGACAAGATACGAATATCATCATTGTATAAAAAATATTACATTTAAAAAAAATCATACTAAAAATAAAGTACACCTTTAAAAAAATAGGACTAAAGTTTTTTAAACTATAAATTTGAGCGTCTACAATAACCTTTTTAATTAGTAGTCGACATTTAAATATTCAAATTAAAATTTTTATAATATTATATAATGTCTTTATTTAGCATGATGATAATGTTTTTAGTTGCGTAATATGATTGAAACTAAGTTTAATATTTAAAACTCAATGTTATTAGGAAGTTGGACCATTTTTTAAGATGAAAACATATTGATATTAACATAAATTTAAAATTGGAAGAAAATATTGAACACGTGTATTACACGGCTTAAGTAAATACAATGTTATATACTAAATAGCAAAAAAATATGTCTTTTAAAAACCATTTAGTGTTCGCTTTAAAGATAATTTGGTACTTTATTTAGATAACCCGCTTGTAATTTTAGTCTTCTAAGTTATATACTATAAGTACGTGTGATTTCTACAAGTTGTGAGAACGTAGAGAACTCTGCCTTACAAAAAGTTTTTTGATTTTTTTTTACAGCGGGTGTGAATGAGCGGTTAGAGACTCAGGGTGTTAAACTTTTTGATTTTGGATTCAAGTGGTTAAAACCACTAAAACATAGGGGCTCAAAAAGTAATTTACTATTAATTAAATTTGAAATTTTACGTTTGATCTCTAACTATATTAAATAATATTATACTTATTATATTATTTGATACATTTATATTTGTTATAGATAATTATTAATTAAATTTGAATTTATACGTTTATCTCTAACTATATTAATTAATATTATATTATATTTTGTGTATAAAAAACTAATATGTAATATTATTATTAAAAGGGATGAGGCACCAGAGAGTGACACGTGTACAAAAAGATTTTTGTTTATTAGTATAGGAAGATATAAATTTAAAATATTGAAAATAAACTATAACACATGTATATCGTAATATTAAAATTAAAATGTCTAAAATGGAGATAATGTTCCCGGAATGGATAACAATTTTAGGGAAGGGGTTGTTTGAATTTGGATCGGAGATGGGTGTCCCTGGACTAGGAGATAGATAGTGTTTGTGTTGGGCCACTTATTATTTCTTTTGAGTCTTGTTTCTGTTGGGTTGAAATGTTGAATATCACGGCAGTGGGCTAATAGATCATGTTACTATGTTAGTGTGCTTAACATTAGGAAATATTGATATCATATGAGTTAAAGAGGTGTGGAGAAAACCAGTTCACGACCTGAAACCAGTTTCTAAACCGAAACGAAGCGTTTGAGAGACTGGTTAAAAACCAAACCAAACCAATCATCGGTTTGTAATGCGTTTGATAACCATAACCCTTTGGTTGAAAGTGGTTAAGGCTGCATCAACCGGTTTGAGAAAAAAAATTCACTTTGACTACAATCGTAATGATTTGGGTTTAGAAACCGATGCGTACTAATTGATTTGAATTGAAGCTTAATTAATCTTTATAAGTATGTGTCATCATATTTTCATGTATAAAGATCTAACCAATTTTAGAATATGTTTTAAGCCTTTAAAAAGGATGAGAGGACCATGTATGTGCTAGATGTATGTTAATACCAGTGGCGGACTCAGATTGAACGGGTCGGGGTTTCCGGACCCCAATGTTTTTTAAAAAATTAGTAGATCCGTATATTAAATTTTATAAGGATCCATAAATACAAATAGGTGGACATTATAAAAAGAAAAGGAAAACTGGTGTAGTGGTAAACCTCCCTCTTTAACTACAAGAGGTCATGGTTTCAACCCTTATATAGCCTGCTTTTCCTATTTCTTTAAATCTGGTTCAAAACTCGCTCTGACCCGACCTGAACGAGGGCCGACCCAAAAATTTTAAAGTTTTATTATGATTTTGAACACCGAAAAAATGGACCCCATTGGAAAAAAAATTCTGGGTCCACCACTAGTTAATATCCATTAGGTACTTATAAGAAACAGTAAATGAATTTGCTTGAATCAAAAGCCAAAGTTAAGGCTTAATTGTACGTAAGCAATACTAAGGGATCAAGATATGATTGACAATCACATACGAAACGGTCGACGAGGCACATAGGGCAATTGTTGGGACATTTTCTAATTTTTCGGTATTCGTATACATACTAAATAGATTTTTTATTGGATCGGGTAAACAAAATATCTTGAGGTTTTTAGTCCGAAGATAACATACGTTTTCTTAAGAGCTAAGCTTATATCCTCTAAATTCTATACTACATTTTCTTGTCCACTAGGGCAAAGCTTAAATGGCGTCCCTACCGATTTGGATTTTGAGAGACGGGCCTTTACTGAGTTTTCATTCAAGCCTCGCTACTAACATGAAGATAACATACTTGATTTAGCTTATTTTCAATTTCAACTTCATTTTAGAAAGCTTTGCTTGCCAAACTATAAAAAAAATATAGTGTACTCTTTAGAAGAAAAAAATATTTACACAACAAAAACCAGTTAAAAATTATTTGCTAAAGATAAAGGCTTCTTTCTCAAATAATCATGTTTCAGTTATCACATTGAAGCCATAGAAAAACTCCTTGATTGTCCAACCGAAACACCACTCTATCCAATAAACCCTATTAACATCGTCACCGGCACCCTCTTCTCCGGCAATACCCCCCAGATTCCGACCGATAAAAGCTTACCCTTTTAGCTTGCCGCCTGAAGTTCCGTTTGTCACCTATCAAGAGGTATAATTTCCTACTTCCAATCAATTACTTCAAGATTCAAGCATTTTGTGACTTTAATTGGTGTTTTCACTGACGAAATAATGAAGTTCAAAGTTTTTTTATGGGTTTAATGGTTATGCACATGAAGTGTTCGATGTTTTGCCTCTAAGAACCTTTCTCATACTCTTATTTTTTTAATCCATATTCATTTTATTAGTTTTTTTTTTTTTTTTTTTTGTTAGGATGCTTATGTTGAGGCATTATTCTCCACTGGATTTTGCTGCAAGATTGCCATTTCTTAAACCCCCAAAGAAAGTTAGCAACTTTGTGGTAAGCCAGCCTCAGTTGTGTTTATTATCACTGAATTTAAGAGTGTTTGGAATTTGGGTGTTCCTTTTCATATTATTATTCTGTTGTCAATGATAAAGCAATCAAACTGCATACTTTATTGTCGCACCCTTCTACGTGATACTACTTAGTTTACGTACGTATTACACGTAATTGGTAGATGAGATGGTGGATCGTTAATTGCTCCCATTGGTTATTTTCTTGAAAGGTTGGTTTTATTAAAAGAACAAAACTAGACAATAGCTAGGAACAAAATTACATGTGCAATATTATTCGAAACAGAAGCTACTCCATTGAGACCATTCGGGTGAATAAATGCTCCACAGTCTCATCCTTCGCTAAACACAGTGGACATAGTAATGATTGAATATCTAGGTGTCTTCTTTGTAACGCCATATATAATTTACTCGGTAGCCATCTGTTCCATTTAAAATTGTGTGTGGGGTCTGGGTTATCCGACCCATGAAGCATTTTGCGGAGAGATTTGACTGTGAACACCCCCTCCATGTTACCTTTCCAGCTCCAAACATTATTGTTTACCGGCATAGAAACCTGCGAAAGCATAGAGCAACAGGTTACAGGCCTGCAGTTCTGAGATCTCCTGGACAGTCATCGGACCTCTATACCAGCACCAATTCTGTCCCGCGTCAGCCCCGTTACTGCATAATCTATCCCTTACCGAGTAGCCTTTGAACTTCTTTAATTTGAAGATGTTTGGAAAGAGTTGTTGAAACGGTACATCCCCAACCCATGTATCAACCGGAAAACGTATAACCCATTACCCACCACATCTTTAATAAGACTGTCGAGGTGCTAGGCAGTCAATAGCGGTGCTATAGCATGGCTATAGCGGTTAGCAGACATCTGATTACATAGCGGTCCAAAGAGCGGTTAAGTATAACGGTTCCGCTATTAGCAGTGCTATATGTCGCTACTTGACCGCTATTTTGAATCCTGTATAGCGGTCATAGACCCACCGCTTTTCAAAGTTTTTTAATTTCAGGCCAAAAGTAGGGAAAAGCCCAAAAAAAATCAATTTTTTTGTTTGGATTTACCCAAAAGTAAAGGCCCAAACTCTAATTAAACCTAGTCCAGTAATCCTAAATCTAATGTGTGCGTCGTGCGACCGTGGCCAAAAATCAATCTTCTTCTCTGGTGGCTTGAGGGCTGAGGCTACTGAGATCATTGTTCTTCATAGTTCAAATATTGACACTTTCATGTTTTCAAATACATAAATTCTGCATGATATAAAAATTACCGATATACAATCGCTATAGCCTATATATCAAATAGCGTACCTTGACCACTATAACTGCATAGGCAAGGTGTATGTTTTCCTTTTTCATCATTTTTTTCTTTCTTATTGATATTGCACCAAACACCGAACAAACCATTTTGATAGGATGAAAGTTTCGGGTTAAAGTGGATTGTCGTCACAACTTTTCACCATAGTCTTAGTGTTTCATTTTTATACCGCCACACCCATTTGGTCAAAAGACTACTATTCATATTTTCAAGAGAACCTAAACCAAGCCCTCCATTAGGCTGACCGTTAGATCAGTAAGTCATATAATTCTAACAGTCCCCTGTTAGGGTTTTCATCTCCATCATAGTATTCCAGATTTTTGAACACGTACTTTCGAAATACCTGTAAAGTGACAAGATGTTGGGCCTTGGGTGGTTTTTGTCATATGTATCTTCACGGTATGGCATGATTAGTGAATCTTATTTTGAAGAATACTAACCGGCCTTGCGTTATCTTTAGGTAGTAGCCTGCCGTAGTAGAACACCATACAGCTTGAGTTGACAATAGAAGACACGGAGACAGAAATATTTTATTTTTTTCAATGTTTTTATTCAGAAAAGCAAAATGGTTACGTATTTAAATGTCATCTAAATTGCTAACGTAAGTTTTTATGATGCGCCCTTGGAGAAAAATATCAAATAGTTGCTACTTTTGATCTTCTTATCCACTTCTCTGTTTTTTTTTTTTTTTTTTTTTTTTTCACATCGGATATCGTAATTTCCAGGTATGTGCAGCCAAAGGTCCTCGACCAAGATATCCACGAGTTTGGAAAACAAGAACAAAAATCGGAACGGTTTCTAAATCACTGAAACTTGTTGAATGTGTAAGTTATTTTTCTCCGTATGGCTGTTAGTTTCATGATAAATAGTTATCTAATATGTTAAGCGATATCTTATTAACTAGTTTTTCTATATTACGTGTCAGATAAAGGGATTATCAAATGTCAAAGAGGAAGTCTACGGGGCTCTTGATTCATTCATCGCATGGGATTTGGAATTTCCTTTAATTACTGTGAAAAAGGCTTTAAAATCACTTGAAAATGAGAAAGAATGGAAAAGAATAATTCAGGTAAAAGTTACTATCTTTTAAAATTTCTTTTATTTTTTGTGGGTATCTCAAATTCGAATCGCATGGATTAAAGGTAACCAAGTGGATGTTAAGTAAAGGCCAAGGAAAAACAATGGGGAGCTATTATTTATTGCTATCCGCTTTGGCAGAAGATGGAAGAATCGATGAAGCCGAAGAACTATGGACAAAACTATTTTCCGATAATTTAGAAAGTATGCCGCGAATATTCTTTGATAGAATGATTTCAATCTACTACAAGAGGGATATGCATGACAAAATGTTTGAGGTACTTTTGTATTTGGATCATTAATTTAGAATATATATAGAGAGAGAAAGTGTATCGTACATTTTGTCTTAACGTACGAGCGTACGCAATGTCAAATTCACACGTTATAACAAAAAGTCGCATGTTGTAAAAGTAAAAGTTCGCATGTTCATAAAAAAATCGCATGTGTATAAAAAAAATTAAAAATCGCATGTTATAAAAAACAACAAAAATCGCATGTTGTTCAAAAAACCATACTCGCATGTTATAAACCATTTTTCGCATGTTGATACTGAATATCGTACGCTTCGTACGTTAAGGCAATTTGTACAATAACTGGCCCATATATATATACGGGGGATGGTTCAATTAAAAACCCATAGTTAGTGAGAGAACACGAAAACTCCTCCTTAATGAAAGGGAATGGGGCTTTTAATGAAGGAGGGGCAAAATAAAAAAAAAATTATATATGAATTTTCAAACATTTCTATATTCTTCATATGTTATTGTTTTTTTTTTTTGGGTTAATGGATTTAAACACCCCCAACTATGGCCATTTGGCCGATGGCACTCTCAACTTTGACTTTGGCTCCCACCACTCCCAACTTAACACTTGGGTTGTCATGGCACCCCCTCGTTAAATAAACACTAACCTGGTTAAGAAAATTAGCCTACGTGTCATTTTAATCTGATGTGGCGTGTATGACGTGGCCACTTTTTGATGAAGTGGCTTGTTTCAGATTAGGTGTCATGCTGACGTGGCCCCTATCTCTCTACATCTCTTCCCCACCTCCCTCTCTCCACCAACTTCCACCAAAAACCATCACCGCCCACCACCGAACCCCCTGCCACCATTAACCACCATCATCATTTATACCAGCCGCAATTTAACTTCACCATTTACCACCACCCACCAACGCCCTACCTGCCACCATCCTCCCACCACCGCCCCGCCTGCAAGTCTGTAACATGAAGCAAAGAGAAAGTGGCTCAGATTTCTAACATAAAGATCAGACAAGAGGGACGATCACCGCCATGGCTGCAACACCGGTTGCACCGTAAGAGCAAATAAAAAGCCCTTGTTGGAGCTCTCACATACCATCCGGGTTGCCCCGCCAAGATACGGGTCGATGTTGACCCCATGACTGATTACGATGCTCGGATATGAATCCGTACACAAATCATTATCATCATCGCCTTCTCATTTTCATCTTTCAACAGTGATTTCAGACTGCAAGTGGAGGTGAAACGGCGGATTTCACCGGCGACGGCACCACTGTTCCCATCCTCAACATCACACCACCCCCCTGAAATAGCTCTAGAATAGTGAACAGCGAGGGTTTAACTGTTAATCTAAACAAATTACCTCATGATGATCGGAAACAACACGCCATTCTTTCCGAGAGGACTGAATCTCACTTGGATTTCGTTCAAATGTAAACGGCCAGCGGTGGTTCCGATTAGGTGGCGGAAACCCTAACGGCTCAATCTCATGTTGCTCCGATGTCGGTGCCGCTAGGGCTAGGCAAAGTGCTAGCCAGCGTCCGTCGGAGATCGGAAAAACGGCTCAATCTCATGTTACTAGCGGCCGCGTCCATCGGAGATCGGAAAAACGGCCAGCGGTGGTTCCGATTAGGTGGCGGAAACCCTAACGGTGAGATGAGATGGAGTGGGGATGATGAAACCCTAACTGTGAGATGAGATGGAGCGGTCGAAGTGGTGGTGTTAAGTGAATATAAACTTATTTTTATATATATAATATATAAGTGTTTATTTAATAAAATATTTTAGTTCATTAAAAAAACGCCACATCATCTAAAATTAGCCACGTAGGACAACAAAACTAACCAGGTTAGTGTCTATTTAACGAGGGGGTGCCATGACAACCCAAGTGTTAAGTTGGGAGTGGTGGGAGCCAAAGTCAAAGTTGAGAGTGCCATCGGCCAAATGGCCATAGTTGGGGGTGTTTAAATCCATTAACCCCTTTTTTTTTATAAAAATTGCACCATAAGATCACAAATCTTCTGATCTTTCATTCCGAGTATATTCGAGCATATTTTTTTCGACACAAACACAAGATTTAACGTGCCGTTCTTTTTTCAATGCTATTATTATATTATTATAGTATGGCACATATACAAAACTACTTAGCCTTAGGTTTTGGGTTTAGGTTAGCTTTTAGGGTTAGGTTTTTGGGGGGTTTAGGTTTCGGGTTTAGTTTTTAGTTTTATTTATTTATTTATTTTTTTTTTGGGGGGGGGGGGGGGGGGATGGCCGGTTTAGGTTTTTCGTAGCATTACACATGTGTAATACTAATTATTATTTTTTTATTTTTATTTGTATTTTAAAAATGCTAGATTTACAGCCAAAAAATGTTTAAAAAATTTTTTGGTGTGTTTTTAAAGTTTTTTTTAGAAGTTTTCGAGTTCTCGCAATAAAAGAAGTTTTCGTTTGAACCCTATAGGAGAAGGATAAAATGAAAACCTTGGTGAGTTAAAGAAAACCAAGGAAACCTCATCTCCACCATCCATTCATTTAATCTATGGTGGAGATTAAATCAAGTACAAAAAGGTGGTTTTTTTTCCAGAATATCTAACAGTCTGATAAAAAGTGCTTTTCAAAATTTGTAACAGTCTGACACAAAAGTGTGTCTGTCTGTAAGTGTTACACAAAAAACCTTCCTAAAAAAATGTAACACATTCACACGTTCTCTCTCCTCTGACACGAAAAGTGTAACAACGTCAGAAAAAAGGTGACTATCAAAAAGTGTAACACGTGGCATGTTTTGTTATATATACTTATATATGTGTGTGTGTTTTGTATTCATCTAACGCTTGTATTTGTTATTAGGTTTTTGCTGACATGGAAGAACTCGGCATACGACCTACGGTTTCGATCGTTAATATGGTTGGAGATGTACTTCAGAAGTTGGGGATGATGGACAAATACCAGAAATTAAAGAAGAAATACCCGCCTCCTAAATGGGAGTATAGGTATATTAAAGGAAAACGCGTTAAAATCCGGTCACAAAATCTTAAACAACCCGAGAATGAGTTTAGCAATGAGGCTGAGAATGAGGACTCGACGAATTCAAAACACCCCGAGAATGAGTTTAGCAATGAAGCTGAGAATGATGAGGAGTCGACGAATTCAGATGGATCTGAAGCGGATGAAGGTGCTGAATCTGATATATCTCTTTCTGTACCCTGATGTTAAGGAGTGTATGTGTGTGATTAGTGTTAGAATCACTGTATCATATGATTGCTGATATGGTATAGTAGATCAATCAAATATGTCATAGATGATGGTGTGATTTGCGTCTCATGCAAATTGCTCATATAAAGTTGGTCTATCGTGTCATTAATAATAGAGTTTAGTTGTCTGGTTATGTAATGTAACGCAAATTTGAATCAATCGCTAAAGAGACGTGCATAAAACTAGCTGTCGAACGTGGGGTCATAGAACTCGATTTAAAAGCGGCAATTTATAATATTCGAGCTTTAAACAAGTTGACCTGAAACATGATACAATTTCTAGTGTGTCCAGGTTAATGTTGATGTCTTTTGACATGAATGAGATGGTTATATAGTAAATCAAAAGCTATGTTAACTGTATAGTTAAAAACAAACAGTCTTCTTCTTGCAGACTGCAGAGGTTTGGTCTACCTCTTCTGCTACAGACGTCTGCAGATATGGTCCGCAGACTGCAGACGTTGTCCGCAGACTGCAGACGTTTTACCTCCGAAAAAACAAACAACACCTAACTTTGACCTTTTTTTTTTCTACCAACTTTGACCACCTCTGACTTTCTTGTTTTGATCATCTTTTTTAATGTTCGACTTTCTCCTTTTTAAAAATCTTGACTTTTTTTTACTTCTCTCCAACTATTCGACTAGTAAATTTGACCAATTTTGACTTTTTTCTTTTTTGGGATCGACGTCGATACCGCAACGAGCGGGTAATTTTACTAGTTACTAACTATAAAAGAAAACCTGTTAAATCCATGAAAAGTAAGTAGTTTACTTTATTAAAAAGTATATTAAAAAAATCCAACTGCCGTTGGGCTTCAACTGCTTGGCTGTATGTTTGGGCTACACATGTTTGAACAAGGCAACATCACCACGAACTCGCTGTTTACATGAACCTGAAATTGTGTTGTTAATCCCAAAAGCAAAAAAAGGTGGTTCTCTCAAAGCAACCCGTTCCAAACCCCATTTCTCTCGCCCTTTCCTCTTTTGTCCGCCGGCGGCTCGATGAACACAGCAAGACCGGGTTTAGCGTGCAGGGTCGCCGGAGTTCTGGCTTGACCCGTCATTCTAAGTCCCTTGTTGTTGCTTCCATTCGCCTCCGGGGCCGGGTATTCTTTTGGTCGTGTTTCTCGGTGCACATTCGGCTTTCCTTATTCGGTTGGCTTAGCGGGTCTGATATCAGTCGCGACTATCTCGTATAGGTTCAGCTAGACTGATTCGAATCCCGTTAACACTTCCTCGAGTTGTGTTCTGGCCGAAGTGATTGTCCCTCCCCTTGCTTGTGGTTTGTTCTCATGGCTGGTAGGGGGCATCAGTTTGGTAACATCGTCAAGTTTTTTGTCACTAACCTCCCCGAGGGCTGCACACCTTGGGAGCTCAGGAGGTGCTTTGTAACACCCCGAAAACGGGTTTAGTAATCAAGCCTCGTTAATAGTAAAAACGGGTAAAATACCGTTAGTGGTAAAATTAACCCGGTGAGTATTAGGATTTAAATAAATAAATCTAATATTTATTAAAAGGATGGGAAATACTTTGAGAAAGCAAAGTATATAAAAAGGCCCGAGATTTAACGGGACTTAAAATAAAACGCGTTTTTGAACAAGATGAATAACTAGGAAAATTATAACCTAGTTAACTACAAGTCTAGAAATAACTTGAAATAGGGTTAAAACAACCAAAACTATATGTCAAACAAAAGTGGAGGGGCCAATGTTGTTAAAATTGAAATTTATATTATTGGTTTTAATTAAAAACAAAACCAAACATCTCATTTGAGATGTCTGGTCGATCAAGAACAGGAGAGGGCGACACCCTCACCCCCAAAACCCTAACTTCTACTAAACTCTCAAATTGAAGGCCCAAATCGAGTTGAAATCAAAATCTGAACATAGAATCGTGATCACCTTGTCAAGAGGATCGTAAGGTATGTCGAATTTGGTCACTTTGATTCAACCCAAATTCTTGCATGTGATTGAAATTGAGTGTTGAGCTTAATTATGTGTTGTAAATACGAAGTTGGAAGTGATATAAGGTTTAGGGACAAACCCTAGATGATTTCTTGTCAAAATTCTTGCATGATAATTGTAAGGATCAAAATCACCATAGTGGGTGATTAATAAGTTAGTAGAGCTTGATAAACACTAGGATTTAAACCCTTGTTCTAGTGTAAACTGAAATTATGAGGAAAGCTCTGAATTGTTGATGTTAAAATATGTGTATATAGTCTAATTGAAGTTAATTGGGGTGATAAACTCAAGTCATGAACTTGGTTTAGATTATGTAGAAATCTGACCCGCTAAGTGTTTGTGAAAATGCCTCAAAGAAGGCTTAAAATTGAAATTTAAAGTTAAAACGCATGATTGTAACGATTTAGCGAATTATGCGATACATGATTGAAAAAAGGTTCTAAATGGATTGCGAATTGAACTCTTTAGGCGAGTAATCCGGGTCGTCAAATGGACAAGCTGGTGGAAATACGCGTTTGGAAAGGATGCTTAAAAGGTACGTAACTACGGTTCCGTTACATTATGCTTGATTTAGTATTTTCATTAGTAGACTTTAAATTAGCATAATACATGAAATTGGCATTTAGTGGAAGTGACGTAGATCACTAGGTAAATAAACGGGTCAAAAGGTGAAATTATCACCCTTTGACAATATCGACTAATGGTTTGTCGAGTTACATGTTTATAGGAATGAATATCAAATGGATACGCACATCGTTATTGCTTAGCGGCTACTAAGTCAAGGTATTGAAACGGGTCAATATATTGATCCGAGCCAGGTATGTATAATGATTCAATTCATCATGTAGAACTTGAGGTTTTCTAAGAGTTAAACAAGGTCAAATTGGATATTTGGTTATCTTAAAGATAAACCGAATAATTCAAGTTATAATTGTAGTGTTTTAGAAACATAATGGCTTCTAAACAAGGTTATAGTTAAAAGATCGAATTTTTGGGTCAAACAAGTATCTGAAAGTCCTTTGTCGTAAAAGAAGGACCAAAATTGAACAAAATGCCCTTGTAGGTTAAATTGAACAAACAACCCTTAAAGGTTGTTTGGAAATGAGTTTCATGATTAAATAAATACTTAGAATGAGTGTAGAAGTTGAAAGATGTAATACGTTAGTCAAATAGCTCTATTTGAGTCTTGCCGTAAAATAACAATCCGAAGGGTAAAACTCGGAACATATAGATATACACATTGAAATCCAACACACAAAGAGTTTTAGTTGAAGATTACTTGATAAGAAATGTAGGAATAAGATGCTAGAAATGAATGAAAGCAATTTCAAGCTTTAAAGTGCTTAAATACCCTTAACGGGTCAAAATAAGCATACGAGCGAAAACGGGTTTAAATTGTGTAATAAACCTATGATTAGAACCTAATATAGTAGGTAACATTAATTTGAAGAAGTGTATGAGATATAGGAATCAAATAAATACGTTTGTTTGATAAAATGCATAAACGGGTTAAAATTCGGTAAAAAGGTAACGAGTCGAAGGCTTAGAAGTCTCAAAATTTCTTATGTAGGATTTTAACTCCATAAGATGGAGGATTAAATTACGGACGCGTAGGAAAAAGAATCGGGTAAAACGGATCAATAACGAAGAAGTTATGGCCGTTTCCGTGAAATCAGGTCGTGCTGGGTATGTACAGCATCAGCTGAAGGCAACAGGCTGTGAAAAACAGGGCTAGGCGTGACGCCTAGGCCCTTGGCGTCACGCGAATCCCCCTAACTCCGAAAATTTTTAAAATTTTGTCATTTTAACCCCTGTACTTGTTTGAACTTAATATTTGACTATCAAAACTAACTTTTAAGTTGGTTTTGATCATAGGTGAATGCCAAGAGTGCACGGATGAAGATCAAGCGACGAGCAAGAACCGAACACAATCACGAAATAAGCTTCCACACTATGTATCGTTATTATGTTAAACGACGAACGTACACATGATATGTTGTATACTTTTAAATTGTAAAAAGTTTTAATAAACCCGTAATTTCCAATGCATATGTACTCTTAATTACATGATTGTTTTTCGTAAATGATACGTTAAACCTTAATTTATAAGAACAGGTGTTACATGCTTGGAAAGTTTTGGGGAGATTTCTGGTACTTATGTCGCAAGAAAGAGAGATAAGCAAGGATGCAGGTTCGGGTTTGTTTCGTTTTCAGGACTCAGGGACAGACGACAGGAGTTGTTGAGGAATCTTTGAGGGGTTAGGATGGGCGATTTCAAGCTTAAGATTAACGTGGCTAGGTTTGCAGTGGAGAACTCGGGGGAAGCCATCGAGAAGGAAGGAACGGTTCAAAATCTTAGATCAGCTGGACAGAACTTTGTTGGGGGCAATTTCAACGTCAGAGATGTTAGGAGTTATAAGGACGTGGTGGGGACGTCCAATAACGGGAGTGGCTCTAAAGGAATCCATGCAGATAAATATGTGGCAGATCTGAGGGTTGAAGAGAAGGCGATTGTGGTACCTGATAGGGTGGGGGTGTTTAGGGATCTTCTTGGGTTGGCTGTGGTGGGGAGAACTTCAAATCTGGAAACTTTGGTTGACTTTGATAGGCTTCTTAGTATCGCCAAGATTATCGTCGCTAATGTTCAATACCTTGGTGGCCTGTCGTTGCTCATCACGTTTCATGACGAAGCATCGGTAAAAAAGTTTTTGGAGCTCAAGAACATTTGGGACCCGTGGTTCACCAAACTTGATCCGTGGAGTGGTCAAACGCTCCCCCTTGAGAGGGTTGCATGGCTGAAGTTGAGTGGTGTCCCTCTGCATCTGTTTGAGTCTGATGTTATGAGTCAGGTTGGTGAATTGTTTGGCAAGGTTTTACATGTGCCGAAGTCGTTTGAGGAAGACCAGGACTTGTCGATAGCAAGGGTGGGGGTTCTCGTTGGTCATTCGAGTAGGATTAAAGATGAAGTTACCTTGAAATGGAAGAAAAGATCGTTCAGAATCTGGGTAGAGGGGGATCCCGATGACTGGGTTCCAGATTGTCTAGGGCGTAACATCGATTCAGAATCGGAGGGTACCCTGCCTTTAGAATCTTCTCTGGTAGATGACATGCAGTTTTCTGGCAATGGAGAGTTTGAGGAAACTCAAGCGACGAAAGGTGATGGGGTAGCTCAGAAGTCGCCGGCATTTAATGTTCCTAGTTCCCATGCAGATCTTCCCCCGGTGCATGGGGAAAAAGTATGCAACGCAGCCAACATTAACGAGGAGAGAGAAAATATGCCTTATGTTGTTCAAGGTTGTCGGCTGAGATCTAATGGGGTGGGGCCTGAAGCTACTGGGGGTTTCAAGTGTGGGTCTGGAGAGAGAGTGGGCCAGCCCAGGAGAAGATGTGCTTTGGGTCAAAGGACCTCGAGAACCCAAGCCCACTCAGTAATTAATAAATCGCCGGTTGAAATGCGGCCCAAAAAAAGATCAAGGTGCTTTGTGGAGGATGACGTTCCAGGATTTGGTTATGTGGGGTTCACTTCCAGGCTCAGCACCCCCTTGGACCTTAATACCAGAGCTTCTTCTTCTGAGTCACTGGCGGGAGATTCACAACCTCCGGTGAGTCCAATCAAGGATCTGAACGAAGGTAATCGGAATCAAGGTAATGCCGCTGAGAAGGAAATCGAAGCTACCATTAACATCGGTGCTCAGGTGGGAGTTGAGTTTGGGCAGAAGTTAGAGCAGGCCAGCAAAATCATTGGATCTTCAGGTAATAATGTGGTGGAATTATGAACCTCTTATCGTTTAATGTTCGTGGAATCGGGGGTATGGAAAAACAAAGGTGGGTAAAGAACTTGAAATCTAAACATGGGATTACTTTTATGGCTTTTCAAGAGACGAAATCCGCCTCGGTGAAGGCAGAGGTGGTTGCGGGGTACTGGGGCAACAAAAATTTTGGCTTTGAGAGTGTTGATTCAGTTGGATTATCTAGGGGGCTAATTTGCATCTGGGATCTGTCAGTGTTTCGTATGTCTAATGTGGTTAAAAATAGGAATTATCTCCAGATTATAGGTCAGTTGGCAGGGAGTGGTTTGGCGCTGAGCTTTATTAACGTGTATGCTCCACAGAGTGTTGCGGCCAAAAAGATGTTGTGGGATGAGTTAACTCAAGTGATTTCGGCTTGGGAAGGTTTGTGTGTAGTGACAGGCGATTTTAACGCGGTTAGGTTTCGGGAAGAGAGGAAGAATTGCACGTTTAAAATGTACCGTGCTACCAATTTTAATAGTTTCATTTTTGATGCGGGGCTTATCGAGTACAACATGAGAGGCAAAAAATTTACGTTCTCTTCGACGGATGGAAGGAAACAAAGTAAATTAGACAGATTCCTTGTTAATTCGGGCTTTTTCAACGTTTGGCTTGAAGCGAGTGTTGAAGTGATGTCGTCGTTTTTGTCCGACCATTGTCCGATTATTTTAAAGACTGATTTAGCTAATTTTGGGCCTAAGCCGTTCCGGCTCTTTGATTCTTGGTATGATAAATCGGGCTTTAGTGATGCGGTGGTTTCGGCTTTAAAGAAGGATCTCGGGGTTCACGGCCCTCCGGATATTCGATTCATGAGAAAATTGGGCATTCTCAGAGCTGAAATTAAAGCATGGAGGGATGAGATGCTGAAAAAAAGTTAGAAAGATGTGTCCACGGCCTTGTCGGATCTCGAAGATATTCAGGAAATATTAATGGATAGGAATCTTACCGAAGAGGAGGAGTGGATTCTAATAGAAAGTAAGAAAATCTTAAAGGAGGAAGAAGAGCGGAAAAGCAGTGACTTGAGACAAAGATCGAGAATAAAATGGGCAAAGGACGAAGACGAAAACTCTAAATTTTTTCACGCTTTGGTTAACTGCTGGAAAGCTTCTAACTCGATTCATGGGTTGGAGGTCAATGGCTCTTGGGTGTCGAAACCTTCGCTTATAAAAAAGGAGGTATATAGGTTTTTTTAAGATGAAGTTCGTTGAAGATTGGGTTAATCGGCCTCGTCTTATTTGCGCTGATATAAAAAAGATCTCGGACGCGGATTCGTTGATGCTGGATGCTCGGTTTAATAAGGAAGAGATAAAAAAAATGCAGTGTTTGAATGCGGTGATGACAGGGCTCCGGGCCCCGACGACATTAGCTTTCGGTTTATCAAGCGTTTCTAGAACCTTTTTGAAGATGATTTTGCTAACATAATGGCTGATTTTTATGCTAACGGGGTAATAAATATGGGCTGCGGCTCTTCCTTTATAGCCATGATCCCTAAAGTTATCGACCCAATCGGGTTGAAAGACTACCGTCCTACCAGTTTAGTGGGAATTGTAAATAAGGTGATATCGAAGATTTTGGCGAATAGACTCAAAAGAGTGTTGGATTCGATCATATCGACGTCTCAGTCCGCCTTCATCGGTGGCCGATTCATCCTGGATGGTCCGCTTATTATCAATGAAATCCAGAATTGGTCCAGAAAGGCTAGGAAAAAGGTCTTTTTTCTCAAGATTGATTTTGAGAAGGCGTACGATAACATAAACTGGAACTTCGTGTTAGATGTGCTCGACCAGATGGGTTTCTCTAGTAAGTGGTGTTCGTGGATCAAGGGAGTGTTGTCTTCGGCCAGGGCTTCGGTTTTAGTCAATGGCTCCCCGACTTTTGAGTTCAAATGTCACAAAGGTATGTGTCAGGGTGATCCTATTTCTCCTTTCCTCTTTGTCGTGGTTATGGAAGCTCTTACGTGCATGGTTAACAAGGCTTGTAGTTTGGGGATTTTCAAGGGTGTTACTCTTCCGAACGGGGGTCCGACTGTTTCCCATTTATTTTATGCGGATGACGCGATTTTAATGGGAGAATGGTCGAAAGAAAACATCCAAAATGTGGTTAGAATTCTGAAATGCTTTCATGTGTGCTCGGGTCTCAGGATCAACTTGAGTAAATCGAATTTGGTGGGGGTCGGGGTGCAGCCAGGAGAGGTTGTAGAGATGGCAGATTTTGTAGGATGCAAAGTGGATTCGTTTCCATTCAAATTCCTTGGCCTTTGTGTGGGTTCGAATATGAACCGAACGTCGAATTGGCGACCGGTGTTTGAAGTGTTTGAGAAACGTCTTTCTCTTTGGAAGGCGTCGCTCCTTTCGATGGGAGGTAGAGTCGTTTTAATTCGCTCAGTGCTCGAAAGTCTCCCTTGCTATTATTTTTCCTTGTATCGTGCCCCAGTGAAGGTTATACAAGATTTGGAAGCTCTCATTAGAAAATTTCTTTGGGGAGGGACCTCGGAGGTGAAGAAGGTCCATTGGGTCGCTTGGGATAGGGTGGCCTCGCCGGTCAACATGGGTGGCTTAGGGCTCCAACATCTAAAAGATGTCAACACGGCTTTGCTATCAAAATGGGGGTGGAGGTATAAAAACGAGCAAGGTAGTTTGTGGGTTAAGGTTATAAACGCTCTCCATGACTGTCACACCCCGACTTTCCACGTGTCACCGGTGGGCCCGGTGGGGAGTATCGTGACGTAGTTGATATCATCATAGTCAAACAACACAATTTATGAATGCACAACGGAAGCAAAAGATGAATATATTACAATCCGAATATAAAGTAATATCAAGTATTACAACGGAAAGTAAAGGATCCACAGGCGGATCTTAAAACATAAATATTGTTCAACAGACTTTAGACGCCTAGAATTTGCAAGATTCCTTATTAACGTCCTGAGCAGCTTCCAGCCTATTACGTACTTGTACCTGTCACTTAGACTTTTGAAAATACGTCAGTTTTCACTGGTAAATACACTCAACTGACTCATTTGAAAAGAGTTTAAGAAAATTGATTTAGATGCACTAGGCACAAAATACTTTGACACTTTGATTAAAATGCACAGAGGCAAAATTAATCTTTTATACTTGGGACAAACTATATCACATGTTATCAGTTTTACATAACTTGCTCTACATACGGGGCCCGGTTCTATGCCGGCTCAAAATTAACCGACACACCACTATTCCCTTATTGGGAATCCCTTATTGGGTATAATTAATTAATAAGCATATAGCATCTGTCAGGTGTATGCCTACACCCCGTGCTTAGGTCGTGGCCATTGCATTTAATGAGTCAAGGATATCCAGGACACGGTCGTATTAATCCCCAATGTTTCAGTCAAGCAATACGAATTAAAACAGGTTATTTGGATTTCCCGACTTATTGGTCTTTGAATCCCATACCTGACCATGCGGTATTTATATTACCGTATCCCAAGCCCGTAATAGGGAAATAAGTTAAGAGTATTTACCTGAGCTAGTTCCTGTCTTAAATAGCAAGAATTATAATAACTCAGCCGTATTCACTTAAGTAAGCGTAGGTACAATTTACCGGAAGGCTCTAGTCTGGAATGATGGTATAAATAACCAATTAGAATGCTAACGGGTCTTTAATTAAGCCTAAGCTTAGACCGGTTAATTATACGGTTCAAACGCACGATTAGGCGAAGACCGGAATAGAATGTGACTTAGACCCAACAAGTTCGGAGACTTTCTTAATATGGGTATTTCATACACATTCTGGATTTTGAGATGAAACCGATAAGGTTTGACCCGTTTCGGCTAATTTATGCAAACTAGTTACATAAACCGAACCGAACGCGTAATATGCGTAACGGGTATTCATAAGAGCCATATACAGGTTTCCTAAGTTAATATGCTTCAAATATGTTGTGACATCAGTAAGATGTCTTTTTATTATGCCCGCAACGAATTTAAACACAAACTATGCCTCGTAGGGGTAGTTTGGTCATTTTCAAGGTTATAAAAGGGTTTAAGTAATACCCTGAGTTACAGGTCTGATGTAATCAGCAAAGATAATCAATTTGCTAAGTTATATCAGTAGGGTATCGTATATATGTGAAATTTATCAATTATAACCAAACTATGCACCGTAGGGGCATTTTGGTAATTTCACATAAGCCGAAAAGCTCAAAACTGAAGTCTGAGTTTAACAACCTTTGCTTACTGTTAAAATATTATAATTTTCCTCAAATATCAGTAGGTATCACCCTTGGTATGTTTAAAATAGTTCTAGTACATACTATGCGTTAAAAACGCTTAAAAAGGTGATTAGAAGCCATTTCCGGGTTCGATACATAAAACTGATATTTTTATTATTACAGAAGGCTTAAAAAAATTTATTTATCATTTAATTTTAGTAGCAAAAAGGTTTGGAGTCGATTGGATATGTAAAACTCACTTTATAGCCCCTAAGGGCAAAGCCGACAATTACCGGATTAAGCCTAGGACTATAAGTTATGCTCAGCCTAAAATTAATTAAAAATATTCAAAAATCCCAAAATAATATATTACATCAGTGGGTAATAAGTTTGATATCAAAAAGTAGGCTTAGATAGGCCATACGCTAATTACCCCGTTTAACTAACATAAGGCTTTCGATTTGCGCTAATGAGCATAACTCTCAAACTACACCTCAAACTGATGTCAAACTTTGCATACAAGTTTATATATCAGTAATTAAAGTTTCTACTCTTTTACATTTTCAAAAATCACGTTTAAGGTGAAAAGGGCATAACGGTCAACATATGAGCAATTAACGGAATCATGCGTATTAATTGGTTAACTAATGAACCATGGTGTATAATCACAGAGGGTTATACTAGCATGTAACCTGGTCCAAATGAAGCTCTAAGGTAATTCTAAAACATACAAAAACGGGTCAGAACTGAAGTCAAAGCTTTGCGACTTTCGGTTCCGAACCGGGTCTAAACAGTAAATTGCCGGGTTGAACATGTTTAGACATGTTCTTACACTAATTACCAAGTTATATTAATGATCCAACAGGTTGTATGTGTTCTACATTGCTAATTATGCATAAATTAGAAATTACACATTCTGTTGACTTTTTAATAGTAAGTTTGACCCGACATTTGACCTAGTTAGAGTGGGAATCAGGGGGAACCCTCTTAAGGGTTTATTACCCACATAATTACCAACTTATAACTACTTTTGATTCGACTAATCACTGGACCATTAGTGATTAATCTTAAAGTCAACCGTTAATTACGACGGTTTGACTTTTAAGTTATAACTAAGCAAAAACTTAACTAAGGAAGAATTAGCAAACTTACTGAAGTCCTATGCTTGATTAGGAATGTCTTGTGTCTGCTCTTAAGCTCCCAAAAGCTCCGTAATTGCACAAGAAGTGAATGATCAAATGGTTGCAACTTCATGGCCTTTTATAGTGAATTTTTCACCATAAAATGTTGACACACAAGTCTACAACTGACCATAACTCATCAACAAGTGTCCCAAGATGTTTAGGGGTTGTTTAGGGGTCAAGAAAGATGTGGAAAATTGGTTAAAGTCGAGTAGAAGGCACTTAGCAGGCAAAAGCCCAAAGAATTCGGATCAGAAGGACCCTCGCGTGGCGCGAAGACCCCCCCCCCTGGGGCTTCACGTGGCGCGAGGCCTCATCTGACAATATCTTCAACTTTTGATTTTTGTGTTATGGTCCTTGGCTCTTCAAACTTTGTTTAGACATCATTTTCTTGCACTTTGAGCCCTCCAAATTGATGTTTAAGGGCTTCAAGACATTTACCCATTTTGTTTAGTCCTCGGTTAACTTTATTGTCACCCGAAAGTCCTAAACTTTAACGTTGACGCTTTTAACCCCTCGCACACGAATTTGATCATAACTTTCTCATAGGATGACGAAACTTTACGAAATTTATATCGTGCATTCTAGTGAGCATAATTAACCGTTACAAAGCTTCCGGTTTGTCAAAAGGTCACTCAGAGGTATAACTTAAACATGTTGACACATTTAACCCCTGTAGTTTGTAATCTCTCACTTTCTTTCATGTTTCGCTTCGTATGATCCATGATTTATTCGTTCGAAGGTACGAGCATCATGTAGGGTTAATGTACAATATATTTATTCACTGTTGACATTTAGAACTCGTATATCCACATACTTTTCATGATTGTCAACTTTAGTCCTTTCAGAACATTCTTTCACACGTTCAATCATATGACACGTGTCAACACATTATAGGACGTGAATTTTCGAGGTGTTACATCCTCACCCCCTTAAAAGAAATCTCGACCTCGAGATTTGTTAAAGTAAAAGAAGTATTTTCTAACTTATTTTGGGCTTAATCTTCCCCAGTACCTTTGAGCCTCTAAGGCACTCCAATCGACCTTTATAATAGGTACATGTATCTTTTTGGAGTTTCTAATCCTGTCGATCCTTAATCGACACAGGGTGCTCATACTATCATAGTTCTGCACATCATTATGTGATAGTGCTTTTCGACTTATTGGTGACACGTCGCTAAAACATTAGTGTGGGTCACATTGCGCGTTCCACCAAGCCCCTTAATTAGGTCTTAGCTCGTAGGCTATTTAGTCTTGATACATTCGAATCCTTCGAATGACTTTGTATATTCCGAGCTTAACTAACCCGAAATTACAACTCGACACACCCTACTAGGGTGTTATCTTTTGTTGAACCTTATCTTTTAACCAGAACTTAGGAGGGTTGCTATTTTCATAAATCCTTGATTTCCTGCCGTATACTGGCAACTTACAATCGATTATGGATTTGTATGATCTTATTTGTTGTTTCTAATACAACTTTCAGATCCTGATAATTGGACTTACCAATTCTCTATTTAACAATAGATGTTTAACATTCCACCCATACAAGGTCTCCAAAGGAGTAGCCTTGGTACTTACATAGTAATTGCTACAGAAAACTTATTTTATGGTGAGATGGTTATTCCAACCATTGTTTAACTAATCTCAGAGAATAGCTAAACCTTACAGCTAGTCGAACCAATCGACGGTCCTGGGCAGTAATAGCGATTCTTAATTGTTGCCTAAATAAGGTTGCGGAAATCAATGCATAAGCAAGGTGATCCATCTTTCTTATTTATATGAATCAGAGTTCTTAGGACTTCGAATTTTGGCTTTATGAAATCTTCTCTAGAAGTTTATCGATTTGGCTCTTAGTTCTTCCTATTCCGTTGGTACTAACATATATAAGGCTTTTACAATAATTGCAGCCCTAAGCGGGATGTTTGTCCTAATATCCACTCGCCTCTCAGAAGGTAATCCTGGTAATTCTTATAAAGAAGATAATTATGACACACACAGAGATGTAGAGATGTCTGTATTCTCAGGCTTTGGTTCATCTGTCGCTGTCGGTGTCGGATATATGACACATTCTCTTTACAAATGCAAAGATGCCCTAAGTAGAGATACTTATAAGGACATTTTATATTGGATATCTTCTTTGTATACTACTAGTCGACTTTAGTACAATATGACCATTGGGATATCTCAGGGGTTCCATGCATTAAACCTCCATACTGATCAGGCATGGAAGCAATCTATGGGACACACTAGGATACGCCAATCCTCATATGGAACTCTTATCAAACATAGTTTGGCATTCGCAGGCGATATAAAATAATGAGAAAATAATAAAAAAATAATAATATATATTGTCGTACTCTTTCTGGGGAAGAGTACTCTAGACTCTTATGAAAGGATTATCTCCGAGAATGGGAGAGAGGGTCATTAAAGATTCCATTGGTAAATTATACCTCATTTTTAATATCTGAAGTTCTTATGAATGTAATCAAAAGCTTGCTAAGCTTATGGTTTACTAAAGGTTTAGTAACCCTTGCATTAACGTAAAATACTGAGCAGATACAATCGATGCCAAAAGGTAAAGACGTACCTAATGCTATTATTGAGATGCACTGTCTTTGGCATTCAATCGGTAATTCAGGCGTTTACTTCCTTATCCTTCCCAGACTTAGCTGCTCCTTCCTTGGCGGCCTCAGGGCAATTAGTACTGATGTGGCCCTATTCGCCACAGCTGAAACAGTTTGCATTCTTTATGTCCCTACATTCGTGGGGCTGGTGGCCAGTTCGTTTGCAGATGCCACATTGCTTTATCTTTTGGTTTGATCGACACCGTCCCCAGTGTCTCTTGTTGCACGTTTTGCATGTAGGCTTCTTGTTGGAATCCTATTGGTCATTGTTGAGCTCGAATTTGCTCTTCTTAGGATTCTGGGAGTTATCCTCCTCCCTTTTACGCTTCCCATCTTCAGAGGCTTTGGCAGCCTTGTTTCTGACCACATCGAGTGTGAGAGATAGCAACAGATCTGCCGCCGACCTGAATGTAGTAGGTCTCGATGCTTTTACACTGGCCTTTATTTCTGGGGCTAGACCCCCAATAAAGCGAGCTATTCGCTTTTTTTCCGGTGTGATCAAATAAGGAACCAATCGAGACTTGGTATTGAAACTTGTAAGGTATGCTTGACAATCTAAGTTCTCCATGACTAATGTCAAGAATTCAGTCTCGATCTTCTCAACTTCATGTTGAGGGCAGTAATTTTCTTTGATAAGAGCAACGAACTGATCCCAAGTCATGTTGTACAAAGGGATCTTCCCGATGGCTTGAATTAACGATCGCCACCAGGCTAAGGCCTCACCCTTAAATGATTGCGACACGAACTTGACCACATCCCTCTCAGCGCATCCGCTGATATCCACAACTGTATCCATTTCATCTAACCATGTCATACAATCTACAGCTCCTTCCTCCCCAGTGAAATCCCGGGGTTTACATGAAACAAAGTACTTGTAGGAGCAACCCTTATCACGGGGTCCTTGATTCAGTATGATCTGTTGAGACGGATCACTGTGATGATTAGAAGAGTGACGCTCGTCATCTTCCTTCTTGGGTTCATCCTTCTTGGAAGGAGGCTTCGAATGCGGTGTGGATAGGGTCCTACTCCGAGTCCCACTATTCTCTTCGTACTGCCGCTCTAAGGCCTTTGTAACTGCATCGTCTACTAACGCTTTTAGTTCAGCACCCGTTAAATTAATTCGGGCGTTATCATTGTCCTCCACTGGGTGGCTATTAATTTCATCTGAGCCAGCCATTTAATTGAACTGTTACATAAAACAAGGACAATAGTTTACTTGGGAGTTTATTGTGGAATTGTCTTTTATGGCAATTCATTAACCATGGTAACGGAGACCATATTTGGTTAATTTATTAATCACATTTATTTAGGATTTATATTATAACTTATCCTAATTATAAAACAATAATAGTTTTACTAGTGGCACGAAAGGCCTAGTCATATGGACATTTATAAATTATAAGCTATGATTTCAGAGAATCAAGCATTGAGGTTTGAATCATAGTTCATTACCTTTTCTTGACAGGGAGTTGTAGGCTTCCACTGTCTTTAGTCTCATAGGACATTAACTATAGCCCGTAGGCACTTCCCTTCTAAGGGATGTTTATAATATGCTCATCTTATAGGATGATATAAGCCATGATTTCAGAGAATTGAGGCTTTAAGGTTTGAATCAAAGTTCATTACCCTTTTCTGGACAGAGAGGCAAAGGCTACTACTGTCTTTAGTCCCTTAGGACAATCAGTATGGCCCGTAGGCATTTCATCACTCATGGATGTTTATGATATGATCATCTTCATTTGATGATATTAGTCAGGATCGCATTGATCATACAAACTATTATGCTTGGACGTAGTCCAATATCTTTAGACGGGGGTCAGAGACCACCACGGTCGTTGTCTTATCGGGCAACAAGTTTGGCCCGTAGGCATTTCATCACTAATGGATGATTATTTCAAATAAGGGAATTTAGATTAACCCCCTTTTTAAAAGATGGCCTGTGTGACTTTAACGATTCACAGTTTACCAAAAATGTTAACGTACTTACAGATGTTAACATGGATTGGAATCCTTTGGATAGGTTTTACCGTCTTGGCCATGTCTGCAATGACATTTAGGCTAGGTTTTACCATCTTGGCCATGTCCGCATTGACATTTAGGCTAGGTTTTACCATCTTGGCCATGTCTGCATTGACATTTAGGCTAGGTTTTACCTTTAAGATTCCTTTAATATTTAACGCAGAACAATCCTAAATTGAAATGTTAACAAGGATTTGAATCTAATTGTGGAACTACCGTCTTGGCCCTGTCTTAAAATGACACATGAGCTAGGTCTTGTCCTTTTTAGATATTGCCATTTTATTATAATGGTAGATTTTATAATATAGGAATGATATTTTTAGTATAATCGTTCCTTTAAAATTTAAACAAGTATATGGTTGCCCTAAACGGGACTTCTACAAAAATGACTCGCCCATGCAAGAGCTAATTAGAAAATAACAAAGGAACCAAATAAGGACAAATAAAACGAATTAGAATTTGTCCTATGTTCTTGTCTAGACTCAAGAATGTGCAACTGTGTAACTGAGATTAAACACAAAAGGCTAGCGTTTAATTCACTCAGTGTTGGCTCTGATACCAACCTGTCACACCCCGACTTTCCACGCGTCACCGGTGGGCCCGGTGGGGAGTATCTTGACGTAGTTGATATCATCATAGTCAAACAACACAATTTATGAATGCACAGCGGAAGCAAAAGATGAATATATTACAATCCGAATATAAAGTAATATCAAGTATTACAACGGAAAGTAAAGGATCCACAGGCGGATCTTAAAACATAAATATTGTTCAACAGACTTTAGATGCCTAGAACTTGCAAGATTCCTTATTAACGTCCTGAGCAGCTTCCAGCCTATTACGTACTTGTACTTGTCACTTAGACTTTTGAAAATACGTTAGTTTTCACTGGTAAATACACTCAACTGACTCATTTGAAAAGAGTTTAAGAAAATTGATTTAGATGCACCAGGCACAAAATACTTTGACACTTTGATTAAAATGCACAGAGGCAAAATTAATCTTTTATAATTTGATTAAAATGCACAGAGGCAAAATTATTCTTTTATACTTGGGACAAACTATATCTCATGTTATCAGTTTTACATAACTTGCTCTACATACGGGGCCCGGTTCTATGCCGGCTCAAAATTAACCGACACACCACTATTCCCTTATTGGGAATCCCTTATTGGGTATAATTAATTAATAAGCATATAGCATCTGTCAGGTGTATGCCTACACCCCGTGCTTAGGTCGTGGCCATTGCATTTAATGAGTCAAGGATATCCAGGACACGGTCGTATTAATCCCCAATGTTTCAGTCAAGCAATACGAATTAAAACAGGTTATTTGGATTTCCCGACTTATTGGTCTTTGAATCCCATACCTGACCATGCGGTATTTATATTACCGTATCCCAAGCCCGTAATAGGGAAAATAAGTTAAGAGTATTTACCTGAGCTAGCTCCTGTCTTAAATAGCAAGAATTATAATAACTCAGCCGTATTCACTTAAGTAAGCGTAGGTACAATTTACCGGAAGGCTCTAGTCTGGAATGATGGTATAAATAACCAATTAGAATGCTAACGGGTCTTTAATTAAGCCTAAGCTTAGACCGGTTAATTATACGGTTCAAACGCACGATTAGGCGAAGACCGAAATAGAATGTGACTTAGACCCAACAAGTTCGGAGACTTGCTTAATATGGGTATTTCATACACATTCTGGATTTTGAGATGAAACCGATAAGGTTTGACCCGTTTCGGCTAATTTATGCAAACTAGTTACATAAACCGAACCGAACGCGTAATATGCGTAACGGGTATTCATAAGAGCCATATACAGGATTCCTAAGTTAATATGCTTCAAATATGTTGTGACATCAGTAATATGTCTTTTTATTATGCCCGCAACGAATTTAAACACAAACTATGCCTCGTAGGGGTAGTTTGGTCATTTTCAAGGTTATAAAAGGGTTTAAGTAATACCCTGAGTTACAGGTCTGATGTAATCAGCAAAGATAATCAATTTGCTAAGTTATATCAGTAGGGTATCATATATATGTGAAATTTATCAATTATAACCAAACTATGCACCGTAGGGGCATTTTGGTAATTTCACATAAGCCGAAAAGCTCAAAACTGAAGTCTGAGTTTAACAACCTTTGATTACTGTTAAAATATTATAATTTGCCTCAAATATCAGTAGGTATCACCCTTGGTATGTTTAAAATAGTTCTAGTACATACTATGCGTTAAAAACGCTTAAAAAAGCGATTAGAAGCAATTTCCGGATTCGATACATAAAGCTGATATTTTTATTATTCCAGAAGGCTTAAAATAATTTATTTATCATTTAAGATTAGTAGCAAAAAGGTTTGGAGTCGATTGGATATGTAAAATTCATTTTATAGCCCGTAAGGGCAAAACCGACAATTACCGGATTAAGCCTACGACTATAAGTTATGCTCAGCCTAAAATTAATTAAAAATCTTAAAAAATCCCAAAATAATATATTACATCAGTGGGTAATAAGTTTGATATCAAAAAGTAGGCTTAGATAGGCCATACGCTAATTACGCCGTTTAATTAACATAAGGCTTTCGATTTGCGCTAATGAGCATAACTCTCAAACTACACCTCAAACTGATTTCAAACTTTGCATACAAGTTTATATATCAGTAATTAAAGTTTCTACTCTTTTACATTTTCAAAAATCACGTTTTAAGGTGAAAAGGGCATAACGGTCAACATATGAGCAATTAACGGAATCATACGTATTAATTGGTTAACTAATGAACCATGGTGTATAATCACAGAGGGTTATACTAGCATGTAACCTGGTCCAAATGAAGCTCTAAGGTAATTCTAAAACATACAAAAATGGGTCAGAACTGAAGTCAAAGCAAAAGTCAAAGCTTTGCGACTTTCGGTTCCGAACCGGGTCTAAACAGTAAATTTCCGGGTTGAACATGTTTAGACATGTTCTTACACTAATTACCAAGTTATATTAATGATCCAACAGGTTGTATGTGTTCTACATTGCTAATTATGCATAAATTAGAAATTACACATTCTGTTGACTTTTTAATAGTAAGTTTGACCCGACATTTGACCTAGTTAGAGTGGGAATCAGGGGGAACCCTCTTAAGGGTTTATTACCCACATAATTACCAACTTATAACTACTTTTGATTCGAATAATCACTGGACCATTAGTGATTAATCTTAAAGTCAACCGTTAATTACGACGGTTTGACTTTTAAGTTATAACTAAGCAAAAACTTAACTAAGGAAGGATTAGCAAACTTACTGAAGTCCTATGCTTGATTAGGAAGGTCTTGTGTCTGCTCTTAAGCTCCCAAAAGCTCCAGAATTGCACAAGAAGTGAATGATCAAATGGTTGCAACTTCATGGCCTTTTATAGTGAATTTTTCACCATAAAATGTTGACACACAAGTCTACAACTGACCATAACTCATCAACAAGTGTCCCTAGATGTTTAGGGGTTGTTTAGGGGTCAAGAAAGATGTGGAAAATCGGTTAAAGTCGAGTAGAAGGCACTTAGCAGGCAAAAGCCCAAAGAATTCGGATCAGAAGGACCCTCGCGTGGCGCAAAGACCCCCCCCCCCATGGGCTTCGCGTGGCGCGGGGCCTCATCTGACAATATCTTCAACTTTTGATTTTTGTGTTATGGTCTTTGGCTCTTCAAACTTTGTTTAGACATCATTTTCTTGCACTTTGAGCCCTCCAAATTGATGTTTAAGGGCTTCAAGACATTTACCCATTTTGTTTAGTCCTCGGTTAACTTTATTGTCACCCGAAAGTCCTAAACTTTAACGTTGACGCTTTTAACCCCTCGCACACGAATTTGATCATAACTTTCTCATACGATGACGAAATTTTACGAAATTTATATCGTGCATTCTAGTGAGCATAATTAACCGTTACAAAGCTTCGGGTTTGTCAAAAGGACACTCAGAGGTATAACTTAAACATGTTGACACATTTAACCCCTGTAGTTTGTAATCTCTCACTTTCTTTCATGTTTCGCTTCGTATGATCCATGATTTATTCGTTTGAAGGTATGAGCATCATGTAGGGTTAATGTAAAATATATTTATTCACTGTTGACATTTAGAACTCGTACATCCACATACTTTTCATGATTGTCAACTTTAGTCATTTCAGAACATTCTTTCACACGTTCAATCATATGACACGTGTCAACACATTATAGGACGTGAATTTTCGAGGTGTTACAATGACGGTAAGTCGGATTGGGATTTTCTTCCCGTGAAAAAAAGCTTATGGTGGGGTGTGGAGTAACATTGTTTCGGTCATAAAGCGCCCGTTGTTCGATAATGTCCCGTTGCGGAGTTTATTTAAAGGTGTGGTGGGGAGGGGAGACAAAATCCTTTTTTGGTTAGATCCGTGGCTTGTTGATGTCCCTTTAAGAGAAAAATTCCCCACTCTTTTTAAGTTGGAAATCGTGAAAAATTGTAGTGTGAATGATCGTCTGGGAGGCGAAGGCCTTTGGCTTTGGAGGCATGACCCGGATTCCACTGAGGAGTTGGCTGAGTGGTTGTCATTGAGGTCGGCGGTGGCGTCGGTCAACCTCTTGTTGGGTTCGGACAAGTGGGAATGGCTGGGAAGTGGTTCAAGGGGTTTCTCGGTTGCGGCTGTGAAACACATCATTGTGTCCAGCCGTGATTTCAGTAACCGATTCGTGATGAAGTGGAGTAAATGGATTCCAAAGAAATGCAACATATTCGCTTGGCGTGCAGATTTGAATAGAGTTCCTACTGTGGAGGCGCTTGAAAAAAGAGGCTTGGTAATGATCGACGACGGGTGTAAGTTCTGCAATGAAGACCTTGATTCGGTGGCTCACATATTCACAGCCTGCCCATTAGCTATGGGTGTGTGGGAGAAGATTAGCTTTTGGTGCAAAATCCCGAAGTTTTTCATCTTTTCGTTTAGAGACTTGGTCGAAATTCACAAAGTAGGAGTTAGAAGGTCGGCGGAACGGAATGCTATTCACGGTATTGTTCTTACCACGTGTTGGGTTTTATGGAAGGCTAGAAATAACTTGAGGTTTAACGACAAAAGAAGTAGCGTCGAAGAAGTGTTTAGTGAAATCATGATAGTTAGTTTCTTTTGGTTCAAGTATAAAGTTAAGAAAGGCAATTTTGATTGGGGGAATTGGTGTAAATTTGTGAATATGTAAGTTCTGTCTTGTTTGTCCGTCCCGGTTTTCGGGTTCGGTGTTTTTAATGAAGTTCTCCTTTCAAAAAAAAAAAAAAAAATGAACCTGAAATTGAAAATAACGTCACACACATGAATCCGAACACAATACGTACATTTATGGGTTGACATGAATATGACCAATTTAACCCTTTTTCTTTTACATATTAACACGTTAAAATTTTAAATATACATATTAGTTTTTTTATATATCTCGGTTGTCTGGCATATAAATTACCCAAACACTTTTAAGCTATTACATAAACACATTTCAAACGATAAATAAATACATGTCAACCCGTAAACCCCGCTCTTGTTAGCACAAATACGGCTCGTTTAGCTAACTATGTATGCAAGCAAGGGCGGACCTAAGCCCAACCCAAGGTGGGCAGGCGCACCCCCGGGGAAAAAAAAATTAGTGCTAAATTCCGTCGAAAATCCCGTCCGCACCCCTTGAAATTTTTCGTCCGCACCCCTTGGAATTTTTCGACCGCACCCTTGAAATTTTTCGTCCGCACCCCTTATGTAAAAAGTGTTATCAATTTATATTTTAATTTTTTTTAGTAAACTCTTATTTAAAAAAAAATACTACCTAAATTATATAACTTTTAATATCTAACTAACTAAACCCAAATACCCATACCTTTACCCACTTATAATTCCTAAATAGCTAGCCCACTAAGTCTTAGCCCATTAACCAAACCCAACAATATTTCAAACTATAATAAAATAATTAAAGCTCAAAACCTTTAGAAATTCTCTCCCGCTCTCTCTCTCTTACGTTATGATTTCTATGGCTTGAATAGTTGAAAATTAAAATTGAAACATTATGTTATGGAGCGATGAACTTATGTTATATAGAGAAATAATTGCTTAAGAAATTAGTTTTAGATGATATTTTGGATAGATTTCAAAAAATGAAAACCCGTAGGGCGTCGACGTTTTAATTATGTTTGTAACAAGGTTTGACATGTTTTTGATGATTATATAAATTTAGTTTGATGTTCGTTTATTTTACATGACCCGACCCGATACGAACCGATTTTTTTACTTATATACCTAGGGGCCTAAAATTTTTAAAAATGTTCCGCACCCCTATGGAAAAATTCCTGGGTCCGCCACTGTATGCAAGTTCGACCCGGAATAACCCAAACTCGTTTAGACTAAACTCAAACCCGGAAGTTATATGCTAGAATCGTGTGGTCTCATAAATTCACACCCTTGTAAATTACAAATACAATCTTTTCGTTTTTTAACAAATCTCACAATCTTGCTTTTTTAAGAAGTTAGTTTCTTAAAAAAATAATGAGTAAACTTCAATTTTCGTCCCTGTGGTTTGCTGATTTTAACACTTTTAGTCCAATAGTTTAAACATTGCATTTATCATCCATTAGTTTCCTGATTTTAACAGTTTCAGTCCATTAGTTTCCTGATTTTAACAGTTTCAGTCCACACTGGTATGGACTGAAACTGTTAAAATCAGGAAACTAATGGACTGAAACTGTTAAAATCAGGAAACTAATGGATGATAACTGTAATTTATAAACTATTGGACTGAAAGTGTTAAAATCAGCAAACCACAGGGACGAAAATTGAAGTTTACTCAAAAATAATATGTAATTGACAGCCGTTGCACAATTGCATTATAATGATGTTGTAATGATTGTGGTTGGTTTATAAAGGTTGACTTCGAAGTCGTGTGTTTATTATTTGACTTTTACGTTCTTCGGGAAATCAAGTCTTAAGTTACGTCTTTTCTTTTGCAAATATGGCGGGGTGACTTTTAGTTAGACGTAGACATCCAATTTTTTTATATATATATTTTAGTTTAAATGTTGCCTTTTAAGTAGTAACTCGTGGAATTTTCTGCACTTACAGCGGATTTTTCGTCAGTATCGACTAAGCCTGTTACGTTATTTGTTCAATTTGTTATTGTACCGTTATGACACCGGCACTTGGTATAACAATCGAAAAAAAATATGCCAAAGTTGACATCAACATGTGTTTTACATCAAGCAAAAACTACAAAAGCAAATATCGGTATCGGCACCAATGCTGATTTGTTACTTTACGTTATCGTACCGACACTCGCTATAACTTATATACCGTTATTGTCGAGACAACCATAAAAACGAATACGAGACCAATACTGGTATTATTCGGACGGTATTGGTTCGGTTCTGACGGTAAAGAAAAAAATCAATTATGTTACGAATCATAGATAGAATTATAGAAATAAGCATATATTCAAAATTATAAAACATTATACGATAATACTAAAATACGTCATATTGAGAAAACCATAAGTAACAAATATGATAACGATATTGATGTTCTCTTCGGTTAGTATCAATTTATTTCTCACGACAAATATTTGACCCTTATCATGGACAAAAATCATTATTCCATATCTGTATATTCGAAATTTATAAGATGTTATATTATATTATATTACTAAAAATAATGTGAGGGGTAAACACGTAATTTTATAAAAGAAAAAAAAAATCAAACCATGACGTAGCTTTCATGACATGTACACTGATTGCTATTCACAGATCGGCTTTGAATAAACTTTATATTTAGACGTAGTTAAAAATAAGCACGTCATAACAACATACTCGAAAATTTTATGAGATATGGTTCTTAAAAACTGTAAGCGAAAAATATAATACGCTCAAAAGTAATTGTAACAACTAAAGGTGTATAGATATGAATTTTTTTAAGAAACAATTAGATTGTCAAAAAATTATTTATTTTGTAAAACTCGAATCGAAATTAAATCTAGAATTTGAAATTTAATAAGGATAAATTACACTTTTCGTCCTTTATGTTTGCATCAGATTGCAATGGATGCCCTTTAACTTTAATAATTACAGTCACAGTCCTTTATTTGGTAAACCATTACACTCTACGTCCTTTAGCACTAACCTAGTTAAAATTTCAAGTTAAGACTGTGCATGTGCATCTCATGTGAGGGCATTTGTGTCTTTTCACACCTTGTTCTCCCCCTTTATAAAACCCCTCTCTCAAACTCAGACTCCATCTCTCTCTCTACATTCCTGTGTTCCACCACCACCGCTATTGCACCGCACCACCTGAAGCCGCCTTCGTCACCATCCGTTGCAAGATCTGATAACATTTAACCACCTTATTGAACATACAGAATTGATGTTGAACTAGCTTCAACCATCAAATCCAACACTACAAATAACTAAACCAGCTTCATTTCAATTACAGTTTCTTTCATTATTCAACAAATATGTTATCATTGAATTTGGGGTTTCGTTCCAAACAAATAAAGAATATCATTCATATATCAATTTCAACGCACAAAAGTTACAATAAATTCATCATCAAACAAGTTACAATAAGCACTAAAATTTGCATAACATAACAACTCCAATAAAAATTAATTAATATAAGTACTTGATTTTTAAATAAAGAAAGGAATGCTCAACTGAATGTGTGCACGAGAATGTGTTGTAAGAAGACAAACAAAATCCATAAAAGTCGATTAACGATAGCAATTATGCCAGTGAAACTGAGCATTTGTTTAATTTTACAACTGCAATTGTGTCACCGGAATTAGAAGCTTAGACGCCGGTAGCAACAGAGCATTTCAAACAGCCACAAAGAGGATTTGATTAGACGAAGGTATCCAACAGATTTCAAGAATCTACTCCCGAAAATTTTGCCCAAATCAAATCAAAGGTAAGGGTTTCAGATCTAAGGAAGGGTTTCATGGGTCGAAGTGGTGGTGAGGGGGGTTCTGGTTCCGATGGTCGAAGTGGTGGTGATGAGGGGTTAAGTTGGTCGCTGGAATGGTTGTGGTGACTAGTGAGACATTTAGGTGGTCGCCGTGGCGGTGGATGGGGTGGTGGGCGGATGTCGGATGGTGGCTGGAGTGGCGGTGGTGGGGAGGAGTGTATCCAGCGGTGTGGTGGAGTGTAGAGAGACAGATATTTAGGTTTATGTTTTGTGTGTATATATATTGTTAATGTAATAAGTAAGATTACTAATATACCCTCACATGCTAACCACATGTCATACTTAACTAGAAAATTTTAATATGGTTAGTGTTAAAGGACGTAACGTGTGATAGATTTTACATATAAAAGATTGTGACTGTAATTATTAAAATTAAAGGTCATCCATTGCAATCTGATATAAACATAAAGGACGAAAAGTGTAATTTACCCATTTAATAATGGCGAAGAGGAGGATAGTGTCCCACCAAGTAAACAATTGATTTTCTATATATTCACGCACTTTCATTCATAATTCTTATATTATCACATCAGACACATCTTTGGTTATGTTAAACTTCAAATCAACAACTTATTTTACTTGAATCAATTAAGGCTATGCGGTATGGTGATGGTCCTCCCTCGGAGGATGATTCACGTAGGATGGGTTCGAGGATGAGGCAAAGAGGATGGAGGTATGGAAATAGGGGGATGGACCTAAAATGTATATGTATATATTGTATGTATAGGTGTGTGAGAGAGGGGATGACTGTTTTTTGTCTTGTTGTGGGCTGTCGGAGACGTCCTCCTGCGGACGGTGAGGACGGGGCTTGGGGGGGGGGGGGGGACATGGAAGGAGGACCGGCGCCGGTAGGGGACGGTCCAAAGCCGATCCCCATACCGAACAGCCTAAGAACACGGTATCAATAGAATGAATCAAATGTTATGTCATTTTGAAAACAATTAAGTAATGCCTTTTATTATTGGCAGAAGAATATTGTGTCAATTGCACATCAACTTGTATTTCATTTAGAAAGCGAAAATATTTGTTTATTTTTTCTTAATTAGAGAGTATAAAACTTGACGATGAATACTGCATTATGTTTCCTTTTTTTCAAGAGTTATATTGTAGTTAGGCCTTTTGTTATCTTCTTAGGGTGAAGGGAGTGGTTAAACAGGTGAAAGTGACAAACTTTAAAATGGACCAATCAGAGTGTGCCACGTCAGAGAGGGTAAAAAGTTTAAACTTTGGTGAAAAGTGTTGGCAGTGGTGTAGACACTTGAAAGTGGTAAACTTTTTTTTTTAACTAAAATGTCATTAAAGTCAAAGAATATTCCTTTTTTGTCTGCATATTCCAAGCTTCCAAGCTTTCACCGATTTCACAAATTGCGGCAAAGGTTCACCGGTTTCACAACATTGCCGCGCGGGAAAAAGGGACGGCGCCGGTGTTGCCGCTCGGCAAACCGGTTTGCCGACCATTTTACCGCCCCACTCCCTTCACCCTTATAAATACAAATTTCCTAAAATTATTTATTCTATAATATAACAAAAGATGAAGGTTCTTAGGAATAGTATAACTATTGGACACTAATTGGATGCTAATTACAATTCTGCCCTCTTTTGTATTGTTTGTGCTCCATCTACTCATATTTACCAAATAGGAGTGAAGTGATGATGTATTACATTTTATTGTAGAGTAAACTGCCAAAATAGTCTATGAGGTTTGGTCACTTTTGTCACTTTAATCCAAAACTTAAAACTTTAGAATCTGGGTCCCTATGGTCTCAATTTTGTTGCCATTTTTATCCAAAATCAAAATCTGATCAGAGTTTTCAGTTAAAATCCAACTTTTTTGTATTTTTTCTCTCTTTTAATGAAGGCAAAACGGTCTCTTTATTATATCTAAATCTCAAAGTTACTAATATTTTTTCTATTCAAATCTAGATAAAGTCAATGATTTCTACATCAAGTGATGAAAAACTTGCATTTCTCTTAGGAGATACATGTTCAACTCTCACTTGATGCATAACAAGGCAATGTTGGACAATGATAGGAGACCCGGGGAAACTTGGTTTCAATCCTTGAGTCAAACAAGTTTTACTGGTAATTTCACCGTTGTGCCTACAAGGGGTGGATTACCGGGTTTCCCCCGGAATTGGTGGTGGACTCGGGTTACTCTCGGAGTACTCCATTTGATCCAGTGGGTGTCCCGAGAGTGCCTGGGATTAATTTTGTTGGTCGTTCCAAAAAAAAAAAAAATAAAGAAAAATTTTATTAGGAAAGGTTTATATTTAGTAATAAGAATGTGTTTTTGATTTATTTTTTTAGTCTTTTGATTTAAAAATACCCTAGCTTTGGGTTTTTTCGATTATTATACTGAGTGTTGGTACCTTAAAGAAGCGAAACGGTACCAATCAACTTTCCGCCGCGAAGCGCGGAGTCCCTCAACTAGTTCATATAAAAGATTGTTTGTTAGTATATAAAAAGTCAATGCTCTTATCATAACAATTTTAAAATTTATAAAAGAAAAAAATTACAAAATGTTCAACTTTTGTGAGTGACCAACTAAGGACCTCACTTAGTCAGTTGCATGCGAAACCCATGATGTGGTCTCTACCCTAACCCGACCCCTTTACCACTAAACGTGGCCCAACCCCATCTTATCCCTCCAATTCTTGACAAGACTAGGAACCTTTGAAACCAAAGAGTCAACCAGGTCATATAACACCCCCATATTTTGACATTCATGTATATATATCTCACATTATCACTTGTTTTTTTAACAACACTTTTAAAACCTAAATATAGATAAACTTTGGCTTGCAAGGATTAGAACTTTATACCACTTTTGTGTGATCTTTTATCTTTGGGTTCAACTGGTTGAATTCATCTCATGTATATTATATACATGTATGTACACATATATACAGAAAAAAAAAAATCCTTTCAGAACCCTCAAATTAGACAAAACCTGAAATACCAATTATATTAATAATTAGATTTTTTTTTATCAATCTTTCAAAATCAGTTATGACTTAACATTAATTAAATACAAGTTAACAAATATCATTTGTAAATAAGAGTAAATTACAAGTTTTGTCCTTTATGTTTATATCAAATTGCAAGCGTTGTCCTTTTGGCCAAAAGTTTACAGGCGGTGTCCTTAACCTTTCAAAATCTTGCACGTTTTGTCCTTTAGACCAAACATGGTTAGAAATCTCAGTTAAAAACTGTCATTGACAATGCACATGAGGGTAAAATGATCATTGTATTGAGACATGATTTTTTTGAATATACCATCTTTCATCGTCTTGAGACATTGCTTCTTTTGATCGTCTTAGAATTGTGCCAAAAACCCTAAGACTGAAAGATGAGGGACAGCGTATGTGATATAAAGATGAATTGAGGGTTGGTGAGGGTTATAAATGGGGGAATAGAAATGGTTAAGAGGAAAATTACCATTTTACCCTCATGTGCATTGCACATTACAGTTTTTAACTGAGATTTCTAACCAGGTTTGGCCTAAAGGACAAAACGTGCAAGATTTTGAAAGGTTAAGGACACCGCCTGTAAACTTTTGGCAAAAAATACAAGGCCTGCAATTTGATGTGAACATAAAGGACAAAACTTGTAATTTACTCTATAAATAATCTACACATATAGTAGAATAATATTAGTTTTCTAAATTCTTTAACTCACTTATTTGCTTATCGTAAGTTTCTTCTTTTTACGTTTATATAAAAATATTTAGAGAATTGAGAAAAACAATTATTGAAAGAGAATTAAAGAACTGAAGAGACATATACTATCTAAAGCATTCACATCCGTTCTATTAAATTTTGTGTGTAGGGTTTTTATAATAAAAAAGTATAAAAAGTGGTTGTGAGTGGAGGAGAGAGAAAATGTTATTATTTATCTGTATATTTTGGGGGACACTGTTCACCCCCTATAACTTTTTGTGGGATGAATTTGTAATCAAAAGTTTTAATATGAATAAATGCAAATTTAGTATTTTAAGGTTTAACGGATGGTGTCCATATCAACCAACATATACACATGCTTTGTTTTGGTGTCTTATATGATCTTAAGTCCACATCGTATTCAGAGTCGATCCGCTAACATGTTAACGCAACCTGTTTAATAACTCTAGTTACATGTATAAAGAAGAGGCAAATATCAAACCTTTTTTTATATCAATTACATTAACTTCCATAATAACACGACTTTTTTGTCACAAAATATTGCAATTTGTGGGATGGTCCATGTCCACCATAAACGCATACATACAATCGCATTGTTGGCTTGGTGAAAACCAAGCAGAAAGCTGGCTCCTTTTTGACTTTTTTTCAGCAAAATGTCAACCCCAAAATGGCATAAACTATGTACACTATAATTGCATTATTATTAGAACTCTCACACGCACTCCTTATATATACCCCATATACACCCAATTCACCATCACCCCACCCTCCTCTCTCTATAAAGTCAGCGCAGCAGTTCACGGTGGTTCCACCACCCTCCCATCTAGCTAGACCAAAAAAAATAAAAGAAAATAAATATTATTGTAACTATGGATGATGCATGGGATTTGCATGCGGTGGTGAGGAGCTGCACAGCCATGAATGCTGCCGCGGTGAACGCCCCCACTGCGGAGGATTATGACGATGTTTGTTATAGCCTGGAAAGTTTAGCCTCTGGATGTGAAAGTAACCCTTTCGCATTTTCGACTCCAGGTAAAGTTTTTGGTGGATTAGAGGATGTTTACAAAGCAGGATGTGGTCTGCCACTGTCCACAAGCGGAGAAACCACCTCAACGACCGTCACCATTGCCACTTGTATCGATGGTGAAGGATTCTGTCAAGAACAGTTAACAGATTCTCATGATTCCTTTTCCATGAGTTCTCAATCCACACGTCCTAGAAAAAGGTAGTCAGTCAGTCAGTCAGTCATATTATTGATTTTTAAGGTTTCTACTTAGAATCCATTTTGAGAATTAATCTTTTTTTTTTGTTTCAGTTTCATGATAAAATGTGCCTCTTCTTATGTCTTATATCATATATTATTCATACGTATTTATATACCTTTTAGATGAAATTATGACTTTTGGTGTTCTTTATTAAATGAGGATATTGACCTTTAATAATCCCTACTAGACGTCATTGGCCATTGGCAGTCCTACCTCTTTTTATCGCTCTGATAGTCCCACCTATCAACTATTTTTCCTCCACCGATCCTCAGTTAAAAAAACTTAACGGAGATAAGTTTTTTTCCGAATTACAAATTGATGATTAAGGGCTTTTGATCAGAATGAGGATACGAGTCGAATGATGTAAAACTTACCTTGAAATTGTGCTCCAAACGACGAAAACGGTGCTTTAATTCGGGTGTTTAAACTTCCAATTAACAAAAATCAAGTCGTTTGGAGCACCGTTTCGAGGTAAGTTTTACATCAATGGACTCGTATCCTCGTTCTGATCAAAAGCCCTAAAACGTCAGTTTGTAATTTGGAAAAAAAACTTAACTCCATTAAGTTTTTTTAACTGAGAACCAGTGAAGGAAAAATAGTTGAAAGATTGGATTGACAGAGAGAATAAAAAAAGATGGGACTACCAATGGCAAATAACGTTTAGTTGAGATTATTAAAGATCAATATCCGTGTTAAATGTGACATATATTTACATTTAAAGGAAAAACCAGGAGAAGACGGTGTTTCAAATGACACAAGAGCAGCTAGGTAATGATTTGTGGGCATGGAGGAAATATGGGCAAAAACCTATAAAAGGCTTCCCTTATCCAAGGTATATTTTTTGTTATTTAATTATTTAAAGTTTTAATTTGTTCTTAAATAAGTATATTTTTCAAATTTGACATCGGTATATTCTTAAGGCCTAAAAATTCGTATCAAAATATACCATGACTATAATAACTGTATAAAACATATACTTTGTGAAAGATATATAATATTTACAATTTTGGTAAACATAGTTTGATTTTCAAAATCAAAATATAATAAACCATAGAAAAAGTATTATTGTTGAATCAAAATATAATAAACCATAGAAAAACTATTATTGTTGAAGCATGAAGCTTTTAGCACTAACTTAAGAAAATAATAAAGCCTTTTTAGTTACTAGAATCAGAATATTTTCGAAGTGTCGGGGGTTGAAAACGTATATACCCATAAATTTCTATAGAACTGGGGGTCGAAAACGTATATACCCAAAAATTTCTATACGAAAACTACATCTATAACACTACTAAGCGAAAAGTTCGGAGGGCCGGGCGCCCCTCCGCCCCTTCTTTACTTCGCCCCTGAGTGTTAGGTCATAATTTTTATATCACTTTAACAACTTTGTCATTAACACACACTATGTGTTATGATGCGATATTGATAGTAATAGTGAAATATTATACGTAGGCGTCACATGAATGAGAGGGGTGTTTCTTATTATCACCTGGCATATGTTATGCTTAGTGAAAAGTGAAAGTTTAGTGATTTTTAGTAAATCTAATGCATTTTATTATTATATTTTTCAAACAGTTAATATTAATTATTTATAGGAATAATGGATTTTAATAATCCAAACTATTAGTCATTGGTTGGAAACGGTTTCAACTTCAAAAATAACCAGTGGTGGTCTCACCTTTTCACATATTGTAAAATAATGAACCTTTAATAACAGATGCTTAATTTATTTTTGTCCCCTTATCCTTTTTGGTTTAGTAAAGGTCCATTGGTTTACAATATATGAAAAAGGTGGGAGCATCATTGGTTATTTTTTAAGTTGGGACCATTGCCAGCCAACGGCTAATGGTTAAGATTATTAAAATCCATTATTCATTCTTTATAAACAATTACGTATCATCCGAAATGTCGATCCAATAACGTGTCAAAACCGCTTACGAGACAAAATACGTTTTTTTAAATCCGTTTACGTTAGAGTTTATACTAGAATTTTATTAACCTACTTTTTTGTCTCACTTTTATTTAATTAGTTTGAAGCAATTTCCCTAATGAGAGTAAGGGCAACCACGTTACAACACCCTAGCATATGATCTAATAAATTGGTGCAATTTTATTTGTCACTTTAACTATTTTTACGACCAAGAATTTCTTAGTTAGAGGTCATATTCTTTTTTATATAACTATGACTAAATAGTGTAACTCATGTTTTTATTTATTTAATTTTTTTTCCAGATTTTGTAAATTTACCCTAACGAGTTACAGTGACTGAGTGACAGGGCAACGGGTCCCTTGGTTTCACTTGGATATTCATAGATATATTTGTTTATCGATAAGGTGAATGACGTCTAGAACTCCAAGTAGTTTAACCTAGGGTTGATACTTTCTTATACGACCCAAAAATAACCTGGTTCTGAGTCATCATACTTAACACATCTAATATATGAGTTGTATTTGAATTGACCTTTCTAAATTAATTAGGTGTGCTTAGATTGCCATATTCAACATGTATACATGTCAACCCGTTTATGAGTTGTTTGACGTTTTATTTCAAAACACCAACTCTTTTACACGTTTACGACTTTGTTAGAAATGTATATTGAAAATAAAGAGTTTACTAAAAATTGTAAAGGGATATAAATTCAATACTGACATTATGAACTTTAATGGGCTAGTATTAATTGTTTCGTGTGTTGGATATTTTCAGAAATTATTACAGATGTAGCACAACAAAGGCCTGTGGGGCAAAAAAACAAGTGGAACGAAGTCTCATGGATTCAACCATCTTTATTGTTTCTTACTCCGGCGAACACATACACCCTCGACCTACCCATCGGAGTTCCCTTGCTGGCACTACCAGGAGTAATAAATTCAATACCGATAATATTATCAATCCACCTCTCTCTAGCAACACAACTGTCCCCATAATTGACCACCCTCCATGTTTCTCCTCTTCTCCAGCGTCTAATTCGAGCTTTTCTCCGACGAACTCGTTAAAGGAAGATCAATATGAAAGAATTGACGAAGAATGCGATGGTGTCCATATTCCGGATGTTTTCATGAATGAAGACGTTTTTACGAAAATCGGAAACCTGAATGGTAGATTTTAAGGATATAATGGAAAACTTCACCTAATAGTAATAAAGTTTTTCAAATGTTCCAATAAAGTCATTTAAAATCATAAGTTTTTGAAAAAAGTCACTAGGTAGCAACCAATATTTATAGAAAATTATTTCTGATTAGAACATCTGTTAAAAGTTGAGTGGCTTTAGATAAATAAAAAAAACTTTAAATGACTTTAATGGAACAAGTTTAAAAAACCTAGTTAGTATTGTGTAAAGTTATCTCTAATATAATACTATATTTTTATTTTGATTTTTTCTGAAATTTTGTGCACTATTTTATATGAGTCCATGTGTTATATGAGATTTGAAAACGATCCTAAAGAGCGGATATAATACCTTCAAATAGTTGATAATATAACGTGATACATTTTGGGTGTCGTGAGGGACGCCAACACCATAACACATAAGCGCTCATGGGGGCATCATGGCACATATGTCAGGGCAACCATGGGCGTGAGGAGGGAAGAGTTGTTTTCTAGTTATTATACAAACCAACTATTTAGTTTAACATCATCATTTCTTTTTCTAATTCTTTATACTTTTTTCAAGACCAACAAAAATTTTATTCATTAGAAACACATGTAATACCCCAACCAACGACGCAATATGTCAGAGCACATAGATTGTTCTTAACTCATAGCACTATTTAAGAGGTGATATATAGGGGGTCATGATTTAGAGAAAACGGTGAAAAGTGTGAGAACGCTTATGGATCGTCAGATCAAAACAATTTATGGCTAAGATTGCACGGTGACGTTTTCGTAAATAACATAAACTTTTTAAAGTGGACGCGCTTTAATAAGGGCAAAAAGATAAATGCTCATCTACAAAACACATCAAACGTAACCGAAACATATATACTTCCCAGAAAAACCTTCTCAACTCCTAAGGAAAATGTGAAAACCCTAGAAAACGTGAAACAACAAATATTATGGCGTCGAAAGATCAAACAAGATCCAGAGGCAAAAATAGTAAGTTAACTTCGATTTACATTGTGCAAGTTTTATGATGCTTTTGGCGTTATAATTTTATCAACAAATGTGCAGTTTCTATGGGTGTGTAAGAGGAAGGTCATCTGCTCCAAAACGCCAAAAAAGCACCAAGCAACGAAAGAAGACAACAAGAAAACATGGTACAAATTGTTACTTTTTATGTTGTTTGTTTGTAAAACTCCATATATCATGTAATATACTTTGATAGTTTGTTACTAAACGCCAAAACATGTATCGTTTGTTTAATATTGTTTAAATGCATGAGAACGCAATTTTACATATGTTATTAAACGCCATGTATCATCTGTGATTGTCTTATTGAACAACATATATAATTTGTGTGTGTTATTAAACGCCATGTATCATTTGATAGATTTGTATTTCATCATCAAATCGTAAAATATAATAGTGTATTTCATCATCAAATCCTGGCAATTGATTTACACACGTGTATGACCAAGAGAGAGAGAGAGAGAGAGAGAGAGAGAGGGAGGGAGGGAGGGAGATAGATAGATAAATGTAATACATCATATTTAATTGAACTTGAATATGTTTTATCTTTTTAGTCGAAATTGTTCACCCAGAGTCCATGGAATTTTCATTTTCTTAACAATGATAAAAGCCCAAATCTATAGATGCTCAGTCCAACAGAATTTTCATTTTTTAACAATGATAGCAAGCCCAAATATATAGATGCTCAGTCCAACAGAATTTTCATTTTTAACAATGATAGCAAGCTCAAATCTATAGATGCTCAGTCCAACAAGTATACACTATTTCTTTTGGCGACAAGAGCCGCCCTGAACATTATCTATAAAGAATGGGCCCATAAAAACTAAACTTGTATAATTATATATAAATCTTAACCGACGATAACTATGATAACAGTAAGAAAAAAAAAAGGATTTTGTTAATGAGTTTTAAAATGATATTGGGTTGTAAATATAATTGAGTATTAAATTTAAATAACCTTTGTTTAAAAAAGATTTGGTCCCGGGGAAAGTGAACCATGGGTTGTCGCCCACTTGTTAAAACAAATTAACATATTCGTCCCATAAGACTATAAGGCCGGAGGGTGTGGGAGGCGCCACCACCGCCACCTCAGCTGCTATAGCGCCGCCGGCGCTATACCCCCACACCCAGCCATTCAAGAGGGGCGCTATAGATGAGCTCGCCACCATGTTAACGAGAAGAAGGGGCTGTTTAGGTGGGGCCCACTCGAGTGTGCACCAATCAAATTTTTTTTTTAATTTTGATTAATAGGGGGCTCCATCCCACACCGTGCAAATTAAAGGGGGCGTTATGGCTGACGTGGATCCTACGTGGCGCTTACGTGTCTTGATAAAGCCCCTAGGGGCTCCATCCCACACCCTCCAGCCTAGATGTTTTTCATCTTTTCCCATGTGAGACTTCAACCCGTTATCCGTTCTAGTTGTTTTTCATTTCTCGCCATCATGTAATACGCCTCTTTTTATGTTGAATGACATGTAATATCACACATTCAGTTTATTTTTTAAAATATTGCACTTCTAACATTACATGCGTTATACATTAAAAATATCTATATCTATTTCAATTTTGTATGTTTTTCTATACATTAGTGTCATAATAATTACTATATACATAAACGGACAATCAAACTAATTTATTTGTATATTTTCAGTTTAATTTGGAGAGGTCGGTGTGAAACAATAACAATTACATCTATTCCATTTTGTTATTTAATGGTTAACTAGTGGGGTTCCCCGCGCTACGCGGCGGGAACCCGATCAGTATTGTTATGATACCGGATTATTATGCTATCGACATTGGGTCGGAATCGGTTCAATTTGTTTCTTCACCATACATATATGGTATTGGCACTCATATCGTTTATGATACCAAGGAACACTTTATTTTGAATATAACTCAGTTTTCAATAAAATTTATACCAAAACATCGAGGGGAGAAATTTAAACACAATTGCATATTTTAGAAAAAGTTAACTAATGAACGCAACTTATTAGAGTAAAAACAAATTAAATGAATTAAGAACGTATATTATTTATAGTGTAAATGGTGAAACAGAAAGTTAACAAAAACCTCTCTACGTATCGTACCGACCTTTAGATATAATTTTTATTAAGTAAAAAAGTTCTTATTATTCATCTTTTTATTGACTAAATAAGTGATTACTATGTTTAGACATATGTATCTTATGTGAAATAAAAAAATTCTTAATCTAAAATGTCAACTGATAGAACCAAAAAGTAAGAAAAAAAATTGTGTCCAAAATAAAAATAAAAAAAACCTCTCTTGTAGCTAGTGAGTTGTTCTTTTATATATACGAGTTTCTGCAAGGTTAAAGCAAATTATAAACTCATGAAACAAAATCATCATGCATTCATGCAGTAGTGATCTGTAGATAATCAGTTAATCTATCAAAACAATAAAGAATTCGTAGAGATCTTAGAAACATGAGCGTTCAATCGATCAAACGTAACAACTATAAGCAATTAAACAATCAACATACCGTAAGCAAATATGAAAATACGTAAACAACAATTAAATTACCATAAAATAGTTACACGGTCACTCAGCACCATCCTCTCTAGTAATTTTAGATCTCGAAATTCCCCAATAACTCGAAACCGCAACCTGATCTTCACCTTCCTTCTTCGCAGCTCCGGCATCCGCCTGTTTCACCATCGGCGCCTTTGCCGCCGGCTCCGCCGCAGAGCACATCGAAATCCTGATCCGCCACCATTACCGACCGATCAAACAGTCGGAAACTAAACACCGCCGTTGCAGCAAACTCCGGCGACTGTACCACGTGTTCTTCGGTCATAATCCGGCCACTGTTCATCACACACCGCCTCAAACCGAATTCGCAAGCAATCGATTCATTTTGTAACCGTTTTTAGGGTTTCAGATCGTTCGGTCTACACACTTCTTGACTTCGACTTGTTCTTTAATATATACAAGTATTAATACTAAATAATTCACAGATTCACCGTTTTTCATATGCCAACCATTCTTGAGAAGCTTGTGTCACCGCACCACTGCGTCGCCTGCTCGCTTGTCGTCCGATTAAACCGAGCAAAGAAGAGAAGAGGTTTGGATTGGTATTCCTGCAAATCTGAAGTGTCCGATAATTAGAAGTCTATGACGGCCCCTCATCGTTTGAGTTTAAAAGTGTGTTGAAGTGTTTATAGCTTGCTCTGTTTAAACTTTGTCTATTTAAAAAAAAACAACTGTGTTGAAGTGTTTATTTCTTGAGTTCAATGTCAAAATTAAGCTACATACAAAAAACTTTAAAAGTGAAAACCTAGGTTAATTGCAGCCTTGCAGGTTTATCTACATACAAAATTCTTCAAGTAATATAACAATAATAATGGTACGGAATTGTAATAGAATCTAATCAATATAGCTGCCATAAAACCTATATATAACTATTCTTTAGTTGTAACAAAGCAAAAAAAACTCATAAAACACCAAAAACAATCAACAATAACAAATTTAAAGATCAAATAGAACCATATCTTACAAGATTTGCCATCTCTTCAAGCACAGAAGTAACTTGTTCACCACCAATATCATTTGACTGGTAAGGTTGGTTGCGTTCTCGTAAAATCTGAAGTGCATTCAATGTTGATTAGTTATGAATGAAAGATACAATTTAAAAATGTGAAATTATTCAGTTCCAGTTCAACCAAAATACAAAAGGTAAATATAGACAACGAAAACCAAATCCCACTATTTGAATTAGAAATTTCAACATCAGCAAACGTAATCATACTCCAATACTAAACTAATTAAATAACTAAACATCAATTATGCACATACAGGTAGGTTAAGCTTTCAATCTTAATTGCAATGCTTTTTCATCCTAACCAACTACTGTGAGAAGGAATAAAAAAAATGATGTACAAGTGCAATTCAACTATAAAAGCACAATCCAACATATACAGGACTACTTGCAAATATAATATCCAATATGCACACCAAATAGCTTCTCATAAACATATAAATAATTGAACTTTAAACAAACTAAAGGTAGAACAACTGCAAAACATCACCTATTTATGTCTCGGTTCAAGCTCAAGTGAAAAGGTAGAACAACAACCTCCTCCTATTGCACTCCGATTAGGGTTTGTAGTCGCAGGTTAGGTGATTGGGGTTTTCGCCGGTTAGGTAATCAGGGTTTTCGCAGGTGAGGAAATGGTTGCCACCGGTTAGTAATTAGGGTTTTCGTGTGGGGTAGAGGTTGCCGCCGGTTGGTTAGGGTTACAGGGGAGAGGAGAAACGGGTGTGTATTGAGTGATGAAGAACAGAATAAAAGTGGCGGTAAGGAAGAGATCAATTTGTTTTGCTGAAAATTTGGGCTGAAAATTTTTGGGGGAAGAAGCTCAAATTTTGGGGGAGAGATGGAAATGCATTTTATTGTGTGATCGATTTACCTGCGTAGAAGAAAGAAGAATACCAGCAGATGTAGTGCCGTAAACCGGGACTGTAGCACTGTAGCAGTGCTACAGTGAACTTAAGTTGTTCTTTAATATATATATATATAATTCTTGTTCTTTTTTTATGCCCCTAATTTATGTTATGCAAAATCACCATTCAGCATATATATAACACCATTCAATAAAATATATAACACTATTAAAGACACTACCTCCATTTCCAGAACGTGATCTTAGTATAATGTTCATAGTATGGTTATTGTACATGGTGTTTTAAACATGCATGCATGGTGTTTTACATTTGAATGCTAGTAGATATTCCAGATTCGATATGTTAAAACACCATGGTGTTTTAAAACCTACATTCCAGTAGATAAAAAAACACCACACTTTCCAATATGTATTTAAAACACCACGCTTTGAATCACAATACAATTAAAACACCACTGTATGAACATAGACAAAACATCATACACTACACATCTGATCGAAACATATTTTTTTCTCTATATAAGTATAGCAATATGGTACTCATATTAAAGATAAAAAACGCTCGTTATTATGGTGTAATTTTTTTTTAAAAAAAGTTACGTATAAAAAGTTATTGACGTTCAAAAAAGACGGGGGAAGTTGCATGTGCATTAATGTTAGTTTCTTAATTTAAAAATGTTAAATTTACCTGTATACCCTTAATCTAGAAAAATAATATGTTTACTAGTAAACATTATTTACAATTTTGTCATTATGATCTCAACCATTAGATCAAAGATTTAATGGTTTAGATTCAACCTTTCTCTCAAATAAACCCTTTTTTTACATGAACTTCTACATATATATATAGGGGAAGGTTCTATGCAGAACACAAAAATAGTGCGAGAACACGCATAACACAATGAATCACATATTTTTTCAATCGTAAAACCTAAAAAGTAAATGAAAATGTTGCAAATGTATGACTTATAGTTTCTTACACTAGAATTCAAAACAAAATATGGAAAATTTTCACTTTTTGTATAACCTACACATATGTAAGTTATGTGTAGGTTAAATTACCAACATGTATGTAAGCTACATGTAGGTAAAATTATGGTTTTTTATGTATATATAATACACATATGAATGTAAGAAACATGGGAGGCTTTGATAGTGTGCGGGGAGGATGTCCGCTGTAACGCCCCAAAAATCTGAATGTTAATGTTTGTTGTATGTTATTATGTGACACGTCAGGAAATAAATAACTAGGCTATTTAACCTAGTTAAGGGTATGGTCAAAAGTCTTAAATGATTAAGGTAGTGTCAGTTATGTTTTAAAAGTAAACCCGAGGGGCTAAAATGGAACAAATGAAAGTTAAGTTATAAAATATCTAACACACACAAACACACACATACGTGTGTTCGAGAAAGAGAGCAGGAGGCTCCCATGGAGCCTCAAACCCTAGTTCTATCTTTATGCTCAAATCGGAAGGCAAGATGAAGCTCAAATCCATAACCGAGCATGGATTAATGATCTCCAACACGAGGGGATCATAAGGTATGTCGAAAATCTAAGATTGGTGATCATGTGTAAAGTGGGTTATGTTCTAATCCATGAGTTTAAGTGAAATTGAGCATTGGTATGTGTTATAATCATCATATAGAACATGGGTTATGAATGGTTTGCGTTAATTTGATGTTTAGAGGTGACACCCGTTAGTTAGGGTGAAGATGATGACTAGAATCACCTCCTATGTTCAAGTCTTGTTGAAAGATTGATGTATTATGTGGGTATGATGAATTATTGTTAGATGAAAGTATAGGAATATGATGATGTTATGTTTAATGTTCATTTGGAATGATACATGATGATTAGTAGTTGGTTTTGATGGGTTATGTACGAGTTTAGAAAAATTGTGCATGAAATAGTTGTACGTTATGCTTAAAAGGTAGTACTCACATCAAGTGTATGATGAAATGTATATAGTGTCGTACGTATAGTCGATTATGATGTTACGGGTATTCGATGATAAGTCGATAGTTGAGTATGGTTAATAGTTGACTTTTGAAAGTCAACTAAGTATAAGAAACATGATTTGACTCATTGTCGTAAATGTAGGTGGATGGGAAGTCGTATGGTACATGTTATAGCAATCCGTGTTAAATGTAATGACATGATGAGTTACATGAGTTTAACGTATACGGATATGATTATATGAAGTTGATTATGTATTTTAATGCTTGTTAGAAATGACTAAGGAAAGTTAAGTGTGAATTATGCGAATGATATGAATGTTACATGTACAAATGAGTATGCTAATAAGAGCGTGGTTTCGATGAAATGAAAGTATAGGAATCACGTCGTGACGGACTCAAGTAGGAGGTGTTAACGGGTCAAGATGAGGCAAGGAATCGGATACGAGCGCGGACGCATAAGGTAAGTGATTTCTATAATCACTTCGTATGTTCGGATAGGTGATATGGTGTTTTAATTTACTAAACATGATGGTTGAGGTCAAATATGTGACGTAATCTTAAGTCGTAAAGGATGGGATTTAAAGTTGACCAAAATGCCCTTGATGGGTATTTTGGGCAAACGATCTTAACAAGTAGTTTAGGAACAAGTTATTTGATGAGTATAATGTTTTGAACAAGTATGGAAGTGAAGAGTATGGTCTTGGTATGTCATAAACCAATTAATGCGCAAATACCCATAATGGGTCAAATAATTGGAATGTGATAATAAGTCGATAAGGCGTAAGATAAGAATTTCGTTAATCCGGATGTGGGATTTTAAGTTTATATGATAGAATGTGAATTTACAAGCATGTAGGAAGAAACGGGAGGTTAAACGGTTCAAAAGTTACGCGCGTTTTAGTGCGTACGGACGACGAAACGAATCTGCAGGAAAAATGCAATTTAGAGAGGCCGTCGCCGACGGGCAAGGAGGCCGTCGCCGACGGGCAAGGGAAAGTCAGTTTTTCTCCGACGGGTTATCTTCCTGTCTACGGGGTTTTGGCGACGGGAAAAACTACGGGCCGTCGCCGACGGGCCCTAGGGCCGTCGCCGACGACCTCCCCAAGTCTAAAAAGCTGAAATCTTGTTTCTAAGTTGATTTATGTATCGTAGGCTTCGGTTTGTTATCCGTGGACTACGGCGGACCTTCCAAACATGATTTTGATGGTTCCTTAGATGTTTATGGGTTATAAAGCTAAGTCTAAGACCCATGTAAATAATGAATGATTATGTAGGAGGTACACGTGATCTAATACGTGTTCGTTAAGGTATGTACGAGTGTATGCATGTTTGTAACGATGTAGGAAGGGTATGTACGTATGTAGATGTGTATGTACGTATGTATAAGAATATGTATGAGTGTACGCATGTATGTAAAGATGTAGGAGAGGTGTGTACGCATGTAGATGTGTATGTATGTATGTATGTATAAAGATGTGTATGAGTGTATGCATGTATGTAAAGATGTAGGAAAGGTATGTACGTATGTAGTTGTGTATGTAGGTATGTATAAGGATATGTATGAGCGTATGCATGTATGTAAAGATGTAGGAAAGGTATGTACGTATGTAGATGTGTATGTGTGTATGTATAAGGATATGTATGAGCGTATGCAAGTATGTAAAGATGTAGGAAAGGTATGTAAGTATGAAGTTGTGTATGTAGGTATGTATGAAGATATGTATGAGTGTATGTACGTATGTATAGTTGTAGGAAAGATATGCACGTATGTAGATGTAGATGTGTATGTATGTCAGTACGTATGCGTGCATGATTTAGACACATTGAGTGTTAACGTTATAAATGGTGTACCTTGAGAATGAAAAGTAATGCAGGTACATTCATGAAGCCTCACCAGGAAATGGATACGCAGATGAATATGCTTAAAGTTTGTTAAAGAACGAAACGTAAAGTGTACGCGAATGGTCTTGTTTATATAATGTGTGCTAATGTTATGAATGTATGTGGTGAGTGCAGGTTGTGCGGATCACAGGCAATTATCACAAGGAATAGAGATCGAAGATCGAGTCACAAGATAGATTGTACGGGAATAATCGAATATGTACTTTAATAAATGGAAGTTATGCTGTTGTTTTGAGAAAAAGATATGCTTGAAATAAACTTTCAAGTAAGTTAAGACGTTTGTAATGAAAGAAATTTTATGGTACGTATTTCCGCTGCGACTTATGGTCAGTTACGAATTAGGGTGTAAGAAGTTGGTATCAGAGCCCTGGTTTGAGAGAATCAAGTGTAAGAAGGTAAGTGCTTGAACTCAAACCTGTGTGCTCTTGTGATAAGAAACCCGTACAATCCAAGACTCGGTCAAGATCCAAAGGTAAAAGAGAATGTAAGTATGTACTTATGTATACGTATAAAGAAACTGACGGTTTTGTATATGCAAGGTAAGTATAAGTGTTTGAAGAGGATGATCCGCGAATGCTGTCAAGTACCGACACCAAGGCATGAAATAAGATAAAGTTGAACCCAGGTATGTAAATTCAATATGTGGGTATATGAAATGGTAAAATGCATTAAGGGAAGAAAAATGCTAAATGAAGGACCATAATGGTATACTAAACATGTTTTGAAAATGATACACGTGCCGAAACCTAATTCTTTGGACATAAGGTGACAATTACACGAAGACACGAAACTAGTATGTGGATGGTGTACCTGGCCAGTACACGTGAAGCATATGACGTTCGTGGGACCGTGATAATTGATACAGGTATGTCCGTTAGAATTAAGTAGTAGGTGGACGTGAGGGTGAAGAGAAATGTAAGACTCTCAAGAATGAAAGTATGAATGCTATGTTAGAATCCGCGAGACGGATTCGAAACATGAAAGAAGTTAAAGTATGAATGCAATGCTTGAATCCGCGAGACGGATTCAAGGGACGAAAAGCGTAAAGGCAATGTTTGAATCCGCGAGACAGATTCAAAGAATGAAAGATATGAATGCAATGCTTGAACCCGCGAGACGGATTCAAGGGATGAAATGTATGAATGAAATGATTGAATCCGCGAGACGGATTCAAGAAGGAAAGGTATGAATGAAATGTTTGAATCCGTGAGATGGATTCAAGGATGAAAGGCATGAATGATATGTTTGAATCCGTGAGGTGGATTCAAGGATGAAAGGCATGAATGGTATGTTTGAATCCGTGAGATGGATTCAAGGTATGAAAGGCATGAATGGAATGTTTGAACCCGCGAGGTGTTAGATGTGTTAGTAATCGACTCATGGGAGTCATAATGTAGGGCGGGCTACGACCCGGGCAATAAGTTAAGTATGAATAGGAAGGGTAAGTTTGGTCATGAGTACCGGAATAATGTAATGAATGTCTTTGCAAGTAAGCTTGAATGGAAAGAAGCACGAACGTGTACCTCGATGCATCTCTGTTAAGTAAGAAATGTCAGTTGGACTTGAAAGGCCAAACCGCAAGGGTGACGAAATAAGTAACTAGGGTAAAAGAATTGTATGTAAGGAATGAAGTATGGAATGTGTTATAGCATGTACGTAGGAAGTTGTAGAAGAATTATGGGTGCGTAATCACCTAGTAAAATAAATGTTAGAATGAAATGTGCACGAGCGGAAGCTCATTATAAGGATGAATGAACCATGGCCGGGTACGATTAGTACTTGTGAAGAGGCGGATCGATCTGGCTTACGGATCGTTGAGTTATGAAATGAAACCGAGGTCAGTGAAATGTTCAACTTATGCTGAATGTGTTCGAATTCGCGAAACATATTTAAGATATAAAAGACGAAACTAGTCTACGTAAGAAGAAATTAATAGCTTGACCATGTATGCGTCAAACAAGTCATATAAGTAAATGTAAGGCAAATGAACAAAAGAATGATAGGAATGAAAAATATCCGAATGTGTAAGTAACGTGAGGATATGTATGGTACAAAAGATTATAGAAATGTAGAATGATGTTAGCTACGGAGTTAAGCACGTAGGTATGACGATGACATAACAGTTTTGTTGTGATAACAAAACAAGAGTTAAATGTTATACAATGTGTCTATAGAATGGAATCTTAAAGGATGAGATGGAAGTACTAAACCCGTTATAAAAGGAACATATGAGTGTAAGCCTTATTATAAGTTTGAATAAGTATGTATATAAACCTATAATAACGGGTCAAAGGAAATGAGAATGTTATGTGAAAGTATGCCATGGAAAGTATAGACTCGTTAAGAGGAAAAAGCCAATTGTATGAATAATTACGAAGTGAGATAGGATGATTAATTATAATTATGATGTGACTATGAAGTCAAACATTGATGTGTGTGTGTAAGAGGAAATAAGAAAGGTTTCGGGGACGAAACCTCATTTAAGGGGGGTAGACTTGTAACGCCCCAAAAATCTGAATGTTAATGTTTGTTGTATGTTATTATGTGACACGTCAGGAAATAAATAACTAGGCTATTTAACCTAGTTAAGGGTATGGTCAAAAGTCTTAAATGATTAAGGTAGTGTCAGTTATGTTTTAAAAGTAAACCCGAGGGGCTAAAATGGAACAAATGAAAGTTAAGTTATAAAATATCTAACACACACACACAAACACACACATACGTGTGTTCGAGAAAGAGAGCAGGAGGCTCCCATGGAGCCTCAAACCCTAGTTCTATCTTTATGCTCAAATCGGAAGGCAAGATGAAGCTCAAATCCATAACCGAGCATGGATTAATGATCTCCAACACGAGGGGATCATAAGGTATGTCGAAAATCTAAGATTGGTGATCATGTGTAAAGTGGGTTATGTTCTAATCCATGAGTTTAAGTGAAATTGAGCATTGGTATGTGTTATAATCATCATATAGAACATGGGTTATGAATGGTTTGCGTTAATTTGATGTTTAGAGGTGACACCCGTTAGTTAGGGTGAAGATGATGACTAGAATCACCTCCTATGTTCAAGTCTTGTTGAAAGATTGATGTATTATGTGGGTATGATGAATTATTGTTAGATGAAAGTATAGGAATATGATGATGTTATGTTTAATGTTCATTTGGAATGATACATGATGATTAGTAGTTGGTTTTGATGGGTTATGTACGAGTTTAGAAAAATTGTGCATGAAATAGTTGTACGTTATGCTTAAAAGGTAGTACTCACATCAAGTGTATGATGAAATGTATATAGTGTCGTACGTATAGTCGATTATGATGTTACGGGTATTCGATGATAAGTCGATAGTTGAGTATGGTTAATAGTTGACTTTTGAAAGTCAACTAAGTATAAGAAACATGATTTGACTCATTGTCGTAAATGTAGGTGGATGGGAAGTCGTATGGTACATGTTATAGCAATCCGTGTTAAATGTAATGACATGATGAGTTACATGAGTTTAACGTATACGGATATGATTATATGAAGTTGATTATGTATTTTAATGCTTGTTAGAAATGACTAAGGAAAGTTAAGTGTGAATTATGCGAATGATATGAATGTTACATGTACAAATGAGTATGCTAATAAGAACGTGGTTTCGATGAAATGAAAGTATAGGAATCACGTCGTGACGGACTCAAGTAGGAGGTGTTAACGGGTCAAGATGAGGCAAGGAATCGGATACGAGCGCGAACGCATAAGGTAAGTGATTTCTATAATCACTTCGTATGTTCGGATAGGTGATATGGTGTTTTAATTTACTAAACATGATGGTTGAGGTCAAATATGTGACGTAATCTTAAGTCGTAAATGATGGGATTTAAAGTTGACCAAAATGCCCTTGATGGGTATTTTGGGCAAACGATCTTAACAAGTAGTTTAGGAACAAGTTATTTGATGAGTATAATGTTTTGAACAAGTATGGAAGTGAAGAGTATGGTCTTGGTATGTCATAAACCAATTAATGCGCAAATACCCATAATGGGTCAAATAATTGGAATGTGATAATAAGTCGATAAGGCGTAAGATAAGAATTTCGTTAATCCGGATGTGGGATTTTAAGTTTATATGATAGAATGTGAATTTACAAGCATGTAGGAAGAAACGGGAGGTTAAACGGTTCAAAAGTTACGCGCGTTTTAGTGCGTACGGACGACGAAACGAATCTGCAGGAAAAATGCAATTTAGAGAGGCCGTCGCCGACGGGCAAGGAGGCCGTCGCCGACGGGCAAGGGAAAGTCAGTTTTTCTCCGACGGGTTATCTTCCTGTCTACGGGGTTTTGGCGACGGGAAAAACTACGGGCCGTCGCCGACGGGCCCTAGGGCCGTCGCCGACGACCTCCCCAAGTCTAAAAAGCTGAAATCTTGTTTCTAAGTTGATTTATGTATCGTAGGCTTCGGTTTGTTATCCGTGGACTACGGCGGACCTTCCAAACATGATTTTGATGGTTCCTTAGATGTTTATGGGTTATAAAGCTAAGTCTAAGACCCATGTAAATAATGAATGATTATGTAGGAGGTACACGTGATCTAATACGTGTTCGTTAAGGTATGTACGAGTGTATGCATGTTTGTAACGATGTAGGAAGGGTATGTACGTATGTAGATGTGTATGTACGTATGTATAAGAATATGTATGAGTGTACGCATGTATGTAAAGATGTAGGAGAGGTGTGTACGCATGTAGATGTGTATGTATGTATGTATGTATAAAGATGTGTATGAGTGTATGCATGTATGTAAAGATGTAGGAAAGGTATGTACGTATGTAGTTGTGTATGTAGGTATGTATAAGGATATGTATGAGCGTATGCATGTATGTAAAGATGTAGGAAAGGTATGTACGTATGTAGATGTGTATGTGTGTATGTATAAGGATATGTATGAGCGTATGCAAGTATGTAAAGATGTAGGAAAGGTATGTAAGTATGAAGTTGTGTATGTAGGTATGTATGAAGATATGTATGAGTGTATGTACGTATGTATAGTTGTAGGAAAGATATGCACGTATGTAGATGTAGATGTGTATGTATGTCAGTACGTATGCGTGCATGATTTAGACACATTGAGTGTTAACGTTATAAATGGTGTACCTTGAGAATGAAAAGTAATGCAGGTACATTCATGAAGCCTCACCAGGAAATGGATACGTAGATGAATATGCTTAAAGTTTGTTAAAGAACGAAACGTAAAGTGTACGCGAATGGTCTTGTTTATATAATGTGTGCTAATGTTATGAATGTATGTGGTGAGTGCAGGTTGTGCGGATCACAGGCAATTATCACAAGGAATAGAGATCGAAGATCGAGTCACAAGATAGATTGTACGGGAATAATCGAATATGTACTTTAATAAATGGAAGTTATGCTGTTGTTTTGAGAAAAAGATATGCTTGAAATAAACTTTCAAGTAAGTTAAGACGTTTGTAATGAAAGAAATTTTATGGTACGTATTTCCGCTGCGACTTATGGTCAGTTACGAATTAGGGTGTAACATCCGCACAAGGCCCACGATTTCGAGGGGCACGCGATTTAAAAAAATTCCGATACGTATATGTTATTTTTTTTTAAATAGAAAACACATACCACTTCCAATATAGGCCCATTTAGAAATCATTTTTTATGGTTTAGAATTTAGCCCACTTGAAATTAGGTTTATTGAGCTCAATATTAATTTGATTTTTTTTTAAATAATAACAAAACATAACGGAAGGGCACATTTTTTCAATCTCAAACAGGGTACGTGAATTCTCAGAGACGCCTCTGGTAAGAAACATAAAATTTAAAAAAATATGTAACTTAAATATAGAAATTTAGTGTTTTAGAATTGTTCCTTTTGTTCTCGCAATAGTTAATGTTCTATAATGATTCTCATCCTATATATATATATATATATATAGCTTGCAACTTACACACAATGATCTGTAACATTAAAATAAATGAATAATAAATAATAAAAAAAAATTGATTGTTAATTCTCATGGTTTTCAAGTATCATTAGACCATTAGTCTCTTTGGGGACTACCCGCCATATCACCTAGGATGGAGGACCATCCCCTTAGAGACTACCCAAGGGTGTGGAGGACTATCCAACTTAATAAAAAACCAATATATAATAAAGGAGAGAGAGAGAGAGAGAGGGGCCAACCAACCATGCAACTCAGCCAACCAACATGCTCGTCGCCTCCGTCTTGCAGATGCCGCCTGCGACGCGACGACCCCGGAGGGCAGGGACGGACTTAAAGCTAGCCCAAGGTGGGCGGGCGCACTCCCGGGGAAAAAAAAATTTAGTGCTAATTTCCGTTGAAAATCCCGTCTGCACCCCTTGGAATTTTTCGTCCGCACCCCTTAGGTAAAAAGTGTTATCAATTTATATTTAAATTTTTTTTTAGTAAATTCTTATTTTTTTTTAAAACACTATCTAAATTATATAACTTTTAATACCTAAATAACTAAACCTAAATACCCAATACCTTTAACTAGCTCACTCCTAAGTCTTAGCCCAATAAACAAACACAACAAATCAACAATATTTCAAACTAAAATAAAATAAACAAGCCCAAAACCGTTACATATTCTCTCCCGCTCTCTATCATCCCCACACGCATGCCAACGATCAGAACATCAACGACAACAACAGCCGCATACCACCGTAATCAGCCATCATACCACCGCCGATCGAACACGGGTAAGTTTATTTGTTATTTTTGATGATTTTTGGTTGATTTTTTTAATGATTTTTTGGTTGATTTTTGGTGGGGTGGGACGGAACATGTAGCCACCGGAAGTGAATTTTTGATGGCAGGAGACATGTGTGCTTCTTGTTAGTGACGATATGTTATTTTGTGGGGTGTTATATATGTATATTTTGTTAGTGATGATGATGATATGGCGCGATTTCTCAAGAGGAAAGTTGATACATCTTCCGAATTTGTTAATGTGGATACTCTTCCTTCGGATCCTTGTTCTCGTATTACCCGTTGCAACCGCAACCGTTGAAAGATGTTTTTTCAGCAATGAAAAATGTGAAGACCGACTTGCGTAATCGGATTGGCAATTAAGAAAGTAGGTTTAGATGATGTTTTGGATAGATTTCAAAAAATGAAAACTCGTAGGGCAACGTTTTAATTATGTTTATAACAAGGTTTGGCATGTTTTGATGATTATATAAATTTAGTTTGATGTTCTTTTGTTTTACATGACCCAACCTGACTCGAACCGACCCGATATGAACCAATTTTTTTACTTATATACCTTGGGGCATAAATTTTTTAAAAATGTTCCGCACCCCCATGAAAAAATTTGTGGGTCCGCCACTGCCGGAGGGGGTGGTGTGGGACGAGTGGGACGACCCGGCGACGGTGGGGATGATCCCCACACCGTTCGGTCTTATAGTTCGGTTCTCTCTGTACATTTATAAATTAAAATCTCTCTATCTACTCATAGTCTCCATATATATTTGAGGGTGTACACATGTTATGTGTAGGTAATTAAGACACTGGCCGGACAGGACGTTCAACGCTGACTTGTTACTAGTGTAGTGACTACTTTTGAAGCGTTACATGTATTGTAATATTAGTTGCATATATTATTAACTAAGAAAAAGGGGGGCAGAAAGAAAGAATTTTCGCTAAAAGAGTACCTCGCTGCAAGGAAAATTACATGATCCGTAATTTTAAACTTGAGTCCTTACAATTATAGACATTACCCAAGTAAGGACAAAATACCAGTTTGGAAGATTCTGTGTCGACTTACGTGCTGTGATAATACGGCCATGCAATTGGTGGGGAACGGGGAATGCGATACTTCCTTTCTATTTCTGTCCTTCCATTCTTATATCACGGCATCCTATGCTATGCCATACTAAATAAATCATACATCTTTCTGTAAAAGAAAATTAATTAAAATATATTGAACACAACACAGAACAAACAAGCATTATATGATAATTGTTATGAGGTGTTGCACAAACAGTTAACTTATCTAATTACTAGTGGGAACCCGTGTTGTGACGCAGTCGACAATTTACAGCATTGTGCTCGTTTTCTATGTATTTATCAATTGTTTTGATTTTTCTTAGGTTTGAATTACTTAAAAGAATGAGATAACAAAATTATAATGTACTTAAATAATGTATTTATTTTCTTCGTACAGATCATAACTGAAATTGAATTATCTTAGTTATTATTAAAGGAGAATATGATCCACTAATTAAGCCAAAACTTTCAATTCGAAATAAGTACTACTTTGCGGGCATGTATGAACGTTGTATAATTTCAAATGACAATAATATCTAATAGTAAGTTTTTGGACATTAATTAGCCTATAGGGCATATTCAAACAAAGAAAAAGTCATTATAAGACCATGTATAGTGGTTAAGAAAAATAATGTCCTCACCATAGGGCATTATCCGACACGTGGCAGTCCAGTCAGCATGAGGCGTTATTGCAAAAGTGACGTAGTGGGAATAAGGCTTAATAATGCCCCTTCCAATCATTAAACAAAAAAAAGAAAAAAAACAAAAAAAAGCAAACTAGTTGCTCATTGGCTAGTCAAACCTTGGACCACTCCCCATTGGCCACATGCAATTGCTATTCAGCGTTATTATTAAGACGCCAGAATGAATTTTTTTAATTTAAAAAAAAAAAACGCCCCATGTAATGGGGGGGGGGGGGGTTTAGGCGTTTTTTTCCAATTTTTTTTACCCCACTACGGGTGGTCTAAGGGGGAGGGGGCGGTCAGTGATAGCATCACGAAAACAAACTTCAACGCGTGGAACAATGCATTTTCCCACCGCCACCTCTTGCTATAACGCGTGATACAATCACGGTTTCCGATTCCGTGATTTTTTCAACGCCGTGATGGGTTTTAGACAAAATGACAGTGCACGTCCTTTAGGTTTACCTAAAAGTACAGTGCACGTCCTTAACGTTTAAAAGTTGCACTGCAAATCCTTTACCTTTAATTTTGTTGCATTGCAAGTCCTTTATGGCTAACGGTGTTAACTTTTACCATTAAATCCCCCACGTGCCTCCCACGTGAGGGGTATATCCGTCCATTCCCTTCATTCTTCCCCTTTAAAACCATTTCTAATGATCACAATTTAACATTAGTAAATTCAGAACATGGAAACCAAGAATATTTATTTAAACACTCCACTTGAATATGAAACAAGACTGCAAAGTGAGAAGAATCGAATACATGATTGACAAAGATAATATATGATGGATCTAGATGTATTCTTTTAATCCATCCTCAAAGATACGAACAAAAGATTCCATGTGTGTAGCCGGCAAGGATATACCAATCTCCAGATCTTCATTTTTTTCTTTGCAGCCATTAATAGAAAATGATAAACCAGTTGAAGCAGTTTCCAGCTTTTTAGGCTTCCCCCAACCAAAATCCAAGTCATAAAATTGTAGCTTTGGTGTTCCAGCAACCCCGATGATTGTCATGGGGATCCCACTGGGTACTGACCCCTCAGATGATTTTCTTTCTTTAACGATTCCATTCTTATCGGTCAACGTCTTGTGTAGATTTTCACCGATAAGTTTTGCAGCAGTCACGAACCCTTCTTTTCCCATTAACTGTTTGCTTTGTACCTTAATAGGGCACCAACCAACACAGTTGCCAAAGTAGGCTACTGGGATTGCCGGGTTCATACGCGCCCTACAATCAATGGTGAAAGAAAATAGATGCAGATCAACGTGAGGGTTAGGGTTAAAACAGAGAGGAAGGGGATGTAGTGAAATGTTGAAGAGTGGGTTTTAAAGGGGAAGAATGAAGGGAATGGACGGATATACCCCTCACGTGGGAGGCACGTGGGGGATTTAATGGTAAAAGTTAACACCGTTAGCCATAAAGGACTTGCAATGCAACAAAATTAAAGGTAAAGGATTTGCAGTGCAACTTTTAAACGTTAAGGACGTGCACTGTACTTTTAGGTAAACCTAAAGGACGTGCACTGTCATTTTGTCTGGGTTTTATTGTGAGGGTAATTGTTGGTTGGGGGGAAATTGTTGGGTGTGGTGGTGAGTGATGACCATTGCCACAAAAAAAGGTTGTGAGTGATGGAAAAATGGTTGATGACATGTCATAAGTTGATTGGATAATGTGAGTGATAGAATTCTATCACTAGTGATCACCCCCTCCTCCTTAACCAACAATATTCATTATACATCTACTATCACAAAATAAGAATCATTATTTTTCTTTACTTTTATTGATATAAACTATTTTGAAAATATTTTCTTGCCTTAACATAAAAGTTTGTTACATTAGAGCATTCATTTTAGAATTAGTAAATTGCCAAAATCGTCCCTGTGGTTTGGGCATGTTTGCTATTTTCATCTAAAACAATTTTTTTATACAATATAATCCTTCACTTTTGAGATTTTTTACCATTTTCATCCAAACGTCTAATTACCTTAAATTTTTCTATCAAACTTTTGGATGAATATAACAAAAAATCACAAATCTTATGGACGATTTTGGCAAAAAAAGTCAGACGTTTGGATGAAAATGGTAAAATATCTCAAAATTGAAGGACTATATGGTATAAAAAAAGTTGTTTTGGATGAAAATGACAAAAATAACCCGAGCTCAAACTTGAAATGATGAATCTTAACTATCGGGAAAGCGGAAAAAAAGGTTTTTTTTTTTTTTATGAATTTAAAGTTTAAATTTAGCAAGTGTGGAAAGTAAAGTCTCCACATATGAAGAAAACGTTTAAATGGACAATAAAAAACATTTATACGTGGGAGAGAAAAACAAGATAAGATGTTGACGCAAAATTGTAGAATTTTAAGAAAATTGTCAAGTACGCTATTTGATCTCTTTATCTTCCTCTCCCCACCTGATCGAACTCAGCCATTTGAAGTTCTTTCAACCTCAAATTCATGGCAAAATCTGATGATCATGAATCATCAGACTCAAACAACAAGCAGCATGAAGAAGAAGATGGCTGTAAAACTCCAACCTCTGATGATCACAAGATTCCGCCACCACGCTTGCCACCGCCACCGCGAAAACTAGTACAGAAGAGAAGAAGGAGGTCCTCAGATGAAGGTACCACGTTCGAATTCTTCGAAAAAACCAGGCGTCAAGAGGTAGATGCTTTCTTCCGACTGTTTACCGTTAGGGTTTCTTCATCTTGTTCTAGGAAAAGGCGTAGTCATAGTATATGATCTTATAATCATATATTTTTATCATATACATGTTGATTAATACTTGAACAAAGTGTATAATTGTATAATGTATACCAACAAATAATAGTATTTATTACAACTTTGATATTTTCTTGATCAAGTAACTATATTTAACTTTTTTTTTTTTTTTTTTCTGAACAACAAATTTCTTTTAATCTCCGTCGTCTGTGAGACTTGAACCCAACACCTCTTTATCCTAAATCCAGCTGTTTAAAGGCTTTGCCTTTGCCAATGAACCACCACCCCATTGGTAAGTAACTATTTAACTAATAAATGTTTTTTTTTTCAATCACGATTTTATGATCATTAATTTTGGCGATAAAAAGAGTAAAGTGTTGGATAACAAAGTTTATGTGTAGTTGTATGATTTTGTTTTAAGTAACTATTTAACTAATAAGTGTTTTTTTTTCAATCACGATTTTATGATCATTTAGGCGATCAAAAGAGTAAAGCGTTGGATAACGAGGTTTATGTGTAGTTGTATGATTTTTGTTTTAAGTAACTATTTAACTAATAAATGTTCTTTTTCAATCACGATTTTATGATCATTTAGGCGATAGAAAGAGTAAAGCGTTGGATAAGGAAGTTTATGTGTAGTTGTATGATTTTGTTTTAAGTAACTTTTTAACTAATAAGTGTTTTTTTTTTCAATCACGATTTTATGATCATTAATTTTGGCGATAAAAAGAGTAAAGTGTTGGATAACGAAGTTTATGTGTAGTATGATTTTGTTTTAAGTAACTATTTAACTAATAAATGTTTTTTTTTTCAATCACGATTTTATGATCATTTAGGCGATCAAAAGAGTAAAGCGTTGGATAACGAGGTTTATGTGTAGTTGTATGGTTTTTGTTTTAAGTAACTATTTAACTTATAAATGTTCTTTTTCAATCACGATTTTATGATCATTTAGGCGATCAAAAGAGTAAAGCGTTGGATAACGAAGTTTATGTGTAGTTGTATGATTTTGTTTTAAGTAACTATTTAACTAATAAGTGTTTTTTTTTCAATCACGATTTTATGATCATTTAGGCGATAAAAAGAGTAAAGCGTTGGATACCGAAGTTTATGTGTAGTTGTATGATTTTGTTTTAAGTAACTATTTAACTAATAAGCGTTTTTTTTTTCGATCACGATTTTATGATCATTTAGGCGATAAAAAGAGTAAAGCGTTGGATAACGAAGTTTATGTGTAGTTGTATGATTTTGTTTTAAGTAACCTTTTAACTAATAAGTGTTTTTTTTTTTTTCAATCACGATTTTATGATCATTTAGGCGATAAAAAGAGTAAAACGTTAGATAACGAAGTTTATGTGTAGTTGTATGCTTTTGTAGTCAAACGTAGAGTTTTGAGGAAAAAAATGATTATGAAATATACATTTTGTTGAAAATTAATAATCGACTTTACCACTCATATTTTTCGAACTTTTAATTATCAGTTTATGACGCTTAATTTCTATGTTTGTTCTTGGCATTAGTCTCTCAATTACATTAGTTCTTGCGAGCCTCGATCTATGTTGAGTCCTACGGTGTTGAGGTGCACCAAAGTGTGTGTGTGCGCTTTCATGCATCTAATTTAGCAATTATCCTATATATTAAAAAACAAAGCTTATGAATAGTAATGAATAGTAAACATACATAACTTCAGCCATATTTTGTTGACTTTTTTCCCCTATACCCTTTTTAAGTGTGTATATATATCCATTTTCTTCAAAATTAGTTAGATTATTCATCACGGTGGAGTGGTTTTGTGGTTGTATGTGTTTTAAAGAGACTAAAGTTCAAATCATGGGGTCTTTTGTTGTTTTTTTTCCATTTTATGCTTACATAACTTCACGTCATCTTCCTTTTTCTCCTCTTTCACACGTTTTTCTGATTGTATTTATACAATTCTTATTCCTTATTTGTTGGGTTAGTGGATGCTTAGACATCGCAATAGTCGCCATCGCCAGGAGTTACTAACTCGCTTGCTACCAACGGCTCTGTTGTATGAAAACTCCACTTGTCAACTTAAAAATAAGACACTAAATAGCACAGCTTTAATAACAACCAAGTATTTAGTCGCAATAAAGAGTTTTACAATGACTTAGTTTTGTCGCGCCGCAACGCGGCGCGCAGCATTAAAACCTAGTTACCATTTAATTATTGAAACTTTAGGTGTAGAACTAGTTAATTTAAATAATGCAAGTCAATTTATAATTTAAAAAATATGGTAACCTGTTTAATTTAGAAAACACCTTATAAAAGGGTGCATGCAGTATTGGTTTAGTCATTCAAAAATTTATCTACTTCTTTGAGAATTATTCCTCGCTTAGTTTGTTTCCGCTCCACGTTAATGTACCCCACAACCTTTAATTTGACTTAGGCGTCTTTATGTTGTTTTTGGAAGCTTGACTAGTCACAAGTAAACATATTGACGGAAGTATCTGTCGGTGACCTCGGTGAAGTGTACCCGGTAATACATTCATTGTTGATTTGATAATGAAATCTTTACCTACAACCAGATATTTCACATAAGTTCGACAGATGGTCTGCATGTTTAATAAAACCATGTGTAGTGGGACATTATCATAATGCCCTCCCTTGGGCATGAAGTGACATGTGGCATTATGGGAGCTGAAGTTAAAAAGAGGTGTAGTGGAGATTTGTGAAAATGTGGGAGAATCTGATTGGCCATTCAAATTCATTTCGGGCTTGTTTGAGAAAACGCCATTAACACTACAAGAAATTTGATGCTTTACCAACACAAAGTATGTGTGGGAAAAAGCATATAGTGTGTTGGTAGTTGTCTTTACCTACACATAAATTAAGTGTAATGATGTGTAGACTCGTGACTGTGGATATAGGCCATTACCCACACATAAGATATGTGTAGGTATATAGCAAGCTATACCTACACATATATGTGTGGCTAAAAGGCATTTATATGTGTGGTTAAAAGTACAACAATTTGTTTAGAAGGCATTTGACGTGGCAGGTGATGTGGCATCTGACATGGCAAGTGATGTGGCATCTGACATGGCAAATGACATGGCATCCGACGTGGCCGATGACGTGGCATGAATATATGTGTAGGTAAAAGTAATCTTATATGTAGGTAAAAGTAATATTATGTGTAGGTAAATGTTGAAGATGTGTTGGTATTGATCTTAATATGTGTTGCAACAAATGTAAACTAAAAGGCACTAAAATCATACATAATGTCACAAACGTCACCATTGATTAATACATGAAACAAAGTGCCAATTTGATTAATACATGAAACAATGTAAACTACAAGCCAGTAAAATCATAAATAATCAAAAGGCTTGTCAACTTAACAAGAGAATCAAGAGTTGGATCTTGACCATTGTCAACTGGCAAGCACACCTGCACCAGCCATAGCTCTGAGGATGTTAGCAGCTCCACCCTTGAACAATGATTTGACACCCTCCTTTTTCACGATTTGGTTGAACTTCTTATCCTCCTCTGCAATTTCGACAAAAAAGAAAAAAAAACGTTACTTTCTTAAACTCGAATGCTTAACAACTTAAAATGATACAAATTTGAATATTACCACTCTCGCCTTTGGTCACAAGACCCCAGTTGACAACCCTCTTTTTACCGCGCTAAGAAGCTCAAGGAAGAAAACACCATCCGACAGGCGTTTATCCTAAATAATTAACAAAAAATTGTAAAGCATATACAGAATTTAAGGTAATAACTTCAGAAGACACAACTAGAGGTAATCAGAAAAAGTCAACCTTTGACTATTACCTTGAAGCTATCCATTTGTCTTTTCCCTGACTGTTTGACTTTCGTGTTGGCGCATTGTAGAATATCAGCATCAGTTATCTCTTTGCCTCGACCATGAGTTCATAAGTTTTTGAGAAGTTGAAGCATGCTAAATCTCATCAATTGCCATAAAAAAGCTGGGAGCAAATGCAATTTATTAATAACTTTCTTCATTATTCAGAACATATAATCATGTTTAATAACAAACCTATTATGAGTTTCTTGTTTCCTGAAACAATATCATCTCCAACAACATTTGCAAGTGAGAAGTTTAAATCCTTCCCAATCCTGAAACAATAACAATACCGGTACTGAAAACGCCAAAAGTAGGTACTAAATCGGTACCAAAATTTTTTCAGTGCGGGAAATTCAGTACCGGTACTGGTTCGGTATTGGTACCAAGTCCCAAATGCTCATGGTGATTCCTAGTTCTTTTTGTGAATTTTATAGTTAATATAAGTTGAAAAAAAAGCATAGTCGAACATAATGAGACAATTGGATTAAGACAGAAAACAAACCTTTTTTCGTCAACTGCAACAGTCAGCATCTATGCCTTTTTCTTTTATCATGTAGTCATCGGCTTCACCGTTACCTGCGATCTCTCAAAGTTTTCTATTGCCTTTACCATCCAGCCCATATCTTTGTAATATCACCAATTTCCTTTGGTTTCAAGGAATCAAGCTATAAGATTTGGAGCAAAAGCTTATTGATTCAAGGATTCAAGCTACTAACACCCACAATTTTTTGGCTTGTCGTCTGCAAGATGAGTATGTTAAGATATGTTATGAGGTTAATTGATGAGTGGAACTTACTTTAGATGTCTTGAAAAGGCATCATAGAAGTCATGTTCAGATTCTGATTGTTCACATTCAGTAATTTGGATATCTGTTGGTCATAGAACAAGAATTAGTTTGGGCCATATAGAAAATTTGTACCAAATTATATATTTAAAACATTAAACAGTTAGATGGAGATTGCATACACACCTTCCTACAACGTCAGGCAAGAACCATTGATTCAGGGATTGCAGTATACTTCTTCCGGGTGCTACAGGACAAGGGGTTTTATAAATACTCAGATCCGAAAAATAAAATAAGACAAACAACAAATATCATACTACAATCTGTCTACAAGCACAATCTAATCTACTACATTCAGATCAGAAACAGTTAGCATCAAATCATCATAAAACCTAAAAATTCAAATCCAAACGCTTACTTAAGAATCTGCAGATCCGAAACCACAGCTGACTCAGCTAAAACAGTCTCACGTTCTCCTTGACCACTGAAAACCCCATCGGGATGACCCAAAATCATGTACGCGCATAGCACTACTCTGACTTGGTACTTGATGTCGGAGTCTGCGAGGGAACTATGCCGGATTCCAATCATAAAGCTTAAATGAGACCCGACCAGTTGGGGGAAAACACTAATCCAAGCCAAGGTTTAAAAGTATGGAATCGTGCCTCGAGGCGTTTTACACTTTTACCTTCACCTCACGAGGCGTACGCCTCGGTTCTCGAAGTGTTTTCCCTTCGCCTCGAGATGAACCTAGGCGTAAGCCTGAGGTGCAATTAAAAAATAAATATAAAAATTATATATCTTACAAAAATAAAATACTAACCAATTTCTTCAAAAAAGACACATAAAAAGACTTGAAATGCATGAAATTGACACAAAAAGCCAAAAACAAACATCAAAACTTCTTGGGGCAGCTTTTTTTAGTGCCTCATCCTTATGAGACGCACGTACAGAAAAAACCCCTGAGGCCACCTTAGACTCGTTTTTTGGGCATTTCGCCTTGAGGCGCGCCTCGACCTTTTGTTAAACAATGAGCGAGAAAGAAAAAACTAATGGAGGCGTAACAAAAAACAAACTCATAACTACTTCAAAAATATCAATCATTCTACAATAAACCTAAAATCAAATTATATTACAAGATGAATATATCATAAAACCATATACTAACCCTGACAGCATTCCATCCAGCTTATTAGTTGAGATTTTCTAGCTATGGAATTGTATTCCTAATCATAGTTAACAGAGACCAAGAGCCTATTAATAAAAGAGTAGTCAATATTAAACATATGTTTGAGATGAAATTTCAGAATATTTCTGTATAAGTTTTTGGTGAGCAACTAAAAGTGTGATTTTTTTGTTAAGATAAAACAGAATCGGAATTGTTCAAAACATTAAAAGTGGGATTAATCAAGGTTACACAGATAACTTTCAATGGTTCATTATTTTAATTTTAAAAAAATATATATACGATTAATCATTTGCATTTTCTTTAGTTGTAATATGAATTATGTATTCCATCTCAAATAAACGCATTTATCAAAATCTTATTACAAATAAAAAAAACAATCCCTAAAGCAAATATAAAATGTAAAAAAAAAATCTAAACATTACCATGGTATTGCAGTGCACAGCATAATACCACCAGTATGATTATTTGAACATTAATAACACAGGTAAGACCATGGGGTATGGTGGGGCAGGGGTTGACACGTGGAGTTCGAGCCTCCCCGCTGGTGAGTGACGTGTCCGTGGGGTATGGCGGGGCGTGGCTAGCCTGGCGTGGCTTGGCCAGGTGTATTAAAATAAAATAAAAAATCTAATAAGAGCCTATGCCCTAGCCAACAAGCCAATAAGAGCCGGCCACATAGGATCGCTAGCATACCCCACGCCCGGCCTTAAACTCCCGCCCAAGGGGCCACGCCCAAACCCAAGCCCACCCGGGGTGGTGACTTGGGCGTTTCTCTCCAACCCACGCCCCAACCCCGCCCCATACCCCATAGTCTAATGAAACAATATTGAGAATGAAACAGTTGAAAAAAGGTTAAAGTGAAATACTGGGCCATATTGTTGCCTGTGCTGAGTGGAAGGGAGAGAATGAAAATCAGCACCGAGAACCGTGATCACATTGTTTAGTGAAAGTGAGTAAAACCACACAAACAAAAATATCAACACTTATTCAGAGTAAACTGTATCAATTATATAATATCAATATAACCATTCACAGTCTTACCAATGCCATCCCCAGCAGCACTCTGTGTACAACCAATAGCATCCCATCAATCAACTCTAACCATAAGACTCCACCAAAATCTGATAGCATAGATCACAATTTCAGGAAAATACAATGATTACCAAAATATATAGAATTAAGTAGTGTAGCCTTCACATCTTGTTTCGCAGGTAACTGCTTTTGCAAAGTAGATCGCCTTGTTGACGGATTGTTACCTCTACCAGATGAACCAACAAACAAACAAAGCTAACAAGTCCATGCCTTTCCCTATCAATTAAAAGACTGAAAAATCAATAGCGGTTCAAATATGTTTAGCATATGAGTGAATGTAAAAACCTAATAAGCTTACAGTGATAACATTTCCAACCTGTTCAGCATAGATCTGCACAAGTTATCAAGTTCATTAACACTTGTAACTCAAAAATAAGGAGCAAAAATGAAATTACCTTAAAGGCAGTGTCAAAACCAAAACTTATAAAAGCTTCTTTGAAACAAGCAGTACGGTAAGTTTGATGAGACTCAAGGGTAGGGCCGTATTTGAGATAAGCAGATGACTATCTTCACCAGTATGAGAAGTCCGGTACCACTGCCGTTGCACCACCGCCGGTGACGGAGGAGAAGAAAGCTGAAGAGGCTCCGGCGCCGGTGGAGGAGAAGAAGGCGGAGGCTCCGGCGCCGGTGGAGGAGAAAAAGAAGGAATCTGGAAGTGGGTTTGGAGCTGCGGATGCTTTTAGGGCTGCCGGAAGTTTCTTTAAGATCTGGATGGTTAACAGATCTTTGAGGGAGAGAGAGAACGAAAATGAAAAGGGCTCCCCATTTGAAATTTGAAATGAAAATTTGGGTATTTGTTGGCCGCGCTTGTTTATCATCGGAAAGATTTAGGTTTCTCTTTAATTATTTTTGTCATGTATAATATGCTTGTACCTTAAGCTTTATAAGTTGTAAATGTTGAAAAGTGGCAAACGAACATTTCTGCCCTTTGGATATGCATTATTAGGGATGAGCTCGGTACCGACCGGTACCGAACCGAAAATCCTCAAAAGTATACTGTTCCACCGACATTTATGAATTGATAAGTTATACAATTAATAAATCAAATAGGAGCCAAGTCGGAGCCTAGCTTGAAAAATTACCAACAAACAAAGCTTGAGCTTTAGATGGAGCTTGGAGCTTTCATAAGTTATTTTATATCTATCCAATATCTATACATATTGTACATTTCTAAATATGTGTAGGTATTTGTTTTGCCACATCACCTTATAAGAAATATTTAAATATGTATTTTATATGCATTCAATATCTACACAAATATCTACACATATTGTATATTTCTAAATATGTGTAGATATTTGTTTTGCCACGTCATCAAAAAATATATATTTACTTATTTTATATATATCTAATATATACACATATTGTACATTTAAACATGTGTAGGCATTTAATTTGCCACGTCATTTTAAAAAAAAATAAAAGAAATACATATTAACTTAGTTTATCTACATTTTTTTTAAATTATGTGTTGGCAAACATAATCATTTACCTACACATATATTAGTTTTTTACATATGTGTAGATAATTTACCTACACATGAAGAAAATTTGCCACATGTGTAGGTAATTTAATATTTAATCGATTGCCAATTTTGGGAGGAAATTTTCCCACCAACACCAAGTGTGGCTAAAATCCATTACCAACACATATTAAGTGTTAATCATTATGAAAATATATTATCAACCATTACCCACACATATACAAACATGTGTAGGTAAATACCCACACATTTACATGTGTAGGTAAATTATGTGTGGGTAAACACCCTAATTTCTTGTAGTGTAAAAAGGCCGAAAACGCCCCTGGGACGGTGTGGTGTGCGTTGTGGGGCGTTGTGCGTTGTGTGTATGTATCAACATATATAAGGGAAGTGGGGTGGTCACTAGTGATAGAATTCTATCACTCATAATATCCAATCAACTCCTGCCATGTCATCACCCACTATTCTATCACTCACAAGCATTTTGTAGTGGCGGTGGTCATCACTAGTGATAGAATTCCATCACTCACAAATTTTTTTAATTTTTTATTTTAAATTACAAATTAACAATAAAACACTAAAATTATAAATTTCATTAAAATTAAAACATACTAGTTCAATTTAACATACTAGAAATATTTTAGGCTACAATTTAAAAAAAAAATACTAAAAAAACTCTACTCCTCGTCCGACTCATGAAACTCCAAACCTAAAGAACCTACTAGTTCGATTAAATCGTATCTCACTCGAAAGTGAGTTTCTTCATCACGCAATTCTTGTTGGATATTTTGTGAAACTTGAACTTGTGTAGGAGGATCCGGCACCCAATCCGGGGATATTGCACGTCCGTCTTCTTTGATTATCATATTGTGCAATATGATACATGCATACACTATGCTATGTATTGCTTTCTTGTTCATCGCACGAACCGGTCGGTGTAGTATACCCCATCTACCCTTTAAAACACCAAATGCCATCTCAACATCTTTTCTTGCCGATTCTTGCAATTTTTTGAACACGATTTCTTTAGCCTCGACAGGAAATGAGGGAGCTTTCACAAAAACAGACCATGACGGGTAGATACCATCCACAAGAAAACAAGTCTCGTTTGTAATATCGTCCGTTAACATAGAAAGGAGAGGAAGGTGCGGTACCATCCATTACGGTTTGAAACAACGGCGACGTGTGTAACACATTGATGTCGTTGTTTGAACCTGGAACACCGAAATACGAATGCCAAATCCATAAATCATTCGACGCCACCGCTTCTAGTATGATGGTTGGCCTTTTGATGTCACCCCTAACATACGACTCTCGCAAACTCTCTTGGACAATTTTTCCACTCGATATGTGTACAATCGATGCTACCGAGCATCCCGGGAAAATGCCATCTAGCCTCATTTGCGGCGTAAGTACGTGAGATGTCGTGGCTCGTCGGTTTACGTAAAAACTCTTTACCATACAACTTAATGACCGCGTTGCAAAAAAATTGCAAACATTCACGAGAAGTTCTGGACGCCATAGCTAGGTATTCATCATATTGATCGGGAGGGTTACCTGTCGCTAGTTGGCGAATGACAGATGTGCATTTTTGTATCGGCGTGAAACTTGGTTTGCCCCTCGCATCGTAACGTTCTTGAAACCATTCCTCGCTTGCTTCGATGTCTCCAACAATTTTTAAAAATAATTCTTTGGGTAAACGAAACCGATCTCTAAACGTTTCGGCATTGTAGAGCGAATTTTCCACAAAATAATCGTTCATTAACAATTCGTTGGCATGTATACGATCACGGTCTACCATCTTCTTCTTTGGGCGGGACGAACTAGTATCAAGTTCGTTATACACCGACACAAAATATTTTAGCATCTCATTATCGGAAGACGACTCGGTATCGCTATCGCTAGACATCGGAAACGTCGAATCCGTAGGGAACTTCATTTGAGAAAGATGTAAATTGTGCGAAATGTGTTTATGATTTGGTGTGTGTGAAATGGTTAAAAATGGGGATATATATAGATAAAAGGTTTAAAGGTTTTTTTTTTTTTTTTTAATAAGTTTACCGTTGAAAAAGGCATCAACCAATGTTCGAATTCTCAAGTTTAACGCGTGATTCCTTCCACGCGTTGATATTATCACGCGTGATAATAGGGGTGGCGGCAGGGGCGGACCTACGTTATGAGGAACGGGGTCCCCGGACCCCAATCTTTTTTAAAAAAGTAGTAGAAACGGTATATAAAATTGTCTATGGACCCCATAAAATAATTTAGTTGGACCCCATAACAATGAAAGTGAGCCTAGTGCAGTGGTAAAACCCCTTGTTTACACACAAAAGGTCATGGGTTCGATACCTGTTTCTTCGTATTTTTGTGTTTTTTTTTTTTTTTTTTTTTTTTTGGACCCCATTGTCCAAAAATCATGGGTCCGTCACCGGGTGGCGGCGGTGTGCGTTTTGTTTTCCACGCGTGGTGGGTGGCCATCACGGACCACCCCCACTCCCCTAAGTTGTTTCTGTTTTTTCTTTTAACTCAGGCATTTTATTCCAGATAATTTAACGTACTTCAGATTATACAGTTCAGTTTAGCCGGTAATTATAAATCAAATACGTGTAAATAAACAGTAAAAGTTCACTTTCATTTTCGTGGGGAAATATAAACAGTAAAAGGGTACTTCAGGAAATTATTGCATTTTAATATTGGATGCTTATCATCTCTTTGTGTTGATGGATCTGGTTTAAACCGGACTACCGTGAGTTGCGGATACAAACAAACAGAACCGGGCCGGCTGGGTCCGACCATCCCAAAACGCCGCCTGCAACGTCCTTATAATCCCCAGCTAACATTTTTATTTTATAAAACAAATATCACATTTAGAGTTGGCAACATATAAACATCAATGATAAATGTAAGTCGATCTTATGTTTTTCACATTGTTCACCGTAAACCAAACCGTTCGGTCTAGTGGTGTTTTTGGGGTTCCCAAGAAGCCCCTCGGTTTGAAAAAAAATAGAAAAAATTAGTGGAAACTTGTATGATTTGGAAAAAAATTAGTGAGAGTCTATCAAAAGGAACCCTGTGAAAAAAATTCTTGGATTCCCACTGAGTTCGGTTTGAAATTTTTAAGAACAACTGACGGAAATTTTGAAACCAAACACTGGTTTGAACGGCTTCATGGTTTTAAGCTGAATCGTGATCACCCCTAAAGACTCTTACTAAAAATTTCACAAGAAAACTGTCCCCAACGGAATAATGAATACAGAAACTAATTCGATCTAAATTTTGTCGACAGTATTCTTTTAGTCATCGTGATCACTTCATGGATGATTCGAGTCTTCTCAATTCTTTCCCCGATATAGACGAAGTGTGAAATTTAAAGAATCTATATGCACATAACTTTGTTCTTTTTGAGAACACACGGATGCTATGGAATTTAATATGTGATGCTTCGAACTATATATGCATTAAACCATACACACTCATTGCTTTCAAGACCTTAGGCGAGCTAATTGTGTCATCAAATCAAGTTCTTAGCAAAATAAAAAAAATCAAATTAATGATGGTAATAACATGGAAAATGTTATGTTTTAAATCAATCATTTATATTGTAGGAAATTTGTATATTAAACAAATTAAAATCATACTCGAAATTTATTCGATGCTACGATCATGAGCGGTCCTAGGGTGGTGAGGAGGACCACCGGCCAGGGCACGTGTTTTTCGGGGGTACATTTAAAAAAAATCCTATATTATATATGATATATAAATCCTATATTATATGTTATATATATTAAATAGAATACCCATATAAAACATCAAGTTTATATGTTATACCCATTTAAAAATTAATATTAAAATTTTTAACTTAGCCCATTATGTAGACTCTTAGAAGGGTACTTGCGAGGATGTATAGATGGGTTGTTATGGACCATGCAACCTTTAATGCAAAAGGTGGTAAAAATAAACAATCAACACGGTTAAGTGTCTAAAGTTAAAAATTTGCTTTAACTATAACAAGGTAAAATAGAATAACAATTAGATTTATTACATGTTATATTTAATGATTAATATAGAGGTCATGAAAGCTATAATCTAAACAATGGTAAAAATAAGCAGACAACACAATTGAGTAAACATGTTTAGAGTTAAAAGTTATATTTAATTATAATAAGATAATTAAATAATAAGTAAAATAAAAAAAAAGAATTAAACTTATAAAAAAGATAAAAGAGCAAATATTTAAAAAAAAGAAGAAAAATAACTTTATTAAACTTCAAGGGGCGGGGATTATGATAACTCTTTTAAAGTTCGGGGGTCGTAATGTAAATCAATTATAGAAAAGTTACTATTAAAATTATGTATGATAAATCTATTAATGTTCAGGAATATAAACGGTAATTGTTTATATACAAAATTATTAGAGTTTAGGGGTTGTATGTTTTTTTTGAACGACAAATTTCTTTTAATCCATGTCGTATGTGAGATTTGAACCCAAAAGCTCCCCCTTCTAAACTCAGGTGTTTAAATACTTTGACTTTATCAACATACCACCACCTAATTAGTAGGTTTAGGAATCATATGATAACTCTATTATAATGCATAATTAAAATAAAAATAAACAATAACTTTGTAGCTCTAAAATTTAAATTCACCAAATAAAAAAAAAAATAACCTAATAAAGAATCAGTACTGTTCACCATTGAAATTGTTATTAGTTAGAATCGAGGGTTTTGTTGTTTGAGTTAGGCTTGTTAGACTTTGTTAATTGACAAATAGTTAGTCATGTTAATTGTTACTTGTTTTAGCTTGTTAATTTTCAGAAATAGTGGCTCCTAAACAAGCACCTGAATTGCATTGTTTATTGCTGTAACTTTAATCTTTGTTCAAAAAAGATGTTTACATTATATATTTTCTTAATGCTTAACGGGCACGTTTTTCCAGACTCGAAAAGGGCATCTGAATTCTCAGAATCTGCTCTATTAATGATGTATGAATATCTTATCACAATGCCTTAGATCTAACTCATGTTTTAGTAGGGTTGTCCATGAGCTGAGCCGAGCCAGAGCAAACTCGAGCTCGGCTTGATTATAAACCGAGCTGGCTTGGCTCAGCTCGGATTTGAAACCGAGCTGAAGATCTAAGTTCGGGCTCGGCCTGGTTTGACTCGATTTTAAAAAGAAAAACTAATACGTGGCTCTCAAAGTTCAGTTGTATAAAGTATTATTCAATAGTTCAAAATAACATATGCAAAATAAGTTCAACCTAATACATTACAAACCAAAATCAAGTTTAACAACACAAAATAAGTTATAAATTTCAACGAACTACAATATTAGTTCATTAGCATGTTAATCAACATTCAAATATGCAATAGATAATAAATTACACTTCTAAATACATGTAAGTAATAATTAGTTTTTTAATATATTATAATATATATAAAATAAAATATATTACAAGTAAAATAATTCGAGCTAAGCCAAGCCGAGCCACTATGCGAGCCAAACCGAGCCAATCCGGCTCGTTACGAGTCGAGCCGAGCTAGGCTCACTTTCTAACCAAGCCGAGCCTCAGTTTCAAACTAAGCCACATCGAGTGAGATTTTTCAAAGTTAAATCCAAGCGAGCTCCAAACCACGAGCTTTTTTGGACAGCCCTATGTTTTAGGTATTTTATAACTAAAAGCAAACGGGAACTTTCGTAAGTTACTATATTATTTATTGTTCGTGAAATGGTTATTATGTTCACTAACTAGTTGATGCCCCGTCCGCATTGCGGGGCGATGGCCGAATAATTCTCAATCAATTAAAAAAACACTACTATAATTTTGCTAGGAAAAAAACAACAAAAATGATGATAAGACCGTAATTTTGGGCTGAGGGCAAAACTGTAATTTTTCAGAACTAATGAGCCAGTGTTAGGCAGCTCCTTGACACGAAAAAAATTAAATCATGTAAACAAATTAAAACAAAAAACCTTTATAGTTTTGCTAAAAAAAAACTAAAACGATGGGAAACGTAATTTTTAACTGAGAGCGAAATCATAATTTTAATTCAGGGATAAAATCGTAAATTAAATGGACCAATGGGAGAGTGCCAGGAAGCTGTCGGCATGACTGTAATTTTACACTGGGGGCAAAATTGTAATTTCACCAGGAAAACAAACTAAAACGGTGGACAAAATGTAAATTTAAGTTGAGGGCAAAATCGTAACTTGGCTGTGAGAAAAAAACTAATGGCAAAACTATAAATTTATATGGGGCAAAATCGTAATTTTGAACTGAGGGTGAAATTGGAATTTTTAGCTGGGAGCAAAAGCGTAAATTTATTTTTAAGTGGGGGTAAAAACATAATTTTGAACTGATTGCAAAATCGTATTTATAAGGGAAAAAAGCTAATGGCAAAACTGTAAATTGAAACGGGGCAAAATCGTAATTTTGAACCGGGGGCAAAATTGAAATATTTTGCTGGGAGCAAAAGCGTAAATTTATTTTTAACTGGGGGCAAATACGTAATTTTGAACTGATGGCAAAATCGTAAATTTAAAGCGGGATAAAATCGTAAATTTATTGGGCCAATAGGGGAATGCCAGGCAGGTGCCTGACACTATTCCCATGCCGCCACTTTCCTCTAATCAATGACAATGCCTATTCCCGCCGACGTTGTGTTTTGTTGTGGTTAGAAAATGTCCGGGGAAACTAGTTTGAAAAATTCAATGAGCTGGGCCTGGGGGGTTTTAAAAGTTAAATTCGGCCGGCTTGGTTCCGAGTGGTCCAATTGTCTCCAAACAATGCAGAGCCTGCAATATCCTTATAAGCCCAGCTCACTAATTTTACCCATAGGCCATAATTAACCTTTCTTGAAGACCCTTCAAGTTCAAGTCATCAACGTATATAAACCAAGGTATACATAAAAATAAGTTTTTTTGATGATTCTAAATTTAAAAATCTGACCTTTAAATTATAGATAACAGATCATGTATAAGAGAGATTTATTGTATGAAATGTAAGAGACAAGCTCAATCATTGATCTCATCAATGGCTCAAAACTAGGTGGTAACATTTTCGTAAATATGAGGTTCAAACAACTGAAGAAACAAATAGAGAAAGGGTATTCTGGTCCTTTCCCACTTGAACTCCTTCACCTCTTGATTTTCAAACGGCTATAACTTTTTCATACGTTACTATTTTTTTAAAATTACATCGTATTAACGAGAAATTCATTCTCTTTAATTCGAGCAGTCTATTCCTATAGTTTTCTTAAAATTTTTTACATGATTTTGAATACCCATTACGTGGTTTTGAATACTGAACGCATGACTATTTGATTTCGAATACCCATTACATGATTATCTGATTTCATTACAGTATGTGGAACCGTAGTAAGTGATTACGTAGTTATGTAACAATAGTTGACTATGTATTTATTACGTGACTACTTGATTTTGAATAACCGTTTCGTGATTACGTGATCTCATTATAGTATATTTTATGCGAAACCACACTGAGTGATTACGTTATAAACATAATTGTAATAACATTAGTTATATCAAATCATATAAAATTTGTAATCACGTAAGATATTTATATTGAATGTGTGATTACGTAATGGTTTATATTGGATGTTTAATCAAGTAATGAATATTCAAAATCACGTAGCCATATGTTGGGTATTCAAAATCATGTAATGAACAAATGAATATTCAAAATCATATATTTTTTTTAAGAAAATTATAGCAATAGACTGCTCGAATTAAAGAGAATGAAATGCTCGTTAATACGGTGTAAACTTTAAAAAAATATTAACGTATGAAAAAGTTATAGCCGTTTAAAAATCAATGGGGAAAGTTGTTCACTTGAGAAATGACTAAAATACCCTTCAAGCCAATAACACTTGTCAATTTTTCGTTCATACATAAGAATTTGTTGTTTTGTATAGGATCTTTTCTCTTAAATTATATAAACCAAATTATACATAAAAGCAAGTTTTTAAAAAGTGATGATTTTAAATTTATAAATGTGACCTTTAAATTAATATGATTTTAATAACATGTTCATTCATGTGTAATGAATGCAATTTGTGTCATTGTGGTTTAGGGGCAATGTTAAAATGAGTCTCTAAAATGAATTTTCTACCAATGAGTCATCTTCTTTTAAAATGCGCTACAACTTCAGTCTTTGTCACTAACTCAGTTAAATAAATTAACAGAATCTCCTTTTCTTTGAGTCCCTGGTTGAATATTAAGTATATTTAATAAAGTATTTTGTGAATATGGTTTTATAAAGTATACTAATTGTATTTAAATAGTCTATTTTGTGAATATGGTTATATAAAGTATATAATTTACATTTAAATTGCGTATTTTGCGAATAGTAACGTATGATTAATATAAACACCTACCATAGCATACCAAAATGCATAACATTAGTTATATTACATACCAAAATACACAAAATTAGTATAATATAAAAACCAAAATGCATAAATTTGGTAGGGATTTAAGTTGTAGCGCTTTTTCAAAGACGGGGACTCATTGGTTAAACAAACATCTTGACACCGCCCCTAAAACACAAGGATGCATATTGCAGTTTACTATAGATTCTTTGTAAAGAGAATAATTTTTTTTAGAATAACAGATTTTATAATATGTAGAACTTGAACCCCACTCTCAAACCTAGTTGTTGCTAAATCAAGGTGTCAAGAAAATAGATAATATTAACAAATATAATTAACATTAAGCATCTAATTTATATGTTTGCATATGATAGCTTATAGTTACGACCCGTCTAGATATTGTTCACAACGAAAAAAAGAAAAATCTTAATTTCTTTAAGATTGAGTTATGAGACCTAAACCTTTATGGGTAATTCTTGAAGAATCAACACCCAAAGGAGTATAGAAGTCTTCAAAGAATTTAAGAATGACATGGAACAGTATAATCTTTTCTTAGCAATATTATTATACGAGTAAATTGCCATTTTAGTTTTTAATGTTTGACCAAAATTGCTACTTTAATCTAAATAGTTTTTTCCTTGCTATTTTAGTTCAAATAGTTTTGTTTTCTGCCATTTTAGTCCCTGACTTTTGTCATTTTTTGCCAATTTCATCCAACCCACTAATTCCATTCAAAAAATTTAGTTAACTTAGGTGAATTTTGGCCAAATCGCATTTTTCTTTCTTTTTTTGCAGGTGCGATGGTATGGGGATGGTGTTGTGCCAGTTTACAGTGAAGATGATGGCGGTGGTTGTTGGTTTTACGATGATGGCAGTGGTCTTGGTTGATGACGTGGGTGGCAGAAAAGTGGCCGGTGTGGTGGAAATGATGGGTGGTGATGGTGGTGGGGTGGGTGGTGAGGATGCAGGAATGTGGTAGCGATGATAGAAGGTTGTGATGGGGTGGGTGGTGGGAGGTGGTGGTGGTGGTGGTCGATGAAAATGGCAAAAATCAGGGACTAAAATGGTAGAAAACAAAACTATTTGGACTAAAATAACAAGAAAAAAACTATTTGGACTAAAGTGGTAATTCTAGTCAAACCTTAGGGACTAAAATGGCAATTTACTCTTATTATACACTATATTCTTGTATATCATAACATATACTTTGAACAATCTAGATTATATTGGATGGCAAAGAGCTTCTGCAAGGAAGTGTTTCTTACCCCACATACGCCAATGTAGCTCCATTGTGGCGAGCGAAGGCTAAATATGCGGAAGGGGGGAAGGAGGGACAAAGATTGAGAGAGAGAGAGAGAGAGGGAGAGAGAGAGAGAGGCAAAAGTCTGTAGAGATGGACACCATAGGACCAAGAATTTGAGTGGGGGTGGAGAGGAAAGGAAAAGATAAAATAGAGGGAAGTCTGTGGGCGACCATTGAGTTTGGCGAGTGATTCGCAACAAAATTCCGTAGGTGCTTTATAATGAAATTAACCTTAGCCGTAAAGACAAATGGTGTTGGTTGGGAGATGATTCAGAAGACCCTTAGTACACTCTCTAAGATCGAGAAAATAAAAGAGAATCTTTAGTCTTAAACCATACATTCACTAATGGATAAATTGAATTCCTATAAAAATAAACTTCTTCGGATAGCGAGCGGTGAAACACCCCAAACCCGGGGGTCTCATCTATTGAATTCAATCGTTAGCAAAGAGTTCTTAAAATGATAAACTAGATCATACGCCACGAAAATTCATACAATCCAAACATTCATGTCAAATAGAACCATAGTCAAATTGCTCAAACAAAAACATAACAAGATAGTATGGATAGCAGTATCTTGCTGGGTTGACTTTCGCAACTATCTAAATTATAACCTTACGTGCATACCAAAAGTCAACTACGCTAAGTGAGTTCTGCTTTAAATTAAACTAGAATTACGACCTGCCGCAATGCGGCGGGGATTCGTTAGTTATAACTAAATCGATATAGGACCCGCGCGTTTATGTTGAACTTGTCAAACGAGAAAAAATAGATGATATAAAAACATTCACCCACATACGCACTTTGCATCGTGTTAACTCACAAAATTTAGAATGAAACATAAAGACGTTAAACCAAAGATGCACGTTGCGATGTGTTAAGTCACAAAATTTAGATTGAAGCGTCGAATGAAAAATTTGCGTAAAATGAACTATAAAGGACCAAAGTTGAAAGTAAAAAAAGTTGTGAGGATAGATTGCAAATGTAACACCCCATGTTTCGAAAGTCAAAGTCAAAGTCAAGATTGAAGTAAAAGGGACATAAGATTGCTAATTGCGATCTGTCACTCCTTGCTCAATTCCTGTTTTGACTTCTTTGACTTGTATATAGTCTTTTATGCTTTTACGATTAGTTGTATTATATGGAGTATTTGTTAATAATCGAGGTTTAATCGCTATTTATCGACATCAATCACATGTTTAATCGCTTTATCGGCAATCGCATCGCAATCGCAACTCGAATGGTGTGACCTGGATATTGTTTTACGTGTGTGTGCTATTTATGTGTTACTTGTGCATGTTATGTTTATGTTGAGGTGAATCGAAATTGCAATCTATCGCATCGCAAATCGAATCAAAACGCTAAACGTAAATTAAATAGGATGCTTGTATGTTGATATAGTAGTTGGGATTAAAAGTAATTTGATAAGTAAGACTATCGCATCACTCGCTCGAACCGCATCGCAACGCTTAACACTCGAATCGAAACTGCAAAACTCATCGCGCCGAGCACTCGAACCGAGTGGCCAACCGACCGAGCTGCCACCCGATCGGACTGCCATCCGATCGAGGTGCCACTCGACCGAGCTGCCACCCACCCAGGTGCCACCGGTCGGATTGCCACTCGACCGAGCTGCCACCCGGACGGGCTGCCACTCGATCAAGCAGCCTCTTTTCCTCCTTTCCATTTATGGAAACCCTATAAATACCCCCCTATGTCAACCCCATTGATGTTGACAGCTCTCTCTCCCTCTCCACTCATTCCAGCCGCTATTTCTTTAGATTTCTCGCAATTCTTGTAAGTTTTCCACCTAAATCTTGTACTTTCTTAATCTACACACACTCCTACACATTTCTATCTTTTGAATCTTCACTTTTAACCGTGAAATCACTAGATTTGAGGTGTTCAAGGACGATGTCATCATGGTGTTCATAAGAACTTCATGCTTTGGCTTCAATCCACCAAGAACAACTCAGATCTGAATGATTTCCACATGAATAAACAAAGATCTTTCATAGATCTGAGCATATTCATGGTGAAAAGGATTGAAACATGGTTTTTCTAACTTTCTTTCAACTCTTTTACACTCAATGCACTCAAATCCGATAGACTCGGACCTAGTTCTGATCTTCTACCCATTCTTGGTGTCGTATCGGTTCCAGATCTGAATTCTATCCAAGAGGTATTGACTTCAGGTTTGAACATGAACTACGGACTCGAACCGTGAACCGGTCGGACTAGGGTGATTCCTGCTCGGTCGAGTCACTTGAGCCAAGTCGAGGGTTCCGTTGTTCAAGCATGTTATCAATGTACCTCATTGAACACTTCAAAACTTCAAACTACCAAAACAACCAAGGAAGAAGAAGATCAGGTCGTCTGGGACGGATTACCGTCCGACCGGATTGCCACCCGACCGGACAGCTACCCGATCGGATTGCACCTTGGTCCCACACTTAACCTTTACTTTATTTCATTTGAGGTTTGAACATCGAACGGATTGCCTTCCGATCGGATTGCCATCCGATCGGATTGTCACTCGACCATGTGATGTTTAACTTCAACACTTAAACAATTTTCAACATGTTCAGTAAGTATGGATTGCCACCCGATCGGATAGCTATCTGACCAAGTGACCGTCCTGCTGTGAGCTTATTCTCAACCTGAGAAGCCTCGCCAATCGGATTGCTGTCCGATCGAACGGCCGTTCGATCGACCGACCTAAACGGTAGAGATACTTCTCTGTTTTCAAAATGCTACAACGAAAACTTCAAAAGTCAAACCATCATACACAAACGCATCCATCCCAAACGAGGTAACAACCCACTTGCATGGTCATCCGATCGGATGACCGTTCGAGTGGATTGTCACCCGGTCGACCGACCACTCGATCGGATAGCCATCCGATCGGATTGCCGTCCGATCCATTGATACTTCGCTTCATTTTACGCGCCGCTTATCGTTTATGCTATCGTTCTGATCAGGCTAATTCCGCTCTAAGCGCTCCCTTCAATCAATCATCGCTGTGAGTATACTATAACCCTTTTTGCTTTACGCACTTTTGGGTGTTACATACGTTATTATACAAAATCACATCGAACACCCTACGCAATACTTTAACGCTAACCGCTACTGCATGTTATACGTGACTTAATGAATGCTTGTTTGTTATGTTTACACATGGAATGCTGTCTACCTGCCTTAGCAACGATAGTACTATAGTTTGGACTCAGCACCTGTTCACTCAGGGGTTGTTAAGGACAATTAATTACATGGCTCACAGTGGTGAGTGTGTATTACGAACTGCCTTAGGCAGTCAACTCGCAGTCATTTGTATCGATAGGTTCATGTCGATAACTAACGTGCTTCATTTTACACTGTGTACGTGCTGGTTATGCGTAAACGATTTCGAACTCTATTATATCTATCAAACTTGTATGCTCACCTTTACACTATGTGTATTGACTTTTACTTTAACGTATGTGGTAGTGATACGTGGTTAAAAACCGGTGCTCGTTATTGTTTAACTTGACGTTTTTACGTAAGTTTTAGTTTCGAATAGCCTACTTTTAATCAAGAATGTGGTTTGCAGGTTTGACGAAGTTTAAGGAGCTATTTGGGAGCTTTACGGGTCACCGGGTCGAAAACCAGAGCACCGGGATGCGTTACGGATCAACCGGGAGTGCGAGAGACGAAAAATGAGAAGTTGGTGTTCAAGAACCCGTCGGCGACGGGGTATAACCCGTCCCGGACGGGCCCCAGAAAGTTCCGTCGGCCAACATTGCTCGTAACCAGTCATTTAAACCGTCGGACGAAAGCACGCTTTTGGGAACCCGTCGGCGACGGGGTCATGCCCGTCGGCGACGGGCGTCAGATTCTGAAAATGCGATTTTTAGACTTTTTGGGTTAGAGTTCGATTTTATTGGTTCTTGGGGGCGTTGAATTTCGGGAGTTACACACTTCAATCTTGAGTTTGAATCTTCATCTTGGAGCCATAATCATCCATCAATCACCTACCATTCCATCGATCATCAACCTACAACCCGAATCATCATCATCCATCACACAATCAATCATACAAACCCTAATTCATCCAATCCATCATCCATCTCACCATCATCATCCATAAACCCTAATCTTCCATCATTCCTTCATCCACCAAGTTTCAAGATGGTTTCATTCGCGTTCCAAACTTCCGGTGATCAAGCTTTATCAACCATGAGCGGCTAATCATCTCGGTTTCACCCCGGTGTAGGTAGTTGTTGATTTTAGTGTTTCGAATTGTTCTTGTTCCATCTTAGTGACAATTTGTGTTTGGTTTTTGAAACTTTTGAAAATAGTATTACATTGGTTACGAATTCGTGAATTGTCGAACGATGTTAAAATTTATGACTTTGCGAAATGGTGATATGTGATTGTACATTGTCGTTGTTAGGATTTACTTGTGTAGATTACAAAGTGTCTTTTTGTCCGTTCTTTGGGACGTTGATAGCTAGTAGCACCTAAGTCACGGTACACTAAATCCGTTAATCGAATGCATTTGAGTTGAAACTAAAACTTGTAGAAATCCTAGATTAACAATTACCGAAACCGGGTGTGATTCCTTTTTATCATTATTGTTCTAGTAACCATTTTTCTTGAAATCGTTAGTAGTAGTCGTTAATCATTCTCATCAATTCATTTAGTTAAAAATCATATCTCTCAATTAAACGAAAACACAAAATTATTCTAGCAAGCTTCATATATCGTAACAATTGTTTTAATTCATTCGAATCCATACACAAACCACATACTCTTCGTGGTTCGACCCCTTACTACCGCTAACACATTGTTAAGGGTAATTTGGGCTTATAAATATTATCTTTGACCGGAGCGCGACACTCCGATCAAATTTTGGCGCCGTTGCCGGGGAGTGCGTGCGCTTTGTGTTTGGAAATTGTTTGAATTTGCGTGATTAACTGTTTAAATTGTTTAGCTTTCTTTTTGCACTTTGTCTTTTTCCTTGTTACGCGGGTGTGTTACTTGTGCAGGTTACAGGTAGTGCATGCATACGCGGAACTCCGGGAGGACTTCACCTTTAGTCTACAAACCAGAAATCGAAAGGGTAGCAAGAAGGAATCTAGCAAGCCGGTTAGAAGCAACACTTGGTTCTAATCAAACCACCAACACACCACAACATACACCATCCATTGAAACCGATTCAATGGCGAACCAAAACTCTAACCAAAACTTCAACCAAAATCAAAATCCGAACCAATTTCAATACCGAGGCAATTTCAATCCCGCTCCAAATATGCAACCTATACCTCCAGAGCGACCGGGTGGTAATAACAACAATACCGGACCACCACACAACCTTTCTAAAACCAAAATCTCAACCACAATCAAAGAACACCTCAACAACAAAACCTTCATCGACAAACCTCTTTACCCATCAACCTAGATGACCGGAATGTCAATTCCGACCGTCGGGGAAATCGTGATCGTGGTAATCCCGCGAACGAAGATCCATTCTTCAACATAGACGATTTAAGGAACGCCATCCCCGATGATGAGCCGTTTAGTGTTCCCGGTTACCAATCGCCGGAACTTGTAAGCATTCATACGGAAAACTCGGACGATGGGGGGTACTATGATGATCGGGTTAATGATGATGAAGATTGGGGCTACGTGAATAGGGGAAACATCTACAACGCTAGAAGGTATGATGATGAGGAATTTGGCTACCAAAATGCCAATTACGTTGGGGACGACGAATACGGTTACGGAGGTGGAAGAAATGATGGTTATGGGAACAACCGTCAACGACGAAACAATAACCAACAGAACCGGAATGACGGGTTTTATAACAACAACAACAATGCAAACCCTAACCGGATTCCTCGTTTCGTGGGAGGTGGTAACCTAAGGGATAATAGAAGAGATGATCGAAGAGATGATCGAAGAGGTGAAAGACGGGATAATAGAAGACCGGTCGATCAAGAAGTTAACGGTCCACAACCTCCACGGGTAGTGAATGACCGTTTCAGACCGATAGTGACCGAGAATGACTCTCCGATAGTGTGCGAAAGGAGAATGTTTGATTGTAAACCACATTACATCAATATACTTCCCCACTTCAACGGGAGGTCTAATGATGAACCATACACGCATTTGGCGGAGTTCTCTTCCATTTGTAATACTATTGGGGGGCACAATTTCGCACTAGAGGAAGTTAAGCTTCGGTTATTTCAATTCTCTTTGAAAAACAAGGCAAAACAGTGGTTCCTCACACTTCCGGCCAATAGTATTCGAACTTGGGAACAAATGCAACAAGCATTTTTGGATGAATACTATTCCATGGCAAAGACCGACGATGCTAGAGATGAAATTTGGTCGTTTTGCCAACTTTCGAGTGAACCACTACATGAAGCATTCACCCGATTCAAGGAGATGATGAGGAGATGCCCACATCACCAAATAGAAAAGTGGGAGTTGGTGAAATGTTTTGTACGGGGTTTGGATGACACAACTTGGAATCATCTTGAGTCAACAAGCAATGGAACACTCTTGAGCAATCACGAAGACGACGATTGGGAATTCCTAGAAAGAATGAGCAAAAGATCAAAGGCGAAAGAGTCGGCCGACCGAGCCAAAAAACACCCTACCTCAAGGTCTTGGCCCGATCGTGATGCAAGTTCTAAGGATCGGATTGATACGTTGGAGCGGGAATTGGCCCGCATGAAGAAGAAAGAAGTGGGTGCGGTACAATATAGTGTATGTGAAGAATGTGGTGACATTGGTCACCGAACCGAGAATTGCCAAGCCACCGCGGATGTGAATCAAGTGTATGGAGACCGGAGCCAATACGATATGAACTCCAACACTTACCACCCTGGGTTGAGGAACCATCCTAACTTTAGGTATGGTAATGCCTCCAATCAAATAAACCCGAATTTCCAATCGGGAAATCAAGGTGGGTATTCGCACCAAACTTGCCAAGGAGGTAACCAAGGGGGTTACCAAAGGAATTACCATAATCAAGGTGGTAATGGAAGCGGGTCGAACAATCAAACCGGTGGCGATGATTTGAGTGCCAAAATGGATGCTTTGTTGAATATGCAAAAAGAATCTCAAAACAATATAAAAGAATCTCACCATGATATCAAGGAGATAAAGAAGATAAACGAGATTCGGGACAAAGCACATGATGCATTGGCAAAGCAAGTGGGCCAACTTGCGGAAGAGATGGCTCAAATGAGGGGAAGCATGGGAAAGCTTCCAAGTGACACTACAATGAACCCGAAGCATCAAGGTTCTAGCACAAGCAACGTGAGGAATGCACGCATTAGCGCGGTAAGTATTCTTCCAAATGATGAAATATGTAGTGTTGAAAGCATTCCACCACCACAATTCATTGATGGTGTAGTGGAAAATATAATTGATGAGCTGGGAAATGAAAATGAACAAGAAACGATTTCACAATGCAAAATTGAAAACATAACTAAAAATGTTTTTTGTGAAATTTGTTTAAATCAACTTAACCCGCTTAATGCATCGAAAAGTTAAGAACGGTGCCCACCAAAGGACGAGGGGTGGGAAAATTTTAAACAAGCTAAAATTAATTTGCCGTTACTTGATGACATTAAAAAGGTTCCGGCTCATGTGGAATGCTTGAAAGAGTTGAGCATTGAAAAACGGCACAATAAATTACCCGAACCAGTTGATTTGGTATCACATGTTAGTGCCGTTTTATCAAGTGCGCTCCCCCCAAAAGCTCAAGATCCGGGAGATCCTCTTATTCCAATTCAAATTGGAACATTTAAAATAGAGAGGGCACTCCTGGATCTTGGGGCTTGTGTGAGCATTTTACCAGGGAGTTTGTATGACCAATACGACTTTGGTCCATTGAAAAAATTTGATACTCCCGTGGTTTTGGCCGATCAGACTCCCACGCATCCAAGTGGGATGGTGGAAGATGTGATTGTTAAGGTGGACGATTGCTACTACCCAGTTGACTTTTTGGTAGTAGACTATGTTGGGTGTGTTGAGGACACCCAACCGATAGTTATACTGGGTAGACTGTTCCTGGCAACTGCTAATGCCATAATAAATTGTGCAACGGGAACGGTAAGCATGACATTTGGGGACCGGGAATTAAATTTGAATGTTTTTCCAAAATTTACTAACCCGCTTGGTGAGGATAAGTGTCCTAAAAAGGACATGAATCCAAACAAAAAAGTGTGTGCTATGGTTGGTAGGTTTGGAGAAACAAGGAAGAAAACGGTCAAGAAAAAGAAGGCGAAAAAGTCACCTCTAGAAAAGAAGAAAGAAGATGAGGTTAGGCGTCAAGATGAAGCAAGAGAATTGGAATGACGCCGATGGAGTGCTTTGGCTGTCTCTCACCAAATGGCGATTAACAACACCAAGATACTCCACGATCAGGAGCGCCATCAAAGAGACCTTCAAGCCGGTCTCCCGTACGCCGAACACTCGGGGTGGACTGATTACCCCAATCTTCCTCATCCACTAGGTCCATCCGATCCCACCCCTCATTGGCCCGAGGCAGTCGGTTCTAGCTTTATCCCGATTCCGTACCAACCGCCGCCTCAAGGGGAGCAGAGTCCCCTCGATAACTATAGGGAGATGTTCGAGTCCCTCACTGGTTATCAATACCAGCCCAACCCGCCAGTGGATCCAAACGAGCGATATCAGCGGTAGAGGTATGGTATGTTTTTGTTGTTGTATATTATTTTGTTTCCGTTATTTTTATTTCATGTTATTTATTTTCGCCTAGTTAAATGAACGTTGTGGGTGTGTTCCCTATATAACCCTCATGAGACCTCTCGTCCTCCCAAGCTATTGGGGGGTTTAAAAGGGTTTGTTGCATAAGCTAAATGCAACCATGATTCCTACGAAAGTGAGTTAGGTTTATTGTTGTTGTAAATTATTGTCCACATAAATCGAAGTGAAATAACACCTGGCTTGGTAATATGTTTCATAAAAAGGGTAGAACTAGGTAACTAACAAATTTTGATGGTTGTGAGAAGCATGCTTCTACACAAGGATTAGAATTTGTAGGTACAACATGTTCGCGGGACAACCGTTTTTATGAAGAGGCGAAGGAGATATGAGTATCAAGCGACAAAAATCAGGTGCATGTGTTTCCTTTTACTTTGATTCTTAGTTAGGAATAAGTGGATTGTACATTGTATTTTATTTTCCGGGGTGAGATTTTGGGAAGGTTAGACGTGTCACATCCCTTGTGCGTTTTAAAACTCTAGTTCTTGCACATTGAGGACAATGTTTACCTCAAGTGTGGGGATGGGGGAGTAGTAAAAGTTTTCGATTTTGACCCATTCATTTAAATTCTATACATTGAGGACAATGTTTACCTCAAGTGTGGGGATGGGGGAAAATTTCAAAAAAATTTCAAAATTTCTTGTCTCAAAAGCGATCTTAAAAGCACAAGTAACCAAGTCAACGAGGGATGTCACAACCCATTTGGTCTTTTGTCATGGTCAAGTTCAAATTAATAAGCATAACAAGTATTTAGCGGGTGGTTATTTGGGAATAATTCGCCTAAGGAACTAGCAATTTATGCATATCATATATCATACCCTTATACGTGAGGTTTGAGCCACTTTTATATCATAGATTTACATTTACATGTTTCTTTGTTTGAGTGGACCATTAGTCGCGTATTGTAGAACTTGCAACTTTTGATACGTTTGAGACTATAGACCGAATACAAGCACGAGAATGATTAAGGCATTAGGTAAACCTTTTCTCTTAAAACCATTTATCTATCCTTACCCGAACAAATTCCCTAGTCGCCCATTTTGAGCCTAAACCTTTCGTTTGACCACCCTATAGCCCATAGCCTTAAACCTTTTCTTTTTAAACCCTGTGATGGAAATTCGATTATAGGAGTCGTATTTGTATAGTTATTCTTGATTGTTTGCATTTACGCGAAAAAAAAAAAAACAGAAAATATTACGAAAAATAATTGAAAATTGTTGAAGAAAAACACAAAAAGAAGTGTTAGTAGTTGTCGAATAAAAGGGTGAAAGATTATTGCCATAGTTGATGTTTATATTTAGTTTTGTTTAATTTAGTGGTTTGTAATAAAAATCGAATTTTCATCGCCATAGCCACTTTAAAATGTCCTATTCCCTACCCTTAGCCTAGCCCCGTTACAACCCTTCAAAGACCTTTTGACTTGTGCTTAGTATTCGTGTTCGGTGGTGGAGAATGATTGAGTTGCAAGCCTATGCGGGTACGTGTTCTAATCGGTTTTGAGCGATTAATTGTTGAAGTGCTAATATATTATACACGTTAGCCAATTTTAAGCCGAGTGGAGAGCACATTGTGAGGGATATGCATGAGTTGTTAGTTTTACGGGCGGGTTATTCTTGGATAACCATTATTATATGTGATTATTCACTTTACCGGTAAATATGTGGAAAATGTAAAGAATGTGAACTTTTGTATGACAAATAGACCTTAACCTCTGTCTCGGGAATGGGATGTGTATTCGTTGTTCGACCCACGTGAAAGTGAAAAACAGATTTGCTTGAGGGCAAGCAAAAGACAAGTGTGGGGATGTGATACGTGGTTGAAAACCGGTGCTCGTTATTGTTTAACTTGACGTTTTTACGTAAGTTTTAGTTTCGAATAGCCTACTTTTAATCAAGAATGTGTTTTGTAGGTTTGACGAAGTTTAAGGAGCTATTTGGGAGCTTTACGGGTCACCGGGTTGAAAACTAGAGCACCGGGATGCGTTACGGATCAACCGGGAGTGCGAGAGACGAAAAATGAGAAGTTGGTGTTCAAGAACCCGTCGGCGACGGGGTATAACCCGTCCCGGACGGGCCCCAGAAAGTTCCGTCGGCCAACATTGCTCGTAACCAGTCATTTAAACCGTCGGACGAAAGCACGCTTTTGGGAACCCGTCGGCGACGGGGTCATGCCCGTCGGCGACGGGCGTCAGATTCTGAAAATGCGATTTTTAGACTTTTTGGGTTGGAGTTCGATTTTATTGGTTCTTGGGGGCATTGAATTTCGGGAGTTACACACTTCAATCTTGAGTTTGAATCTTCATCTTGGAGCCATAATCATCCATCAATCACCTACCATTCCATCGATCATCAACCTACAACCCGAATCATCATCATCCATCACACAATCAATCATCCAATCCATCATCCATCTCACCATCATCATCCATAAACCCTAATCTTCCATCATTCCTTCATCCACCAAGTTTCAAGATGGTTTCATTCGCGTTCCAAACTTCCGGTGATCAAGCTTTATCAACCATGAGCGGCTAATCATCTCGGTTTCACCCCGGTGTAGGTAGTTGTTGATTTTAGTGTTTCGAATTGTTCTTGTTCCATCTTAGTGACAATTTGTGTTTGGTTTTTGAAACTTTTGACAATAGTATTACATTGGTTACGAATTCGTGAATTGTCGAACGATGTTAAAATTTATGACTTTGCAAAATGGTGATATGTGATTGTACATTGTCGTTGTTAGGATTTACTTGTGTAGATTACAAAGTGTCTTTTTGTCCGTTCTTTGGGACGTTGATAGCTAGTAGCACCTAAGTCACGGTACACTAAATCCGTTAATCGAATGCATTTGAGTTGAAACTAAAACTTGTAGAAATCCTAGATTAACAATTACCGAAACCGGGTGTGATTCCTTTTTATCATTATTGTTCTAGTAACCATTTTTCTTGAAATCGTTAGTAGTAGTCGTTAATCATTCTCATCAATTCATTTAGTTAAAAATCATATCTCTCAATTAAACGAAAACACAAAATTATTCTAGCAAGCTTCATATATCGTGACAATTGTTTTAATTCATTCGAATCCATACACAAACCACATACTCTTCGTGGTTCGACCCCTTACTACCGCTAACTCATTGTTAAGGGTAATTTGGGCTTATAAATATTATCTTTGACCGGAGCGCGACACTCCGATCAGGTAGGTGCTTAAGATGTTTCTATGCTTGGCTTACTGTGAAATCGAGGCTAGGAAAGGTCTAGAAACAAATAAACAAATTGTCTATATTGAAATCTGAGTTGTCGGAACAGAACAATTTGACTAGATCTTGTCTGTAATAATTATATTACTTTTTATGTCATGGTATGGGACATGATGCTTTAAATAATTGGTAATCATAGTTGTTATGGATACTTCTGGACAATCTGTTTTGCTCAGTGCCATGCCCTGATGTTTCCACCACCGGTTGGGGTGTGACAGATTGGTATCAGAGCCATAACTATAGGGAATTAGGCAAGACTCGACCTAGTCCAGGTCGATGTCTTAAAAACGACCTAGTCTATAGTTAAGTACCAACAGACCGACTTGTGTACCCCTACAGGTTATGTACGAGCTTACTTGCTATATCTCGCTATTCTCGCCTACGCAACACTATCACTGCACTCTAATTTTCGAAAATGAACGAACGATTAGGTCGAGATTAGGCGTGAAAACCGCAAACTCTCGACTAAATTGTTTGTTCGACCCACATTTTATCTACAAACGGGAGAAATTGTGCCAAATCAGGAGTGAAATTCATACTTTGACGAATGATTTCTCCTTATTTTATAAAAAATAGGAACGAAGTCGTTAAGTCAGGGGTGAAACCCGAACCTCGACGACTTATTCCGATCTCTATTTTGTTTTACAAAACTCTCACCAAAGTCTCGACGGACTCCAACGACTTAAAGTCACACTGTAACTGGAAGGATGCATGTCATTCGCCCAGATTCGAGGTGAGAGCACAATCCCGAAGGTCAAGGTGCGTACTGGAGGTCCTTGCGAGTAGTCGAACCACTTTGGTTAGTCGACGTCTAAATAGACAAGACAGTCTACCCTCGATTTTTATGTGTTTCAATTCTGGAGTTCGCCGCCGCCAACTCTGTGATTTATCGATTTTTATGTGAATTTATGTGTTTTATATGTTATTTATTAGCATTTTGAGGTAAACAGTACGGTGGTACTGATGGCTTCAATATCGCATTTCTCGCTCCGCTAAATCACACACAATTCACACTACGCTAACAAATCGCTACTGCATAAGGAACGGTCGTACGCCATGTTGCTTGCTATATTATCCGCTTATGATATACTACTCGCTATGCTATTCGCGATCGCTATTCTCAAACGCTCGCGGACTTTGAATGATAGGTTTCGGTATTCTGACTGCCTCTAGTGCTTATGTGCTTCTGTGATTCTGTGCCTTACGTGTTTACGTGCTTCTGTGCTTATGTGAATCTGTGATTATGTGCCTATGTGTTTACGTGATTGTGTTCCTAAGCTTTAGTAGTGCTAGATGTGTGAGGTGAGATTCGATTATGTTGTGTTTGAGCCCTATGGCGATGTCTGTTGCAGACAATGTCGTCATCTGGACCCCGTCACCCACGAGTTACTCGTTAAGAACAGAGAGACAAACGCCTTACTGCTCTCGTCGCTAAACAAGTGGCAAAGGTAGTTCCTCAGATCGTGAGTGAGCTATACGAGAATGTGAGCAAATCGTCTGAAGAGTCCAGGACCGAAGCTCCTAAAGCTACTCCCAAAGCTGCTTTTAGTTTCAAACAGTTCAAGGCTTGCTGACCGAAAGAGTTCACTGGCGAAGATGGCCCCACGGCTTTGTTTCAATGGTTTGACTCAATCGAGGTCACCCTGCGACAGAGTGGATGCCCTGACAATCTCCGCACTCTGAATGCTACTGGCGTCTTCTAGTCCCGCGCATTAGACTGGTGGACGGCCGAGAGAAACAAACGCGGAAATGACGCAGCTTATGGTCTGTCATGGGATGAGTTGAAGAACGTTATGCTAGAAGAGTTATGCCCTCCCCATAAGCGCCAAAAGTTGGAGGGCGAATTCTGGCATCTGAAGCAGAAGGATGGTGACAACGCTGCTTTAACTGCTCGCTTCAAGCAGCTCAGTATTATCTGTCCTGATCAAGTGAAGACTACCGACATGACAATCAAGAAGTACATCCGCGCTCTGCCGGATTGTGTTGCAGATTTTGTACATGCTTCAAAACCAGTAACAATCGAAGAGACCTACCTGCTTGCCGCTGAAATCAACTTCAAGCGAGTCAAAGCTGGATTTTGGGATAAAGCTACCAAGAACCTACACCAAGCCACTGCCACACCAACCGCTGAAACCGCCGCCGCTTCTCAATCATCAAAGTCCTCTCGTCATAAGAGGAAGAACAACAACAGCAACTCCAGCAACAAGAACTGTGCTGTCACTACTACTGCTGCTCCGCTTCAGGCCGCACCGACTCAACAGCAATCTCAGCACCGATCAGCTCCAGCACCAGTTACCTATGCACCGTCTGCAAAGCGTGCATACACTGGCCCTCTGTAACGCCCCGTATTTTCATATTTTAGGAAAATACGTGTCGTTCCCCTATTTTAATATTTTCAGTTGAAAACAGATCGAAAAACGGATTTAAAACGGCGAACGACGCATTTTACGCGCTTATACGCAACCGACGATCACACGCGAAACGACGAATATCGACACTATCTTACATATTTTAAATCTAAAATTTTATTTTACGATCTTAGATATTGTTCGGGTTTGAAAACAGGTTCGTAGACACGACCAAGCTGCTCAAAAACCCTAAAATACTAGTTAAACGTGCCTTGGGCCCAACACACAAGCCTACCTAAACCCTAATCTTTTTAAAACACTCACACACATTCAAACACCAGACACCACACCCGCACACACAGACCTCTCTATCTTCTTTCTAGCTTCGGCGACCTGAGCCGTATTTCCGGCGGATTCTCCGGTCATCTGTTCGTCTCCGGCCGCCTCCTTGTTCCTCCGACAGGCACCACAACACCCCCTTCACCTTCTCTTCACCTTTAAACTCATCACTCAAGCCCCCACATGCCCCATCTCTGCCCGATTTAAACGGTCGACCACCACCTTAGTGGTGGCATACGGTGGCGAGGTCGCAGAAGGGGATAGAGAGAGACGTGGCGGAGAGAGAGAGAGAGAGGATTGAGGGAGTGAAGACATAGAGATGGTGACGGCTGACCGGCGACGGAACTCCGACGGCGGCGACAGTGTCGACGACGGCTATGGTGTTCGTTTCTGGCGTCTTTCTGTTCAATCTCAGATTCAGCAGGTTTGGTTTCGACTTTGTTTTGGTTCGGTGACCAAAAGTCAACAGATCAGTTCGGGTGATGTCTCGGGTTCGAGTCAGTAGATTCGAGTGTCAGACTTCAGGATTTGGTTCGGCTTGGGTTATGTTTGGGTTCGGTTAGCTCAGTGGTGGCTCGGTTCAGTCGCGTTCAGTCAACAGATCGGACTCGGGTCGACAGCAGGTCAAGCTTGTTCAACTCGGTTAGGTCAAACTGGTCAAAGGTTGTCAAAGACGGTTAACACCGGGTCAGCTTCGGTCTAACCAGTCAACTGGTCAACACGAGTCAGATACGAAATACGCTAAAATCTTTACGACGCGAATTTTATTCCTTTTGTTTTACATATATACTATTTAGCGTAAAAATCAAGCTTGAACCGTCGTATCAAAGTATATACTTTGTTTAGTATTTGTCAACTTTACAAAAGGTATTCGTATAGTTTAATCGAATTGTTGATGAGTTTTGAAATTTTAATCGACACTCAGGCTGTCGGGATCGTTCAAAAACAGAGGAAACTCTGCCTGTTTTTCGTAAAAATCCGTAAACCAAGGCGTGTTTAATTATGGAACGCAACTATCGGAATCAAGTAATTTTTTTATAACAAATAGATATAAATGTGTATTTAATTTTAACAATACTTCGGCAACCACTGATATCTATATACTTTCGTTCACCCATGTATGATGACATTGGCGTCGCACTACCAACACTTCCACTCTTCACGGGACTACCGAGAAATGCGTCGCAAAACGGTGAGCATCTCGACCCTCTTTATGTTTTAACGCATTTTTGGGGTGCAACAAGTATACAAAATCCACTTTAAACCATCGATTATAATAAAACACACAATCCATCGAACACGTTCGTTGTTATGCTTAGGTTGTTATTACTTGTTAGTTTCAACTTGTAATCCCATGATATTGTTATGCTTTGGCTGTTTTATGCATGCTAGTTTAAAAATCACAATTTCATACTATTTGCTATGCTTAAGTTCTTTATGTATGCTCGTTTCGACGTGAATAATAAATGCTATGTGGATTTGAGACAAACTTTTATACTTATAATTATATTCAAACTTGTATGCTCGCCAGTGCTTTTGTACTGATCAATGCTTTTAATACATGTTGCAGGATCGTGACAGATGAATCCAGTAGGATTGCCTAGAAACACATTTAAGCTTTATTGCTCGTTGTATTGTAATTTGCTTTCAATCATGTTGTATTTTGTTTCCAATACTTGTAATAATTAATTATCAATGAAAGGAAATTTAATTATTTAAATACTTATTGTGCATTATTTATTTTAATCTTGTGGTAATCTAGTTCAAACCATGTAAAATGTAATTATTAAATACTTGACACAAAATAGCATTATGAAGCCTCTTGCAATCTACACACTTCGTCTCATCCCGATGTTTCCGCCATCGGTTGGGGTGTGACAGATTGGTATCAGAGCCATAACTATAGGGAATTAGGTAGAATTGCCATATTCGACCTAGTCTATAGTTTAAGTACCAAACTTTGACCATTCTTGATTCATGCTAAAACGTTAATTCTTCCTACTTTGCTTCTATCTCTTCTTTTGTCTTAACAACACAAAGTGTTTTACCTAAGGCATTATACGCAACGCATATTTGAAGACACTCGTATTCCACAATCGAATGACTCATCAAAATAGGGGTGATTCCCGCCTTTGGTGACGAATTTCAATCCACCTTACCTGATACTTTACGGGAATTTCACCATCAAGTTAGGAGTGATATCCATATCTTGATGAGAAATTCCATATCATAATCTAGTGGATCCTTATTGACGACTTGAGATTTTATCTTGTTTCGTTCAATAAACCACATCTTTGGGACGAAATTGTCAAGCTAGGATTGATATCCACACCTTGGTGACTGGTCCCGCTCTACGATTTTTTTTAATCTCGCCAAAGTTTCGTATTTTCAATCAAATTAGGGACATGTACTAACTGGATGGGTAAAATACCGTTAATCGTTTGGCGACGAGAGTATTATACCTATTAGGCCAAAGCATGTCTCCTTAATTCGAAAGGACTTGCGATTCACTTTGGAATAGTCGAAGCTTCTAAACCCGAAGCACTCCAATACTTATCAAGCCTCTCTTTTATATTAACTTAACTTTTATGCCATTTAATACTTGTTACCTAATCATCGTTTTACACAATAAATTAATACACGCCTACTAATACGTTATACTCGATTCGGGATTACTGGACATTCTTTATGTGATAAACTGGTCATTAACTTCGGATGAAGCCACACCTTGACATATGTAGTGCTTGTGAAGCACTATAGGAGTAGCGCACCGCAGCATGGATTTTTGGTAATGTCAAGACATTCATTCATACATTACGGATCTTTTCATAGCAACGAAATGATGACATGTGCTATGGTTAGATGACGCTTTGTACATTACGGATCTTTTCATAGCAACGAAATGATGACATATGCTATGATTAGATGACGCTTTATACATTACGGATCTTTTCATGGCAACAAAATGATGACATGTGCCATGAATAGATGACACTTGCGTTAAACGTTGGGTTGACATTTTGTCATTAACTTTGATCAAGCCGCACCTTAACATATATAGCGTTTGTGTAGCGCTATAGGAGTAACGCCCGCCGCATGGACTTGCGGTCATGTTAAGTCATTCATACATTCATACATTCATACATACATACGTACTTACGGACACGATGGTTTGACCAGTGAGATCGCATGCCAGTAATGCGTTAATCTAGTTAACTAAAATATCTCATGTGGACTATTCAAAGAATTTAATCATACTCATACATATACTTACACCTTAAGACCTCTCTCATACTTAAATACCAATCATGCTTACATACTTAAATTACTATACGCTATCATTCTCACTCATAATACGTTAATAAACCCTGTTTGTGACACGGGACGTAACATGGCATCGATTAATGAAACGAACGTAATATAGTATGAACATGGTGGATACGCCGATGGTACTTCCTATATATAAGTGTTCCTACCATATTACCAAACTTTCGTAAAAACGTGCCATGAGGAATTCGGTGTTTCCCTGCTATAATTATATACAAACTTTAATCATTCACCAACCCATTCCTCGTCTATACCCACGCGTACTACGAAATGCAAATTTTCTAAAGTCTTCCTTTTGAATAAATTTCGGGACGAAATTTCCTAAAGTAGGGGAGACTGTTACGCCCCGCATTTTCCCGTATTTTCATATTTTAGGAAAATACGTGCTGTTCCCCTATTTTAAGATTTTCAGTTGAAAACAGATCGAAAAACGGATTTAAAACGGCGAACGATGCATTTTACGCGCTTATACGCAACCGACGATCACACGCGAAACGATGAATATCGACACTATCTTACATATTTTAAATCTAAAATTTTATTTTACGATCTTAGATATTGTTCGGGTTTGAAAACGGGTTCGTAGACACGACCAAGCTGCTCAAAAACCCTAAAATACTAGTTAAACGGGCCTTGGGCCTAACACACAAGCCTACCTAAACCCTAATCTTTATAAAACACTCACACACACTCAAACACCAGACACCACACCCGCACACACAGACCTTTCTCTCTTCTCTTTAGCTCCGGCGACCGGAGCCGTATTTTCGGCGGATTCTCCGGTCATCTGTTCGTCTCCGGCCGCCTCCTTGTTCCTCCGACAGGCAGCACAACACCCCCTTCACCTTCTCTTCACCTTTAAACTCATCACTCAAGCCCCCAGATGCCCAATCTCTGCCCGATTTAAACGGTCGACCACTACCTTAGTGGTGGCATACGGTGGCGAGGTCGCAGAAGGGGAGAGAGAGAGAGACGTGGTGGGGAGAGAGAGAGGATTGAGGGAGTGAAGACATAGAGATGGTGAGGGCTGACCGGCGACGAAACTCCGACGGCGGCGACAGTGTCGACGACGGCTATGGTGTTCGTTTATGGCGTCTTTCTGTTCAATCTCAGATTCAGCAGGTTTGGTTTCGACTTTGTTTTGGTTCGGTCACCAAAAGTCAACAAATCAGTTTGGGTGACGTCTCGAGTTCGAGTCAGTAGGTTCGAGTGTCAGACTTCAGGATTTGGTTCGGCTCGGGTTATGTTTGGGTTCGGTTAGCTCAGTGGTGGCTCGGTTCAGTCGCGTATCAGTCAACAGATCGGACTCGGGTCGACAGCAGGTCAAGCTTGTTCAACTCGGTTAGGTCAAACTGGTCAAAGGCAGTCAAAGACGGTCAACACCAGGTCAGCTTCGGTCTAACCAGTCAACTGCTCAACACGAGTCAGATACAAAATACGGTAAAATCTTTACGACGCGAATTTTATTCCTTTTGTTTTACATATATACTATTTAGCGTAAAAATCAAGCTTGAACCGTCGTATCAAAGTATATACTTTGTTTAGTATTTGTCAACTTTACAAAAGGTATTCGTATTGTTTAATCAAATTGTTGATGAGTTTTGAAATTTTAATCCACACTCGGGCTGTCGGGATCGTCCAAAAACAGAGGAAACTCTGCCTGTTTTTCGTAAAAATCCGTAAACCAAGGCGTGTTTAATTATGGAACCAAACTATCGGAATCAAGTAATTTTTTTTTATAACAAATAGATATAAATGTGTATTTAATTTTAACAATACTTCGGCAACCACTGATATCTATATACTTTCGTTCACCCTTGTATGATGACATTGGCGTCGCACTACCAACACTTCCACTCTTCACGGGACTACCGAGAAATGCGTCGCAAAACGGTGAGCATACTCGACCCTCTTTACGTTTTAACGCATTTTTGGGGTGCAACATGTATACAAAATCCACTTTAAACCATCGATTATAATAAAACACACAATCCATCGAACACGTTCGTTGTTATGCTTAGGTTGTTATTACTTGTTAGTTTCAACTTGTATTCTGATGATATTGTTATGCCTAGGCTGTTTTATGCATGCTAGTTTAAAAATCATAATTTCATACTATTTGCTATGCTTAAGTTCTTTATGTATGCTCGTTTCGACGTGAATAATAAATGCTATGTGGATTTGAGACAAACTTTTATACTTATAATTATATTCAAACTTGTATGCTTGCCAGTGCTTTTGTACTGATCCATGCTTTTAATACATGTTGCAGGATCGTGACAGATGAATCCAGTAGGATTGCCTAGAAACGCATTTAAGCTTTATTGCTCGATGTATTGTAATTTGCTTTCAATCATGTTGTATTTTGTTTCCAATACTTGTAATAATTAATTATCAATGAAAGGAAATTTAATTATTTAAATAATTATTGTGCATTATTTATTTTAATCTTGTGGTAATCTAGTTCAAACCATGTAAAATGTAATTGTTAAATACTTGACACAAAATAGCGTTATGAAGCCTCTTGCAATCTACACACTTCATCTCATCCCGATGTTTCCGCCATCGGTTGGGGTTTGACACCCTCACCCTGCTTGCCCGACATGTTCTTATCATCATCCGATGGGTATTGCCTGAAGATTTTGTGTGCATTGCAACATGTACGGCCACTTTACCGCCAACTGTCGTACTGGTCCCCGACAAGCACCAGCCTAAGCTACTGCTCATCAAGCTCTACTCCCAGCTCCTCAAGGCCAACAAGCGGCTCAGGCACCCGCGATCAACGCCAGGGTCTGCTTCACGTGTGGTGATCCCAACCCCTTCGCGAAGATGTGCCCGAACAGGGTTGTGAAACAAGAGCCCCAGCAGCAGCAGCCTCAACAGCAGCAGCAACAGCAACAGCAACAAGCCGCTCGCGCTAGAACTTTCAACATCAATGCGCGCCAAGCCCAGGCTGACAACAATGTGGTCAATGGTACGTTCCTTGTGAATGGTATTTATGCTTCGTGTTTGTTTGATACTGGAGCTGATAACTGTTTTGTGTCGTTTGAATTCGAGAAGCTCCTTAATCGTAAGCGCTCTCATCTCCCCTCGACGTTCAATGTCGAAGTTACCACCGGAAGAACCGTCGCCGTCAATTCTGTTCTTCGTGATTGTACTCTTGAGCTAAACAATCACATCTTTCCGATTGACCTTATTCCGATGCAACTCGGAAGTTTTGACATCATAGTAGGCATGGAATTTCTTCGTGAAAACCATGCTGAAGTTGTGTGCTTCGATAAGATGATTCGATTGTCACTCGCGAATGGTGATGTATTATGTGTTTATAGTGAAACACCCTCGAAAGGTCTTAAGCTCATGTCATGTGTCCAAGCTAGCAAGTATCTCCGCAAGGAATACAGAGCTTTCTTGGCTAACATTGTAGTAGCGGAGAAGGAAAAGAAAGGAAAGACAGAAGTGAAAGATGTTCCTGTGGTTCGAGAATTTCTTAATGTGTTTCCTGATGATCTTCCTGGCTTACCGCCAAGTCGTGATATCGACTTCCGTATCGACCTCATTCCTGGAGCAAACCCTATCGCTAGAGCTCCCTATCGACTCGCTCCATCCGAAATGCGTGAACTCTCGAGTCAGCTCCAGGAATTGCTTGATAAAGGCTTTATTCGCCCGAGCACCTCTCCATGGGGCGCACCAGTCCTTTTCATCAAAAAGAAGGATGGGTCGTTCAGGATGTGCATCGACTATCGGGAATTGAATAAGTTGACAATCAAGAATCGCTATCCCCTGCCTCGCATCGATGATTTGTTTGACCAGCTACAAGGTGCTACGTGTTTCTCGAAGACCGATCTACGCTCAGGCTATCACCAATTACGCATCTAAGAGGAGGATATTCCCAAAACCGCTTTTCGCACTCGATACGACCACTATGAGTTCGTTGTTATGCCTTTTGGTTTAACTAACGCACCCGTGGTTTTTATGGATCTGATGAATCGTGTGTGTGCAAACCTTATCTCGACCGCTTCGTCATTATGTTCATCGATGATGTCCTGATCTATTCCAAGTCGAAAACCGAACACGCGCAACATCTACGTTTGGTTCTCGAGCTACTCCAGGGGAATCGACTCTATGCCAAGTTCTCCAAGTGTGAATTCTGGCTAGAGGAGGTTCAATTCCTCGGTCACATTGTCAATAGTAAATGTATTCACGTCGATCATGCGAAGATCGAAGTAGTTTAGAGTTGGGTTACACCAAAGAACCCGTCTGAGGTCCGTTCTTTTCTCGGACTAGCGGGCTATTATCGTCGATTTATCGAAGGGTTCTCTAAAATCGTTGTACCAATTACCGCTCTCATGCATAAAGACAAGCCTTTTGTTTGGGGAACTGAGCAAGAGTCTGTTTTCCAAACCCTCAAGCATATGCTTTGCAATGCTCCTGTTCTCACGTTACCTGACGGAAACGACGACTTCATAGTCTATTGCGATGCCTCAAACCTTGGCCTTGGTTGTGTTCTTGTGCAACGAGACATGGTTATCGCTTACGCATCTTGTCAGCTCAAGATCCACGAGAAGAACTATACAACCCACGACCTCGAGCTAGGCGCTGTTTTTTTGCGTTAAAGATTTGGCGACACTACCTGTATGGTACCAAGTGTACGATCTTCACTGATCATAGGAGCCTACAACATATCTTCGACCAGAAGGAACTTAATATGCGTCAATGCCGATGGGTAGAACTTCTCAACGATTACGACTGTGAGATCCGTTATCACCCAGGCAAAGCAAATGTCGTTGCCGACGCCCTTAGCAGACGGAGCTATCTGCTCAGCATTCGAAATATCCAAGCCCAATACGATCTTGAAACCCTCATCCGCGAAGCCCAGCATGCTTGTTTTAATGAGCGCACATTGAAGAAGGAAAAGGACCTATCACGATGGAGCCCAGCTTGTAAGTAAGTCGAATGGGATATTCCACATTCTGGACCGAATTTGGATCCCTAAGCGGACCAATTTACGACAGATTTTGATGGACGAAGCCCACAAATCTCGGTATTCTATTCATCCCGGTGCCGATAAAATGTACCAGGACCTTCGCTACAAGTACTGGTGGCCGGGCATGAAGAGAGATATTGCCCTCTATGTTGGAAAGTGCCTGACTTGCTCGAAAGTCAAGGCTGAACACCAACGACCCTCTGGCTTACTCGAACAACCCCCGATCCCTATGTGGAAGTGGGAGAGTATAGCTATGGATTTCATAACAAAACTTCCGCGCACGCCATCAAGTCACGACAGCATCTGGGTTGTCGTTGACCGTTTGACCAAATCTGCTCATTTTCTGCCAATATGAGAAGACTACAAGGTAGAAATATTAGCCCCAATCTACACCGATGAGATCATTTGTCGACAAGGGATGCCTTGCGACATCATTTCTGACCGTGATGCTCGGTTTACCTCGCGTCTATGGGAAACGTTTCAAATGGCTCTCGGTACTACACTTAATCTATGTACTGCATTTCATCCCCAAACCGACGGTCAGACTGAGAGAATGATTCATACCCTTGAAGACATGCTCCGTTCGTGTGTCATAGATTTCGGTGGGAATTGGGGCGCATACTTGCCCTTAGTCGAATTCTCGTACAATAACAGTTATCATTCCAGCATTCAAATGGCACCGTTTGAGGCCTTATATGGAAGAAAATGTCGATCGCCGATTGTATGCACGAGATCGGGCACTCGCAACTAACCGGTCCTGAGCTATTGCAAGAAACGATTGACAAAGTCCTCCAAATTCGAGACAATCTACTGAAAGCTCGGAGTCGTCAGAAAAGTTACGCCGATAGACGACGCAAGCCCCTTGAATTTGACGTTGGCGACTACGTACTCCTAAAGGTATCACCTTGGAAGGGTGTGGTCAGATTCGGCAAGAAAGGGAAACTAGCGCCTTGATATGTTGGACCTTTTAAGATTCTGGAAAGGATCGGAAAAGTCGCCTACAGACTCGAACTACCGGAGGAACTTAGTAATGTCCACCCGACTTTCCACGTGTCTAACCTCAGAAAGTGCCTGGCTGAGCATGATTTAATTGTACCTCTAGAAGATCTCCAAGTAAACGAAACACTACACTTCGTGGAGAAGCCTGTCAAAATCATGGACCGCCAGACCAAGCAGCTCAGACGCTCACGCATTCCCATTGTAAAGGTTCGATGGGAAGGCAAACGAGGCGTAGAGTTCACTTGGGAACTCGAAAGCGACATGAAGGCGAAGTACCCGCAGTTGTTTGTTACGGCTTCGGCCTAATTTCGGGACTAAATTCCCTCAACTAGGGGAGGCAGTAACACCCCATGTTTCGAAAGTCAAAGTCAAAGTCAAGATTGAAGTCAAAGGGAGACAAGATTGCTAATTGCAATCTGTCACTCCTTGCTCAATTCCTGTTTTGACTTCTTTGACTTGTATATAGTCTTTTATGCTTTTACCATTAGTTGTATTATGTGGAGTATTTGTTAATAATCGAGGTTTAATCGCTATTTATCGATATCAATCGCATGTTTAATCTCTTTATTGCCAATCGCATCGCAATCGCAACTCGAATGGTGTGACCTGGATATTGTTTTACGTGTGTGTGTTATTTATGTGTTACTTGTGCATGTTATGTTTATGTTGAGGTGAATCGAAATCGCAATCTATCGCATCGTAAATCGAATCGAAACGCTAAACGCGAATTAAATAGGATGCTTGTATGTTGATATAGTAGTTGGGATTAAAAGTAAGTTGATAAGTAAGACTATCGCATCGCTCGCTCGCTCGCTCGAACCGCATCGCAACGCTCAACACTCGAATTGAAACTGCAAAACTCATTGCGCCGAGCACTCGAACCGAGTGGCCAATCGACCGAGCTGCCACCCGATCGGACTGCCATCCGATCAAGGTGCCACTCGATCGAGCTGCCACCCACCCAGGTGCCACCCGGTCGGATTGCCACTCGACCGAGCTGCCACCCGGACGGGCTGCCACTCGATCAAGCAGCCTCTTTTCCTCCTTTCCATTTATGGAAACCCTATAAATACCCCCTATGTCAACCCCATTAATGTTGACAGCTCTCTCTCCCTCTCCACTCGTTCCAGCCGCTATTTCTTCAGATTTCTCGGAATTCTTGTAAGTTTTCCACCTAAATCTTGTACTTTCTTAATCTACAAGAACTCCTACACATTTCTATCTTTTGAATCTTAACTTTTAACCGTGAAATCACTAGATTTTAGGTGTTCAAGGATGATGTCATCATGGTGTTCATAAGAACTTCATGCTTTGGCTTCAATCCACCAAGAACAACTCAGATCTGAATCATTTCCACATGAATAAACAAAGATCTTTCATAGATCTGAACATATTCATGGTGAAAAGGATTGAAAGATGGTTTTTCTAACTTTCTTTTAACTCTTTTATACTCAATGCACTCAAATCTGATAGACTCGGATCTAGTTCTGATCTTCTACCCATTCTTGGTGTCGTATCGGTTCCAGATCTGAATTCTATCCAAGAGGTATTGACTTCGGGTTTGAACTTGAACTACCGACTCGAACCGTGAACCGGTCGGACTAGGGTGATTCCTGCTCGGTCGAGTCACTTGAGCCAAGTCGAGGGTTCCGTTGTTCAAGCATGTTATCAATGTACCTCATTGAACACTTCAAAACTTCAAACTACCAAAACAACCAAGGAAGAAGATGATCAGGTCGTCTGGGACGGATTGCCGTCCGATCGGATTGCCGTCCGACCGGATTACCACCCGACCGGATTGTCACTCGACCATGTGATGTTTGACTTCAACACTTAAACAATTTTCAACATGTTCAGTAAGTACGGAGTGCCACCCGATCGGATAGCTATCCGACCGAGTGACCGTCCTGCTGTGAGCTTGTTCTCAACCTGAGAAGCCTCGCCAATGGGATTGTTGTCCGATCGAACGGTCGTTCGACCGACCGACCTGAAGGTAGAGATACTTCTCTGTTTTCAAAATGCTACAACGAAAATTCAAAAGTCAAACCATCATACACAAACACATCCATCCCAAACGAGGTAACAATCCACTCGCACGGTCATCCGATCGGATGACCGTTCGAACGGATTGTCACTCGGTCGACCGGCCACATGATCGGATAGCCGTCCGATCCATTGACACTTCGCTTCATTTTACACGCCGCTTATCGTTTATGCTATCGTTCTGATCAGGCTAATTCCGCTCTAAGCGCTCCCTTCAATCCATCATCGCTGTGGGTATACTCGAACCCTTTTTGCTTTACGCACTTTTGGGTGTTACATACGTTATTATACAAAATCACATCGAACACCCTACGCAATACTTTAACTCTAACCGCTACTGCATGTTATACGTGACTTAATGAATGCTTGTTTGTTATGTTTACACATGGAATGCTGTCTACCTGCCTTAGCAACGATAGTACTATAGTTTGGACTCAGCACCTGTTCACTCAGGGGTTGTTAAGGACAATTAATTACATGGCTCACAGTGGTGAATGTGTATTACGAACTGCCTTGGGCAGTCAACTCGCAGTCATTGGTATCGATAGGTTCATGTCGATAACTAACGTGCTTCATTTTACACTGTGTACGTGCTGGTTATGCGTAAACGATTTCGAACTCTATTATATCTATCAAACTTGTATGCTCACCTTTACACTATGTGTATTGACTTTTACTTTAACGTATGTGGTAGGTGCTTAAGATGTTTCTATGCTTGGCTTGCTGTGAAATCGAGGCTAGGAAAGGTCTAGAAACAAATAAACGAATTGTCTGTATTGAAATCTGAGTTGTCGGAACAGAACAATTTGACTAGATCTTGTCTGTAATAATTATATTACTTTTTATGTCATGGTATGTGACTTGATGCTTTAAATAATTGGTAATCATAGTTGTTATGGAAACTTCTGGACAATCTGTTTCGCTCAATATCACGCCCCGATGTTTCCGCCATCGGTTGGGGTGTGACAGCAAAAGATAAAAAGTTTTGGGTTAATAGTAAAAAACAAATAATTTTAGGTTAAAAGTAATTTATGAAATACTTTTGGGTGAAAAGTAACAAAATCAAATTTCCGTGCCAAATAACATCAATGCCAAATTACCGCAACGACCACCAACACTGAAGTTGTGGCGTGTTTATGTGAAGAAACTAGACCGAAACGCTAAACATGGAAATTAATAACTAAGTCGATCTAGGACCCGCACGTTATGTTGAACTTGTCAAACGAGGAAATAATAGACAATGTAAAAACGTTGAACCACACACGCACGTTGAGTCACGTTAACTCGCAAAGTTTAGAACGAAACGTAAAAACATTACACCACGCACGCACGTTGCGATATGTTAACCCACAAAATTTCAAACGAAGCATAAAGCGAAAATTTTGTGAAAAAGGAAAACTATAAAGGACTAAAGTTGAAAGTAAAAATAGTTGTGAGGATAGATAACAAAAGATAAAAGGTTTTGGGTTAAAAGTAAAAAAAAACAAATAGTTTTGGGTTAAAAGTAATTTAGCAAACACTTTTGGGTGAAAAGTAAAAAAATCAATTTTTTTTTGAAAATCTCCCAAAGCATTGGGTACAAGACATATATGGATAAAATAGTTGCTTATTTATAGTGTTTTAACTAGAATTGCGACCCGCCGTAATGCGGCGGGGATTCTTTAGTTATAACTAAGTCGATCTTGGACCTGAACGTTATATTAAACCTGTCAAATGGGAAAAAAATAGACGATGTAAAAATGTTCACCCACACACGCACGTTGCGTCGTGTTAACTAGCAAAATTTAGAGCGAAACGTAAAAACGTTAAACTAAAGACGCATGTTGCGATGTGTTACGTCACAAAATTTAGAACCAAGCATAAAGCGAAAAATTTGCGGAAAGTAAAAACTATAAAGGATCAAATTGAAAGTAAAAAAAAGTTGTGAGGATAGATTGCAAAAGATAAAAAGTTTTGGGTTAAAAGTAAAAAAACAAATAATTTTGGGTTAAAAGTAATTTATGAAATACTTTTGGGTGAAATGTAAAAAAAAATCATTTTTTTTGGAAAACCCCCAAAGCCAAGGTTACAATGTCGCAACCCCCGATCCCAAATCCCCGGGAACGGGCGGCCGTGAGCCAGTTTCGGTGGTATCGCGTATTGTCTAATTTGGCAGCGGAAATTTTTCATCAGGACCGTAGTTATTTGATCAGAGTAAAATACCACATTTTCGTAATATTAAACTTATGGGATAAAACCCAAGTTTGTAGTATACACATTTTCATAGGAATAAATCCTATTTTATTTAATAAAACACATCTATTTCTTTTTAGGTAACTTTATTGCCACTTTTCCAAGCCTTCAGTGCTGTCCAGCTGGCTTCTATTTGGCTTTCACATTTTGTTACCTGAAACGCGTTTAAAAACATTTTGTCAGTGGGAAATACTGGTGAGTGAATCCCAGTTTAATCAAGTTTAAATAAAAACCATTGTACAGTATTGAGGGCATCTCGCAATTATATTTGTTTCCGTTATATCAATTAACATCCATGGTACTGTCAAACCGACTTGTGGAAATGTTACTCCTTGACCAGGTGGTAACAAATTTTGTATACAAAACCCCAACATACTCATGATAATTGTATTCTTACAAATACTCAATAACTGCTTAATATATAATTAATTAAGTGAGGTTTTGTAAAAACAATTTACAAAAGATTCACAAAAAGCGGATCAACTCACATTGCTGTCTTAGATTATCCTTTAGGGTTTCCTGGTGACAATCTATAATTTACACAAATGCACACGTGTTAGTATAATAACCCATTTTAACATTAGTAATACCCTCCCCGAGACGGCATTCCAACGACTACGTCGGGCAGAACCACGACAGCCGTTACGGAACCCTAGATCAATCGGGCAGCGTATCTAATACATATCCAGGGGTTATAATACTTACAACAGAGCAGAACTTCGCTATTTAGGGGGTATAATACCAGTATATTATGCCTATTATTCAAAATTGAGAGAAATATTTCGAATTTGAACGATTCTCGACTGAAGGCCGATGCCTCCTTTATATAGGGCTTCACTTCGGGTTCTATGCGGCCCGCGTAAGAGAAGACAAGGGCCTACGCGGCCCGCGTCAACTCTGGTCAGCGGCCTAGCTTGTCCAGATCATCGACTAGACCCGCCACGATGATGACACGTGTCATCACCGGGCTGCGCCACACCTTTGATCTCTAGCGGCCCGCGTAAGACCCTTAAGAGGTCTACGCGACCCGCGACAAACCCAAAAAATAAATTTTTGATTATTTTTAGTAATATTAAGGTAGTCGGGGTCTGTTTTCACGTATGGGGTGTATTTTTGGACATATTGGGATATTTTAAAATATATTAGGGTGTCGGAAAATTTATGAGGGTGTCGGTTTTCTTTAGGGTTGTTATATCCTCCCCACCTTATTTTAGAGCTCGTCCTCGAGATCTACTGGAACAAGTGTGGATATTTCCTTTGCATTTCTGATTCAAGCTCCCATGTGTACTCAGGTCCTCTTTTGGAGTCCCACTTCACTTTGACCAGAACTAGTCTCTTGTGCTTGAGATTTTTGACTTTCCTGTCTTCAATTTGTAGAGGCCTTTCTACAAAATTGAGTTGTTCATTTACCTCTATATCCTTAAGTGGTATTACCAGTGATTCATCGGCTAAGCATTTCTTGAGATTAGATACATGAAATACATCATGTATTCCTGCCATTTCTTCTGGCAGTTGTAGCTGATAGGCTACAAGTCATATTCTTCTAATAATCTCAAAAGGTCCAACATACCTGGGACTTAGCTTTCCTCTTTTGATGAATCTTACCACTCCTTTCCAAGGAGAGACTTTTAACAATACTTTATCTCCTATTTGAAATTCCAACGGTTTGCATCGGGTTATCGGCATAGCTCTTTTGTTGATCACGTGCTGTTTTTAGTCGTTCCTTGACTTGAATAATCTTGTCGGTTGTTTCCTGCACTATCTCAGGTCCAGATAGTTGCTTCTCCCCAATTTCTGCCCAACAGATTGGGGTTCGGCACTTTCGTCCATAAAGTGCTTCGAATGGTGCAGCATTGATACTCGTGTGATAACTATTATTATAAGAAAATTCTATTAAAGGTAAGTGATCATCCCAATTACCTCCGAAATCAATTACACAAGCTCTAAGCATGTCTTCCATCGTCTGAATTGTCCTTTCACTTTGTCCGTCTGTTTGAGGATGATAAGCTGTCACAACCCCCGCCCCCTAACTACCTGGGAACGGGCGGCCGCGAGCCAGTTTCGGTGGTATCCGTATGTTTATAAATTTTGGCAGCGGAAATTTCATCAGGACCGTAGTTAGGAAATATTTTATGAGAGTAAACCCACCGTATTTTTAAATTTATAATCACATGGGTAAAACCCAAGTTTCTTATTACAACATGTTTATAGGGATAAACCTATTTTATTAAATTTAAAACATCGTCTTTTTAGGTAACTTTTATAGCCACATTTTTCCAAGCCGTCAGTGCTCTCCAGCTGGCTTTTTACTAATTGGCTGTCACATTGTGTTACCTGAAACGCGTTTTAAAAACATTTGTCAGTGGGAAATACTGGTGAGTGAATCCCAGTTTAATCAAGAAACATTAATTTAATTTAAACAGTATTGAGAGCGATCACAATGTTTATATCTACCCAATTACTCATTCAGTACTGTCAATCCTAACTGGTGGGTCATATTACACATTGGCTAACTCTTCGTCTAATGGTAATGTTTTGTATACAAAACCCCAACATACCGGCAGTAATCGTAGAATTACAAAGACTCGATCACTGCTAAATTGAATTGTAAAATATTTAAGGTTTTGTAAAAACAATTTACAAAAAGGAGATTACTCACATTGCTGTCTTAGATTATCCTTTAGGGTTTCCTGGTGACAATCTATAATTTACACAATTGCACACGTGTTAGTATAATAACCTATTTTAACATTAGTAATACCCTCCCCGAGACGGCATTCCAACGACTACGTAGGGCAGAACCACGACAGCCGTTACGGAACCCTAGATCAATCGGGCAGCGTATCTAATACGTATCCAGGGGTTATGATACTTACAACGGAGCAGAACTTCGATATTTAGGGGGGGGGGTATAATACCTGTATATTATGCCTCACTTCAGATTTGAGAGAAAGAAAATAGTTGTGAGCGAATTCGATTGAAGATATATAGTGCTGATTTCTGGTCCTCTCGTGGCCCGCGAAAGTATAGTCGATAGGCTACGCGGCCCGCGTAAAGTATAGCGTATAGGCTACGCGGCCCGCGTCAACGTTGGTCAACAGCGTAGCTGATCCGGGTCATCTAGTAGGGTCGACATGTGTTGGGCCACGTGGCGGCCCAGGGTTCAGCCAGGTTTTACCTCATTGCGGCCCGTGTAAGGGTTGAGGTGTGGCTTACGCGGCCCGCCTCAAACCCAAAAATCTGACTTTTGATTATTTTTAATAATATTTAAGGTATTCGGGGCCCGTTTATCGCATTCGGGCATATTTTAGGAAGTGTAGGGGTGTCAGGGGTGTTTTAGGAGGTTGGTATACTATTTAATAAAATATGTAAAGCATTTTGTATTAAGTATAGTAACCCAATTTAACTTTATCCCTACGTCACGAGACAGAACCCCAACAAACTTAGTTAGGCAGAGTCTAGACATTTGTAACGGGGCCCTAGATCAATCGGATAGGGTATCAGTGATCAGGGGTTACAACACTTAAAACGTGGTAGGGCTTTATTATTATTATGTGTGGAAATAATAAAATAGAATATAGAATTTTGAGAGAAGCAGAATGGGAGACGAAAGAAGAAGGAAAAGAATGGAATATCGTTTGAAAACTAGCACCCTACATATACTAAAATTGGAGGCTTAGAAACCACGCAAAATATTAATTGTTGCCTTCCACGTATTCACCTGACACCATTCTTAAAATTCCTTTTGTTTAGTTTTAATTTATTGTTATATTATTATTATTATTACAATTAATTTAACTACTTCACTCATTTGGCGCTTATAACTTCTAAAATATGACGTTTTATAAAATAATGAATATGCCATTGGAACAAGAATAATCTTATCTATATTTTGAACCAAATTTCATTAAAAACGGAGTAGGTTCAAATATATTGTATTATTATTATTATTATTATTATTATTATTATTATTATTATTATTATTATTATTATTATTATTATTACTATAAAAGGGTTCCTACGCTCGCCAAAATACCTTACATTTCTATCGGTCAACTTACCCATGATCTATTCGTTATATAACTAAATTTGGAATTAAATTTTTTTTGGGAATGTTACATCCTCCCCACCTTGTTTTAAATCTCGTCCTCGAGATTCTCTGAAATATGAATAATTTTAGTTAGTCTAGTTCGTAGGTATAATTCTGGTCCTTGCTTTGAATTCTATTTTACTTTGACCAGGACTATTCTCTATGTTTTGAGATTCTTATCTTCTCAAGAGTTCTTAATGAAAGTAACATTACTATTAGTGTCAGCTTTCACACAACTTTTAGTTACAGGTTTTCTAATGAGTTAATAATCTAAGATAACGCAAGGGGAATTCTTATACTTTTGATGACGTTCCAACTTTAAGAGTTTCGGTCGTTCTTCTTGTCGTACGAATTACGAGATGGATGATCAAACGAAATAATGTTTGATATTGAGATTATAGATATATACGAGAGATTTCTGATAAAAATTCTAAAATTATCATTGACACACTGGTTCATGATTTATCCCTAATTGTCAATCATTATGGCTTTCGGATTTTCTTATAGATATACATATCTATATAATCATATATTTCACACACGACAATATACACATCATTCAGAAGGTCAATGTAAAAAAATAGGTCAGACATCAGGTCATAGCACTATTTAGAGAATTCCATTATCATAACATATACCCCATCTCACCCGGTCTCGTCGGAGAGGTACCCCCATCTTACCCGGACAAGCTGGAGAGTCTACCACTCCATACCCAGTCTTGCCGGAGAGGTAGTTATCATTGTATTTCTCATAAATAGATTTTCTCAAATCATGATTTTAAAGGTACATCGTTTATTATGGTTTGCATCAAGAAACAAGGAAATCAGTATTCTCATGATGGATCCTATTCTAGAACCGAGTAGTACCGATAAATAAGAAATAACAGTGGCCAAGTGTTATTGCTTATTTATCATATTGGCACTGTTCTAGTCATCATCCTCACGGCATACCAATAACCATCACACTTTATTTACGCAACTAATTGGCTTATCTCGAAGCTTTATACTAAGACATTTTTCTTAAGTTCAAGTCTAAATACTATTCTAGAGGTTACCAGTAATTATCAATATCCTAATTCTTAAGCATAGATATTATTATGGTTGTGGTTTTTCTTTTACTTGAAAAATGAAGTTTTGACAAAATATAACTGTCTCTAGTGATACCATGGCTAGGTTCAATATAAATAGTATGCTTATAGCTAACTTTATTAAATTCCGTCACAAGGAATATTTTATTGAGACAGATGGCATTTTGAAACATAGTAGGTTTTATGGTTTATTCTTATGATGACTTAATGTTTTCATATGAATCACCAATGATATTTTCTCTTATGTTTATCTTACAGAAGATATTATATTGGGTATACAATCAAGAAATTCTATTGGGTATATGCATATATGTGTATAAAATTTCAAATCTCTAGTTAATATTAAACTTACGTAATATATACACACATATGTATAATACTAAATTATTTTGTAATATAGAAAAACAAAATAATAACTATACATTCGATGGTATCAATCATCAAGCTTATTTCCATGACTTTATTTTATCCTTTTATAAAAATAGTATATTGAAATAAACTTCTATTAAGTTTATTTAACATAATATTTTGGAATTTAAGGATGGATAAATAAAAGTTTAAAGAAATAAATTAATCAAAATATAAACTTTCTGAACTCATGGGAATAAATTCATTTTTAACTAGTGGGTTGAATCATATTGGTTTAAAACTTAACTCTTAATTTATAATATATTATATTATATTATTTAATCAAAGAAGTATTATAGTAGGTAATACAAAGTTTGACGTTTCTAAAATTGATTCTAAATATATTAGATAATTAAATAATATACATGTATTAGAATATGTATGTGTATTTCAAATAATAGTAATTTGTTTAAAGATTTTACAATATTAAAATTGTAATTTGATTTTTTTTAAATAAAGTTATATAAAGGACGAACGTACTAAACACACATTTGATTCAACTATTTTTATATGGGGCATCCATTTTAAATTCTAGTTTGAAAAATGAATGTTTAGGAACGTTTTAACGTGCCAGGTAAAATAAATAAATAGATACTAAATTATTGAATTAAGTAGGATAAGAAAAAATGTTTTCACTGTTGCAATATCTTTACTTCTAAAAATTTAATTATCCAATCTCTTTTATATGTATCGATTGTTCAAACCATCAAACCCATCTTTTCTCTCTTTTATTATACATCATAAAATTTTTATTACTTATAATATTCTAAATGATAGAGAATGAAAACCTGATTATTTATATATGATTATCATGATGTATATAATGAATCTTTTGATAATATTTGTTAGTGCACTATGTTTGTTGACTTCGTCTTGTATCAAGTCATGTAACGAGATAGGATAAACCAGTGCTCGAGATGCTAGAAACTGAGTTTCGTGTGAGTTTTAGCTATTTCGCACGAATAGCCAAAGGCTATTTCGTACGAAATTACAAGTTGGTAATTTCGCACGAAATTACCATTGGCTATTCCGTGCGAAATTACATGCCTATATATAGTGGAGCCTAGGTTGTCATTTGTAACTTTTCTGATTCGGTAACGAAGTGCTGCCGAATTGTCTCCAGGTTGTAAATTGATGTTATATCAATAATAGAGACATTTAAATTGAATCAAGCTTTATACAAGTCCGTTTCTCTGAATTCCGCCTTAGATTCGGATATAAACTTTTCTGAACGACTCATTCAGGTCGAACAACGATCTTACAAGTGGTATCAGAGCTCAGGAGGAAGAGTTCAGCTGGATTTCATCAGATTTCTGACTTCTACACCTTCTTTTTCAAATTAATCAATTTTTTACGGACAAAATGGATTGAATTTCACACATTACATGCGAAACACTGTTTTAACAAAGCCTTGAAAGAATTGGACCTAAATTCGAGCTAAAACTTGATCAATTTGACAAAAGTTTGGCCGACATGATGACATCAGCATAATTTCGCATGGAATAGAATTTTAATTTCGCACGAAATTACATTTTGTGATTAATTTCGTTTGAAATTGCTGGTAATTTCGTACGAAATCAGATTTCATTTGAAATATTTCATACGAAATTAGTATTTCATTCCAAAGAGGCTGTTTTCGTTTGAATGCAAGTTAATTTCGCACGAAATCATATTTCGTTTGGTATTTTCGCACGAAAACACTATTTCGTGTGAAACATCTGATTTCGTTTGTGTTGTTATTTCGTTTGAAGTTCTATTGCAGGTAATTTCGCACCAGTTGTTATTTCGCACCAGTTGTTATTTCACTTGAAGAAGGTTATTCCGCACCAAAGAAATTCAAGAAATTCTCATCATGGCTGAAGAATTCTACAATACGTTCTACAATGCACTCACGTCCGAATCATTCGAAACTACAACTGTTACACCAAAAACCATAACAAAAGTGATCAATGAAAACATTAAACATGATAATTTTTACGGAACACATTCAAAACCACCAACTCTCGAAAGTATTGAAGACTATACTTGGTGGAAAGAACGTTTCATTAACTGGGCAAAAGCTTACGCACATGAAAGCTGGTTCTGTCTTGAGTTCGGATATGAAAGACCAAAAGATGACAAAGGAGAAAATCTTCCACTCAAGAACTTATCCAAAGAAGACAAATCCGAATTTGCAGCCGAACAGAGAATGATTGCTTTGATCCAGTCATCAATCAGAAATGACATGTTTGCTTTATTACAACATGATGGATCTTCAAAATCTGTTTGGGAAGCTTTAAGGGTTAAAGCTGAGGGGGGTAAACAAATCAAAAAGAATAAAATTGCTTTGTTAAAGAAAGAATTCGATTTGTTTGACAGTCTTAACGGTGTATCAGTTCGACAAATGATTGAACGTTTTTGTCATCTAAAAATTGAACTAGAAAGATTTAAGATTGAGAAAACGAGAGAAGAAATAATTGACAAAATCATAGAAGCGTTACCACGAGCTGGTCAGTGGCAAACGTTTGTCTTTATTTTGAAAAATGATGCTTTGTATGAAACAATTTCTCTCGATGTGTTAATTGAAAAGATTGAAACTCATGAGCTTGAATTTCAGAAACAAAACAAGATGAGTGGTTCTGCACATCAATAGAATGTTGGTCTCTATTACAAAGGGAACTTACCTTCGATGAAAGTTGGTGAATCACCAAAGACAGCTTTCAGTGATGAGAGGACAAAAGAACCTCAGAAAAGCTCATCAAGTTATGATCCGGGTTATCATTCATTTTCTTCAAAAGCTAATTCTGAAGAATCAGAGGAGATACTGTGCAACATTGCTCTCAAGTTGAAAAATTCTCCGGCTATGAGTATCAACTCTGCTAAACAGCAAATGAGCTTCCTTGCATCTGTTCTGGAATCATATGAAGGTCTTGTAGCTGGTAAAATTGGAAACTCAGAGTTAACCAAAGAAGACTACGGCAAGATTGATCCGGAAGAAATGGAACTCATTGATATTCGCTGGTGTTTGGCAAGTTGCATCCGCAGAGCTCAGAGATATATGGAGATTACTGGGAAACAGTCAATCGGTGGTCCATCAACAAAACTAGGATTTGATAAATCCAAGGTGACCTGTTTCAAGTGCAAACAAAAAGGTCATTTCAAGAGAGAATGCAACAACTCTGCAGTTGATGGAAATGCAAATCCTTTCAATGATGATTATTACCAAAAGGCAATCTATCACCGAAGCAAAGAAGAGCCGAAGATGATTGAAAATAATCCCAGAGAAAAATCAAGAGCTTGTGCAGTAATCCATGATGACGTAGGATATGATTGGAGTCAGATTCTTCCTGAAGAAGATCGTTTGGATAATCAGGTTACAACTCATGGCAGAAATTCATCAAAGAGTAAACATTATGTTTTTGTTGCTGAAGTCAAAGAGAAAACCAGAGAAGAGATTCTTGCAGAAAAGACATACAGAGAGAGAAACATTGCTAGCAACAGAATTAATGAAATGCAGGAAGAGTATGAAAGTGCAGTGATTAATAAAAGATGGGATAAAAAATGAGAGTGCTATGTCAACAGAAATGGAGAACCCGTTGTTCCCAAGAAGGACATAATTTTTGATGATGTTCTTCTCATAATTCCTCGATCTGTCGAATATTATACAAATGTAACAAAAGATAACACATATGCGAAAAGGCATGAAAAAGACATAAGATATGTCATGACATCGAGTTTGAGGAAAAGGGATGAAGAGAGAATGAAGAATAATGTTGAGAAGCTGGTTGATGAGTTGAAGAAGGTCGCTGAAGATGTGAAAGTAGAGAATGAGAAGGTAGAAGAAAAAGTTGTGAAAGAAGCTGTTACCAAAGAACAACAAGTTGAAGAAGTTGAGGAGAAAGTTGAAAGTTCGAATGAAGTAAAGGATGAGATTTCGAAGGTTATTGGTGATGCTGGTGAAGACAAGAAGAGTGAAACTGAACTGAAGCAGAAAGATGCTAATCAGACATATGTAGCAGAGAACACCAAGGTGCCAATCACTGAGGTAAATTCTGATTCTGAAGTCTTAAATGAAACTGTTGAACAGTGCAGGAAATGCATGAGATCATGCAGTGCTTGTACTGAAAAAGACGAAAAGTTCAGAACAAGAGATCTTGAGTTCACAAAAATTGAAAATGTTTTTAAAAATAAATACAAAGAAATGTTAGAAAATGAAAGAGTTTTGAAAGATAATGACGAAAAACCTTTTGAAAAATGTAAAAAGTTAGAAAAAGAAAATGAGATTTTGAAAGAAAATGTTTTGAAAAAGACAGAAGAATGTTCTCAAAAAGAAAATGTTTGTCAAGAAATGAAAAAAGAATATGATTCAATAAAATTGGCATATCACATTACAAAAGAATCATATGAAAAGGTGAAAAGTGAAATGAAATTTGTTCAATCAAGATTGGATTACTGTTCTGAAACAACTAATACGTTTAAGCGAAATTATGAAATAAAGCAACAAGTTGTAAATTCTTACATTGAAGATGTTGCTAAGCTAAAACGTCAGATTGCTGATTTAGAACAAGATAATAACAAGTTAAAAAGTTATCACGCGTCATCATACGTGCTTGAACGTATTTTCAATATAAAACCGGAAGATGGTGAGTCTGAGCAAAACAAGAAAGGCATTGGCTCAGAGTTTCATCAAGTTCCACCACCGGAAAAGTTTGCATTTTATGATGATGAAAAGGTCGAAAAAGCTTTCAACATGGTAGATCAATTGCCAGATAACATTGACGTAACCTATTCCAAATCTGATGATTCTAGTGATTCAGAGGTGGTAGGTAAGGTCGTTGAAAGTGTGTTGGAAGAAGAGTCGGTTGAAACAGGTAAATCTGAATCACATGATGAAAATGAAGGTAGTTTTCACGAAGAATATCTGAAAAACTCAAAATCTGAGAAAAATTTGAATGAAGATTCAAAAGGATTGGTTTATACCATGATTGGATCGGACAAATTATTCTTAGATATTGTATTTCTGATTCAGAATGTGATTTCAGAAAAGATTGACAAAGTTTTCAAGATGGTTGAGATTGAAAAATCTGGAATTCCAAAGTTTGCTGGAAATGGTCACAAAACTTTTTATAACAAACCTGGTTTCAAGAAGAAAAACATGAAGGCTGGGTTGGGTTATAAAAAGAAACAGAATTGGAAGAAAAATGAAATTCCAAATTATCAGGCAAAGATGAATTTTGTTCACGGAACAAGTTCTGAAGAAGAGAAAGAACTCCAATTTAGACGACAGTCTAATGAAGAGTTCTATGCTCAAAAGAAAAAGCAACAACCACAGGTTAAAGATGTGTCCAAGAGAACATGTTTCAAATGTGATCAAACTGGACATCTTGCACGCAAGTGTCTGAATCTGAAATCTGTTGATGTGAGTCGAAAAAGAAGTCTGAAAATGTTGAGAAACAAAACTCTGAGGATGTGAAACAAAGGTCAACCAGATTTGATTCAAAACAAACTTGGAGGTACAACACAAACAAGTTTGTTTCGAACCAAACTTGGAAATCAAACCCGAATAGGTTTGAGTCTTGACAGATCTGGAATTCTCACACACCCAGATTAAGAACAACACAAAGTTAGAGAACAACTGTTGATACAACAAAATCAAACGAGTTTTGGAAACCAAAAGCTGTTGTTCAAAATCAAAATGTTTAAAAAGATTCAAATTTTTACAAACGAGGTACTCCTAAAGGTCAAATTTGGAGTGCTAAAAAACAAGTAACTTCGGTAAATAATGAAAAAGTTGAAGTCAAAGTTGAAAAAGTCTTTGTTCAGAATGACAAAGATTTTCCGAAATTAAGTGATGTATATTGTGTTGAAATGCCTAAGGTCAAACAGACTTGGGCTACATTGTTCAAGTGACTGAATAGTTGAATGTGTAGGTGCTCAAGAAAACTGAAGATTGTGAAAATGGAAATAGGAGCAGCCTGGCACAAGAAGAGGAGGCTGCTGAACCCTGGTTTTGTTGAAACAGGGAGTTTGTTTGATTTCTGTACATAAATAAACAATATTTCAAAAACCCTAAAAATTGAAAAGTTTAAAAACCAAAAATATGTTTTAAATTTTTCAAAAATTAAAAAAAAAATTACAAAAATATGTTGATTGAATACCCCGAAACCCTCACGGCTGAACAAACATGATTAATTTCACAAGTTTGCAAAACGGTTTTCAAACTGTAAAAGATCAATGTGTTGTAAATCATGGGGGTACGTTATATTTTCTGCTAATCAGTGCATGAGAAACAGAAAATGGATGGCGAGACAAATCTACCAGTGTCGGTTTGTCAAATTTTCTTTAGATGATTTTGCATTTTAGGGGGAGTATTATTGTCAGAAAATCCAAAAACATTAGAAAATTTGAAAAAGTCAAAAACATGATAAAATTCAAAAAATGAGTTTTTGTGTAAAAAGAAGAAATGATAGTACATCAGTAGACAGTTACAGTATGCTAAAGAAATGTAATGATTAAATAGCGTTAAACAGTCTCACTGATGATATTTCGATAGGTTTTTATACATTTAGTAATCTTTTTCTGGATATAAACATAAATTCAAACTTGCTTGTTTCGTGGGGAACACTACTTGGATATATAGGTAACCCCTGAAATCTTGTTTGAAAGGTCCCTCTTTCTAAGATACTAGGTCTTTATGCTTAGTGATATCTGGGGTATTATTCCGAGACTTCTGATAATGCGGAAGCAATGGCCTAGTCCCCGTATAATACTTTCTGCATGCTTGAAATAAAAGCACACCCTCAGCATAAAAAATGATGAAACATTGCAAAATGCTAATCATGTGCTGTTGAAGAAAAGATTCTCTAAAGGGAACACACCTAAAGTCGAACCGTCATCTCTCTGATTTTGCGGAAGCAATAGCCTGAGCTCTCACGGTCTCGCATTTAACCCTTTACATATATCATCTAGGTATACTTACCTGTAAAACTAAATATTGGGATCTGGATACGGGAGTATATTCAAGAGGTGGGACACATGAATGAGTTTATGTTCTTAATTCACCTAATTCGTATCCTGAATCAGTTGAAATTTGTGTGAAAATTTAAGTGGATCCGGATATCGACAATCTAAGTGAATTGTTTAATTCTTATTGTGTAACTAAGCTCAACGGTACTTGTGACTTGTCAAAAACTGATATGATCCTCTGACGCAAACTCAAACAAAAATATTGTCTGTAAATATGTTTGTGAATATTTCTTTACTGCTTTATGTTTTAGAAAAAATACAAAAAGATTTTGATTTCGCGTTATTTTTTACAATTGATGTCTGAAAACTAAGTTTCAAAATCTAAGTATGCTGATCGTGTTTCTGAAAATAAAACAAGTTCATTAATTTGAAACTTGAAGTTTGTAAAATAAAAAATTCAAAAATAGTTTGTGATATCTCCAAGGTCATTAAATTGGACTTGGATGATTAACTGTGAGGGAGTTGGATTCTTAGATTGTTAAAATCTGCTAAAGAGTAAGGATATTTGATTTTTGAAAATCAAAATATTGTTACTTATAAATGTTTGAGTGTTGCAGATGAGATTCCAGATTACGATCCCGACAGCTGAGACTAAGGGGGAGTCTGAAGACAAGCTCAATGTAAGGGGGAGTTTGTAACCAGAAAAGCAAGGTGACGATCCTTAAAGCACGGAAGCTTGATGAACGGGGGAGCCTGAGAAAAGTGTTTCTAAAAGATGTTAATGGAAAGCCAGAGTCAGATTCTGGTATAACATTCGAAGATAGAAGCTGATCGAAGAAGATAAAGATTGATGGATGCGTACAATGTTAGACAATTTGAAAAGAGTTTAAAGACTGATCAAGACTGAAGATGTGTCATGCTAAAGATTTTACACTGAAGACTTCGTCAACATCCAAGGGGGAGTCTGTTAGTGCACTATGTCTGTTGACTTCGTCTTGTATCAAGTCATGTAACGAGATAGGATAAACCAGTGCTCGAGATGCTAGAAACAGAGTTTCGTGTGAGTTTTAGCTATTTCGCACGAAATAGCCAAAGGCTATTTCGTACGAAATTACAAGTGGGTAATTTCGCATGAAATTACCATTGGCTATTCCGTGCGAAATTACATGCCTATATATAGTGGAGCCTAGGTTGTTATTTGTAACTTTTCTGATTCGGTAACGAAGTGCTGCCGAATTGTCTCCAGGTTGTAAATTGCTGTTATATCAATAATAGAGACATTTAAATTGAATCAAGCTGTATACAAGTCCGTTTCTCTGAATTCCGCCTTAGATTCGGATATAAACTTTTCTGAATGACTCATTCAGGTCGAACAACGATCCTACAATATCATCTCTTTATAGTTTTAAATGTATAAATTTTACATGTATCCTAATATATATATATATATATATATATATATATATATATATATATATATATATATATGAATATATATATTTTTACATTATATACACGTATATATATTATTTAAATGTATTAGTGTATATAGAATTGTATTATATTATATTTTATCTTATATTAAATAATGAAAGCCGATGAATAAAATGTTACTAACTATATTCGTTTATATTGTTTTTAATAGTATCTTTGAACATTATATTACTAGTATATAAATTTAAATTATTTAATTCATGCTGCAAGATTAATTATTATATAAAAAAATTTACATTACTTATAACATTAAATGTATAGAAATGTTCGAATTGATGCAGTTAAAATATATTACATTTAGATACCCTTAAAAATTCATAATATTTATATAGACTAAATATTTGTATACGTATATATACATAAACCCACTATTGTATAATAACTACTTAAAGTGCATTATTAGTATACATATAAATTTATAATATCTAGATTAAATGTATATTAACAATTGAATGTATTTAAATACATTTTTATAGGTATACAAATGATTACATTTGTATATTTTATATGTCACATTTAATGACATATATGACAATATTAAAACATGTATTAATAATACATCGTGTAACTATTCTAACTGATCAACTCCCATTTCCAAATAAAATATATCATGATTTTTTTAACGTATACATATTATGATATTATTTGAGTAGGTGGTATTAATTATCACATGCAAATTTCTAGTACAAACATTTGGGTACAATCATAAAAATAGATTGATTAAAAACGGCGAACATTGCGATTTATATATATATATATATATATTTATTACAAACTACAACTGGAATTCAAAATATACTAGTTGTTTATGCATCTGTAACTTATTTTAGTCTATCTTGGTTATAGGAGTATTATGCTCAACTTGCTTTTATGTAAGGTTTATTCTATCTCCTGTCTCTACTAAGTTGTTATCTAATGGGCAAAGTTCCTTTAAAGTTTCTGGCTCATAGGTGGCATGGGTGCTGGTACTGGTTTGGCAGTTCAACTATTTAATATAAGTTAGCATTTACTGCTGTAGTGGCTAATATATGGAGATTTACCCATTGTTCATCTAATTCATCTTCCCATGGTAGGTTATTGCCTGTTTCCTGAGTTTGTGTATTTATTTCCTTATTAATTATCGCTCCCTTTGGTTGTGACTTCTTTATTTTCTCTTGACTTTTTCTAATAATCCTACTTCTCTTCTTAGTGGTAAATGGTTTCTCAGACTGTGCCTTACGAATAAATATTCCTTCCTTAGTATTTGCTGAGTATCATGGGGGATTTGGTTGAAATGAGGTTCCCTTATCTTTTGGTGAACAATCTAATTGACGATAGATGTCCGAAATTCTTTGCTTACCCATACTGTAGACTAACAAATAGTCAAATAACATAAAGCACATAATTACATAAGTTATTTCCTAACACATAATTTAAAACTTAAGTGTCAGCAGAACACTTCTTTGGCTTGAACCAATGGCATGGCTCTGATACCACCTTCTGTCACAACCCCCGCCCCCTAACTACCTGGGAACGGGCGGCCGCGAGCCAGTTTCGGAGGTATCCGTATGTTTATAAATTTTGGCAGCGGAAATTTCATCAGGAGCGTAGTTAGGAAATATTTTATCAGAGTAAAACCACCATATTTTTAAATTTATAATCACATGGGTAAAACCCAAGTTTCTTTTTACAACATGTTTATAGGGATAAACCTTATTTTATTGAATTTAAAACATCGTTTTTTAGGTAACTTTTATAGCCACATTTTTCCAAGCCGTCAGTGCTCTCCAGCTGGCTTTTTACTAATTGGCTGTCACATTCTGTTACCTGAAACGCGTTTTAAAAATATTTGTGAGTGGGAAATACTGGTGAGTGAATCCCATTTTAATCAAGATACATTACTTTAATTTAAACAGTATTGAGAGCAATCACAATGTTTATATCTACCTAATTACTCATTCAGTACTGTCAATCCTGACTGGTGGGTCATATTACACATTGGCTAACTCTTCGTCCAATGGTAACGTTTTCTATACAAAACCCCAACATACTGGCAGTAATCGTAGAATTACAAAGACTCAATCACTGCTAAATTGCATTGTAAAATATTTAAGGTTTTGTAAAAACAATTTACAAAATGGAGATTACTCACATTGCTGTCTTAGATTATCCTTTAGGGTTTCCTGGTGACAATCTATAATTTACACAATTGCACACGTGTTAGTATAATAACCCATTTTAACATTAGTAATACCCTCCCCGAGACGACATTCCAACGACTACGTCGGGCAGAACCACGACAGCCGTTACGGAACCCTAGATCAATCGGGCAGCGTATCTAATACGTATCCAGGGGTTATGATACTTACAACGGAGCAGAACTTCGTTATTTTGGGGGGTATAATACCCGTATATTATGCCTACACTTCAGATTTGAGAGAAAGAAAATAGTTGTGAGCGAATTCGACTGAAGATCCGAAGCCCTCTATATATAGTGCTAATTTCTGGTCCTCTCGCGGCCCGTGTAAAGTATAGCCGATAGGCTACGCGGCCCGCGTCAATGCTGGTCAGCAGCGTAGCTGATCCGGGTCATCTAGTAAGGTCGACATGTGTTGGGCCACGTGGCGGCCCAGGGTTCAGCCAGGTTTTACCTCGTCGCGGCCCGAGTAAGGGTTGAGGTGTGGCTTACGCGGCCCGCCTCAAACCCAAAAATCTGATTTTTGATTATTTTTAATAATATTTAAGGTATTCGGGGCCCGTTTATCGCATTCGGGCATATTTTAGGAAGTGTAGGGGCGTCAGGGGTGTTTTAGGAGGTTGGTATACTATTTAATAAAATATGTAAAGCATTTTGTATTAAGTATAGTAACCCAATTTAACTTTATCCCTACGTCACGAGACAGAACCCCAATAAACTTAGTTAGGCAGAGCCTAGACATTTGTTACGGGGCCCTAGATCAATCAGACAGGGTATCAGTGATCAGGGGTTACAACACTTAAAACGGGGCAGGGCTTTATTATTATTATTATGTGTGAAAATAAGAAAATAGAATATAGAATTTTGAGAGAAGCAGAATGGGAGATGAAAGAAGAAGGAAAAGAATGGAATATCGTTTGAAAACTAGCACCCTATATATACTAAAATTGGAGGCTTAGAAACCACGCAAAATATTAATTGTTGCCTTCCACGTATTCACCTGACACCATTCTTAGAATTCCTTTTGTTTAGTTTTAATTTATTGTTATATTATTATTATTATTATAATTAATTTAACTACTTCACTCATTTGGCGCTTATAACTTCTAAAATATGACGTTTTATAAAATAATGAATATGCCATTGGAACAAGAATAATCTTATCTATATTTTGAACCAAATTTCATTAAAAACGGAGTAGGTTCAAATATATTGTATTATTATTATAACTATAAAAGGGTTCCTACGCTCGCCAAAATACCTTACATTTCTATCGGTCAACTTACCCATGATCTATTCGTTATATAACTAAATTTGGAATTAAATTTTTTTTGGGAATGTTACATAAGCTGTGCTTAGATTTAACTTGGTTCCCATGGCTTTTCGGAAACTTGACCAAAAATGAGAGGTAAAACGGATATCCCTATCAGAAACAATTGATAAAGGTATTCCATGTAATGAAACTATTTCATTTACATATAATTTAGCTAACTGTTCCATACTGAAAATTTCTTTCATGGGTAGAAAATGAGCTGGTTGGTTAGCCTATCTACAATCACACAGATTGTATCATTACCTTTTCTTGTTTTGGGTAATTCAGTAACAAAATCCATTGTTATTAGTTCCCATTTCCACACTGGCATTTCTAACTGTTGTAATAAACCTGAGGGTTTCTGATGTTCAGCTTTAACTTGTGAACAGGTTAAACATTTAGAAACATAGGTTGCTATGTCCTTTTTCATTCCTATTCACCAGAATTTTTTTCTTAAATCCTGGTACATTTTATCACTTCATGGGTGCATCGTATACTTAGACTTATGGGCTTCTTCTAATATACGATGACGTAGGTTCCCTAATTTAGGTATCCACATTCTCTTCTTATGGAATCTCCAAATTCCATCTGTTCCTTGTTCTAATTCCTTTAGCATACCTTTTAATTTTTCAGTATCCTCCTTGGTTACTGATTTTTATGCTTCTCTTATCTGATCATTTAAATCTACTTGCAGATTTAATTTAAGAGAATGTACCCTTTTTGGCTTTTCGTGATACTTTCGGCTTAAAGCATCTGCAACTACATTTGCTTTTCCTTCATGATACTGGATATCACAATCATAATCACTAAGCATCTCCTTCCAGCGTCTTTGTCTCATATTCAATTCTTTTCACCCGAAAACATACCTTAAACTTTTATGATTAGTGAATATGGTAAACTTACTACCATAAAGGTAATGTCTCCAAATCTTAAGGGTAAAAATTATAGCTCCTAATTCCAAATCATGGGTTGAATAATTTTCTTCATGATTCTTAAGCTGTCTAGATGCGTAAGCTATAACCTTTTGGCGTTGCATCAACACACATCCATAACCTAGTTTGGAAGCGTCACAATAGACTACAAAGTCTTCAGTTCCTTCTGGTAACGCTAGTATGGGTGTATGGGTTAGTCTTTGCATAAGAATTCTAAATGCTTCTTCTTGCTATGGTCTCCATTCAATCTTAATGGATTTACAGGTTAACTTAGTTAAAGGAATGACTATTCTAGAAAAATCTTGAATAAATCTCCTATAATAACCGGCCAATCCTAAGAAACTTCTAACCTCGGTTGGTGACTCAGGGGTTTTCCATTTGGTAATCACCTCGATCTTTGTTGGATCCACATGAATTCCTTCATGATTAACTAAGTGTCCAAGAAACTGTACCTGTTTTAACCAAAACTCGCACTTTGAAAATTTAGCATAAAGCTTGTCCTTTCTTAATAAACATAAAAGTGCGTGCAAATGCTTTGCATGATCTTCCTTACTTTTAGAATAGATGAGTATATCATCAATAAAAACAATTATGAATTTATCCAAATATGGTTTACATATTCAGTTTATCATGTCCATAAATGCAGCTGGGGCATTGGTTAAACCAAATGGCATGACAGTAAATTCATAATGACCATACCTTGTTCTAAATGCAATTTTAGGAATATCTTCTTCCTGTACCTTTAATTGATGATATCCTGACCTTAAATCGATTTTAGAGAAAAATCGAGCTCCTTGCAATTGATCAAACAGGTCATCGATTCTTGGTAATGGATACCAATTCTTAATCGTGACTTTGTTTAATTCACGGTAGTCAATGCACGTACGCATTGATCCGTCCTTCTTTTTAATAAATAAAATTGGTGCTCCCCACGGCGATGAGCTTGGCTGTATGAATCCCTTCTTTAATAATTCATCTAACTGTTTCTTTAGTTCCTGCATTTCAGCGGGTGCCAAACGGTAGGGTGCTTTGGCAATTGGTGCTGTTCGTGGTAATAGATGGATTCTGAATTCAACTTCTCTGTCCGGCGGTAGTCCTGGTAATTCTTCTGGAAATACATCTGAAAACTGAGACACTACTGGGATGTCTATTAGTTCTTTTCCTTTAGTGTTAGTGATTATAGAAATCAAATACACTATAGATCCTTTTCTTATATAACTTGCAGTTTTCATCACAGAGATGAATTTAATGGATCTAGAGGGCTTATCTCCTTTAATTGTGATCTTTTCACCTTTCAGTGAATTTACTTGGATTGACTTTTGATCACATAAAATATTAGCTTTATTGGCTATTTAACCAATCCATTCCTAATACGACATCAAATCCTGCCAGATTCATTGGGTAAAGATTTGCAATATACTTTTGGTTTAAAAATTCTATTCTTGCTCCCTGCAAGATTTCAGAAATCCTAACCGTTTCTCCATTTGTTGTCTCGACTAGACATTCTTGTGGTAGTTTAGTTAATGATTGATTTAGAAGTTTGCAAAATGAAGTATTAATAAAACTTTGGTTTGCACCAGAGTCAAATAATACTTTAGCAAAGATATCATTAACTAAAAACGTACCGGCTATGACATCTGGAATCATCTTGGCTTCATCTGCAATCAGAACGAATGCTCTAGCATTTTTAGTGTTCTTGTTATTGGTAGCTGGAGCTAATTTTGGACAGTTCGGCTTGATATGACCTTGTTCCCCACAGTTGTAGCATATCCTGTTGTTGGCTTTCCTCATGCAGTCTTCTTCCTTGTGTCCTGATATTTTGCAAAAATTGCAATATATGGAGCATCTTCCAGAATGCTTCCTTTTGCAATACTTGCAATAAGGTGTAGATGTGGAACCTACATTTTTCCCACGGTTGGAATTTCCAGATCGGAATTCCAGGGTAAGTCTTTGAGCTAGGTTTCTTTTCTGGTCTTCTTCTCTAGTACGGATTAACTCATCTGTCAAGGTATTTGCTAGTTCTACAACTTCTTCTATAGTTTGAGGTCTAGCTGCGTTGACTACATGTCTAATCTCTCCAATTAATCCCCATATGTAACGGGAGATTAATACCGGTTCAAGTGATGCAAGGGTTGGTACTATTCTAGCATATTCAAAGAATGTGGTAGTATAACCCTTACTATCTACCCCGGTCATTCTTAAGTTTAGAAACTTATTTGCTATCTGTTCCTTTTCATTGGGAGGGCAGCATTTCCTTTCTACCATATTTTTAAATTCTTCCCATTCCATGTTGTATATTCTATCACTTCCTCTTGACTGGAGGATAGTGTTCCACCATTCTAAAGCTGAGTTCTTAAATAGATTAGAAGCAAACATTATCTTGTCTTCTTCAGCACACTTGCTTATTTTTAAAACAGCCTCAGTCTTTTCTATCCAGCGTAGAGTTGCAATGGGTCCTTCATTGCCCGAGAATTCTATGGTTTGGAGGACCAGAATTCTTTGTAAAAACAACCATAAGACATGGTTCTTCTTCTTTTGGGAATGGGCACTTGAAGTACAGGTCCATTGTTTACGCTGTTTTCTGGTTCAGTTGGTCGCTTACTGCTATGTTTACTTTTATTATCAGCATCCTTAAGAGTTTGAAGAATAAATGGCATTGCATCTATAATTCCTTGTGCCACTATGTGTTGGATAGCACTATTATCCACTTGGTCTCCATTGTTATTGATGCTCGGATTCTCATTAACCAAGTTAATGTTACTCTGGTTATCATTATTCAGATTTCCTTGATTTCCTTCGTCGGCCATCTGAATTTTAAACATTTACCATGTATTAATATCACAAAATAATATTTAATATAGCCAATCACATGACACGCATTTTGGTCAAAAGCGTCGATCATTGCGACTTACTCTGTTCATATACTATGCATCTATTACACACCAGTACTGAAATTAAAATTACAATACCCACTGAAATTTAAACTTACACTACTAGTAATAGGCATCCGTAGTTTTTTTTTCATACACATACACACATATATCATTAATATATTATTATTACTACCATTTCCACCATCACATTCATGGATATGGATTCATCCAGAAATCCATATTGCGCTCGTCGTACTTCCAGACGTGTCGCTCTCCCACCTGTCTCATTCGTTCACTACTTTCTAAAATTTCCTCACCAAATGTCCTAAGTTCTTGGACTGGGTTCAGAATCTGGGGTGCGGGTTCCTGGTATGGAGGGGTAGGGGCCTGAAATTGGTAAGGATTCTCTAAATCTCCCTAATGAATACATCGTGGTAATAGGGATCTAAAGGATTCAAACCTGGGTAGGCTCCTATGTTTGGCATGGGCATGTCTTCATGTATCAGGTAACGTTGCATATAGTCCCTAACGTCATCCCACCAGGGGTCGTAATTTGGGTCTAAGGGGTTTGGTGCAGGTACCCTAGGTATTTCCACCGGATTAAAATCATGCATTTCTCCTTGATTTTCAGGGTTTTCTATTTCCATTGGTTGGTCAGGAATTGGTGGTTGTGGTTGGGGTGCTATCATTTGCTCCAGGTTAGGGTTAGCTGCAGTGGTTGCTAGGATGTGGATGTTGGCTATTCCCCTATTGATCATGTCCTGGGCATAGGCATCTGTCTCTCTCTTAGCTGCTGCTAGTGCTCTCTGGTCTTGTAACTTTTTCATACGTTTTCTACGCTCGTGTGCCCCTCGACTGAACCATCCTCTCTTTTTCTGAGGGAATGGCTCCTCTGACTGAGCCTTAAACACGAATATTCCTTCTTCCATATCAGCATAGTACCCTGAGAGGGCAGGCTGAGAAGAGGAGGTGCCTTCGCTTCTAGGCGAACCAGACAATTGACGGTACGCGTCAGATGGTCCTTGGTCGCTCATACTGTAAACTAGCAAATAGTCAAATAACACATAACAAGAAAATACAATTATGCACGTATTCCCGTAATTTATTTCCTAACAGATTGAATTTTGATGTTAGCAGAACACTTCTGTGGCTGAATCAGTGGCTTAGCTCTGATACCACCTTCTGTCGCAACCCCCGATCCCAAATCCCCGGGAACGGGCAGCCGCGAGCTAGTTTCGGTGGTATCGTGTATTGTCTAATTTGGCAGCGGAAAATTTTCATCAGGACCGTAGTTAGGAAATATTTGATCAGAGTAAAATACCACATTTTCATAATATTAAACATATGAGATAAAACCCAAGTTTGCAGTACACACATTTTCATAGGGATAAATCCCATTTTATTTAATAAAAACATCTATTTCTTTTTAGGTAACTTTATTGCCACTTTTCCAAGCCTTCAATGCTGTCCAGCTGGCTTCTATTTGGCTTTCACATTTTGTTACCTGACACGCGTTTAAAAACATTTTGTCAGTGGGAAATACTGGTGAGTGAATCCCAGTTTAATCAAGTTTAAATAAAAACCATTGTACAGTATTGAGGGCGATCTCGCAATTATATTTGTTTCCAAGTTATATCAATTAACATCCATGGTACTGTCAGACCGACTTGTGAAAATGTTACTCCTTGACCAGATGGTAACAAATTTTGTATACAAAACCCCAACATACTCATGATAATTGTATTCTTACAAATACTCAATAACTACTTAATATATAATTAATTAAGTGAGGTTTTATAAAAAACAATTTACAAAAGGTTCACAAAAAGCGGATCAACTCACATTGCTGCCTTAGATTATCCTTTAGGGTTTCCTGGTGACAATCTATAATTTACACAAATGCACACGTGTTAGTATTATAACCCATCTTAACATTAGTAATACCCTCCCCGAGACGGCATTCCAACGACTACGTCGGGCAGAACCACCACAGCCGTTACGGAACCCTAGATCAATCGGGCAGCGTATCTAATACGTATCCAGGGGTTATAATACTTACAACGGAGCAGAACTTCGCTATTTAGGGGGGGTATAATACCCGTATATTATGCCTATTATTCAGAATTGAGAGAAAGATTTCGAATTTGAACGATTCTCGACTGAAGGCCGATGCCTCCGTTATATAGGGCTTCACTTCGACTAGACCCGCCACGAACGATTCTCGACTGAAGGCCGATGCCTCCGCCAACGACTGAAGGCCGATGCCCGCGTAAGAGAAGACAAGGGCCTACGCGGCCCGCGTCAACTCTGGTCAGCGGCCTAGCTTTTCCGGACCATCGACTAGACCCGCCACGATGATGACACGTGTCATCACCGGGCTGCGCCACACCTTTGATCTCTAGCGGCCTGCGTAAGACCCTTAAGAGGTCTACGCGACCCGCGACAAACCTAAAAATTAAATTTTTGATTATTTTTAATAGTATTTAAGGTAGTCGGGGTCCGTTTTCACGTATGGGGTGTATTTTTGGACACATTGGGATATTTTAAAATATATTAGGGTGTCGGAAAATTTATGAGGGTGTTGGTTTTCTTTAGTGTTGTTATATACAACAACCATATGCATAACCATTTTTTCTTTGAGAAACGCCCAAAGCACACCCCGCGTTGCGGCGCGGCATAAAACAGTGTAAAATAGTACTAATGCCACACAACCATCATCGACCACCAATACTGACTCGACCTAGGATCTGCGTGTTGCGACGAACCTGTCAAACATGGAAAAATAGAGGTAAAAACGTTAAACCACAAATGCACGTTACGCCGTGTTAACTTGCAAAATTTGAAACAAGACATAAAAAAGTTGAACCATAGTCGTACGTTGCGTCGTATTAACTCAAAAAATTTAGAACTATACGTAAAACGAAAATTTACGAAAGATGAAAAGTATAAGTGACAAAAGTTGTGAAGTTAAATTGCAAATAATGAAAAGTTTTGGGTTAAAGCTAAAAAAAAAATTATGTAGGGTTAAAATTGCAAAAGGTAAAAACCTTTGGATTAAAAGTAAAAAATCAAGTTTTTTTTTGAAAAAGTCCCAAAGCACAAAGTACAAGTTGTATTGCATATTTTTGTTGCTTATTTATAGGAACTAGAATTACCTCCCGCCGCAATTCGGCGGGGATTCATTAGTTATATATCATATTAGATGAAAGTAAAATGTTTCTTACATGACCGTGAACCTGTGTGTAAAACATTAGAAAAGAATAACCAAGTTGATCTCTGACTTAGCGTTGCCATAGACCTTTCATTTAATATACTTTTACATAAATTAAACTTTAACCTTTATCTTTAGTATTAAGCTGACATTCACTAATGAGGGATCATCATCACTCCTATCATAATATGTATATCTATTGGTTTCCCCATAGGTCACTACCCTATATTCACAACCCGGTAAGTAACTGTCTTGCAGCCCCGAAGGAAACTGCTTTCAGGTGCTCCCCACGTGTCAAGTTCACGACCATGGACCATGTGAAAAGTCTTACAATCTTGTAATATTTACTTTTGGTTTATCTTTCATTGATATTTAACTTCCAGTTATACATGTATCAGGTTGTGTTCAACTAAACTATCCTTTCACAACGTTACATTAATTAACTGAAAACATTTATCGATAACATTAACGCTAGTAGCCCAAAATCGTTCATTTCGTAAAATTTTCTTTTTTTATACTATCCTTTACGTTACTTTACTGAGTATGCATATCCCCTAAAACAATCTGAAAAGGGGATCTAGAAACTCACCTATATAAGTTAGGGTGCTAAACGGGTCGTGTTCGCGGGTTCAACCCAACCCGAACCAGAAAATTTTATACGAACCCGAACCCGACCCGAACCCGAAAATCATTTCATACATATGAACCCGAACCTGACCTGAATATTCACAGGCTGACCCGAACCCGACCCGTTCACCCCGAATTTTTTTTATTTCTTTCAGTAAATTAATATATTAAAGAGTAAACTTCCGTTTTGCTCCTTATGGTTTGGCCACTTTAATGGTTTGCCCCAAACCTTTAAAAATAGTCATTTTACTCCCTGATCTATGAAGCCCTTCATGATTTTACTCCCCGCCCCTAAACGTCATCCATTTTAACAGTTAAAGCCTGTTACGTGCAAAACACCTGATGGGCAATTATGTCTTTTCCCAACCCATTTTAATGAATTATATTTAAAACCCTAACAACCCATTCTATCTTCCCCATTCCTTCTTCTTCCTTGTCGCATTCAAAATCTTAACATCCATCGCATTCAAAACCAGAACCTAGTGCCACCACCCACCACCCACCACCACCATTTTCCAGTTACAAAAATCGAGCAAGTGCACCCACATCTCCTCCATCCAAGCATATGGATCCAGACCACTACCGCACTCAACCACCATCACCAGGTTACCGCCACCACCTGACCACTGGTTCCTCCCACCGCAACACCACCACCGGGAAAGCCTCAACCAGTGGATTGTACATCAACACCCTGCTTTGAGGTTTTCAAAATCGGACTCTCTTGGTCCAAATCGGTAGAATCCAAGGGTGGAGATGACGAGATAACACCTGAATTAAGTGGGGAGATGTCTTATTCATCTAGATTTGTCGGTAATTTCACAAGAACAGTCACTCTCTCTCTCACACACTTGTGTATGTTCTTGGTGTAACTAGTAGATCTCAAGAATGATGGATGATAATGTTTTTCTCTGCAAAAAATTGTGAAGCCAATTTATCACAGACATGAATTATCTGAAGCTACTGATGTTTTCTTCCACTAATCATGTTGATTATTACACCAATTCAATTTCAGCTTTGAGTTGAAATCCTTGAAAAAAGCACCAAATTTGATTAGCTTCGTAATTTTAAATTTGGAAGGTGAATGTTTTCAAATAAAATAATCTGATCAAACTTTGAATTTAAAGATGGTGAAACCCCAAATTCAATCACTTGGCTGTGATACTTGACTTGGTGACAGGGAAGGCGGTTCAGAGCAACGGGGTCGAAGGTGGTGAAGGAAGAATGGACTGGTGAAGTGTTTGATAAGGCTCTGGTGGCTGAAGGTGCGAATGAAGAACGAATGGTGGCTTTGTTGCAGATAGCTCTTATGTGCATTAATGATTCACCTGGTATGGATCAAGTGGCTACAATGATAGCTTGTTTGGGTCAAATTTGGGGGTGAAAATTTATGAAATTTTGAATGATTTGTAGAAATGTGTGATGGGTTTATGATAATCGAGAAGGGTTTGATTTTGAAGGTGGTTTGAAATTGGGGCTGATAGTGGCTGGGTAGGGTTGAGACAGAAGAGAGATTGCAGAGGGTAGAGAGAGAAGAGATGATGGTTTTGTTATTTTTATTATTATATATAATATAATCTTTTATTTGAGTGGAAAAGACTAAAATGTCCCTCATATGAGGGGCATGTGACCAGGATTTAACAGTTCAATTGGATGGAGTTAGAGGCGGGGAGTGAAATCAAGAAAGGCTTCAGAGATCAGGGAGTAAAATGGCTATTTTTAAAGGTTTGGAGCAAAACCGTTAAAGTGACCAAACCACAAGAAGCAAACGAAAGTTTCCTCTATATTAAAATTAACATCTACTACTACAAAAAAAAAAAAACACAAATTAGATAATAAAATTACATTAAAATCATAAAATCTTATGTCAATTTCTATTTTTAAGTTATAAGTATAACATAAATTACACACCAAATTTAATTTATAACATAAAAGATATTGTAAAAAATATAATATTATAGAAATGGGTTAAACAGGTCAACCCGCCAACCCGGCCGGGTTGACCCGAACCTGACCCGTTTAGCTAAACGGGTTGGCGGGTTCAACCTGAAACTGATCCGAACCCGTTTAGACTAAAGTTAAACCCGTGAATTTTGTGTTAGGTTTGTGTCGTGTTTTCGGGTCGTGTCAGGAATTCACACCCCTAATATAAGTGATCTGTGCGTGCTAGAAACTGTACTTTCTGACCCCTAAATGGTCACCTGATTACTAAAGATAAATGTTCCAGGTTCACATGTGAAATGAGTCAACTTTCATTCCAACCAACAGGCGCAAAGTAGACTTTGCGCTCAAAGCTTTATCATGCGCAAAGCCATATTTTGCTTGAGCAAAGTTTGCGCTACAAAATGGGCTTATGCTAAACAATGCGTGGGCATGACCTAGCGCAATATGTCAAGCAAGAACTACATTACGCCTATACTACAAAATGTAAACTATGAGCATAATCTATACTATGTGCGCACAAAGCGGCGCGAAAAAAATGTTAAGCACAAAGTACAACTTCTTAAAAAACCCCTAATTCGAGCTTTTGATTGAGGTTTTGGGTTCCATATCTAAAAACAAACCAAGATGCTATCTTTATGTACCCATATTCTTTGAAATCAACGTGTATAATGACCCCATGCAAAAAGGTTCATGTTTAAATGTTATATTTCATGAAACTGGCCTTACATTCGAGTTTAGACCAAACCGAGCCTAAGAAACTTCAAGCTTCACTTTTCTTATTTCAAACGGCTTTTGTGATGCTCATAGACGATGGAAACAAGATCCCGAGTTTCCCTTGTGCGATCCCGAGAGTAAACCAAAAGTAAGGACGAGTTTCTCTCTCTCCTCAAGTTGGCAAGGTGAGGAGTAAGGGTGCATTTGGTGACTAGGGTAGGTGATCTAGATGGCGTGCTCTAATAAAAAAAGTTAATTATAATTTCTTAACTATATATACGAGTTCAGGTAAGTAAGGTTGTCTCCTTAGGGAATTTTTGAAAAGTGTTGAGGTTGTTAACTAATTTAACTAAGCACTGAAGCAATCTTGGTTTTTGAAAAAAAGTTCCAAAGCAGAAAATTTGAATAGAAAGTTGTTATCAATTTTAGGAAAAGCAGTCCCCTCTGAATTTCAGGTTCAAGGTTTCACACAAAACTTGAAACTAATTAGTTGAAGAGATAATCAAAGACAAGTTTTTAATACTAAATTGTACACCAATTACCCAATCATAGATGTCAAACACCCCCTAGTTACAAAACCGCTCATGATGCAAGAAAATTGAATACGGATGATAAAAGACAGATATTTGAAACACAAATAATTTGTTTACATCAACCAAACACAAGTTGTTCTACAATATCTACTAAAGAACAATCCAGAAAAATAAATCAAACGAAGTTTAATGTTTATCCTAAACGAATTGTTCACCCGGAGGAAGTTACAACGAGATTAGCCGTCCATTGGCATGTTTAAATTTTCAAAGGTTGCAGGGTATCTTGATTTCATCAACTGTTATGATTGGAGCTCTCCAGATTGCCTCTGGTATGCCTAAAAATGTCTGGGAATAGAAAAATTTCCTAACTCTGGAGGTTAGGTTTAAATAGGGAGCCAAATCCCTAAATTCGCGACTCTATGCCTACTTCGTTTTCTTCACGTCTTTGATCCTCTTTCCTTTCACATGCTTCTTAACTCTCGTAAAAGTCCCAAAAATCATCTATTAATTTTTTGGGTACCAACAAATTATATCATTTTTAAAATCCCACTATGGATGCTGATGACGGGGGTAGCTCAAGCCTAAATAAAATGACTAAGAATACATAACAGCTTGAAGGGTTAAAAGGTTAACGGGTTTAAAACCCAAGAACTAAGGTGAACAGTAAAAAGAACGTGTACAGTAATCAGTCACTTCACTGATTGCTTAAGCAACTCTCCCACAGCTGCAAAAGCAAAGCATGTGCACAGGGAGCTCTCTTTTATCCGCAGGTCTGAACCCTTCAACCCTAAAGGGTAAGTCCCTCACTGCAAGCTAGATTCACTAGTCAAATGTTTCTCCTTTGAGAAACCCCTTTCCCTATAAAATGCAGGGCATGACAAGCATGCAAAACACTCCAGGATTGGCAGAAGTTGCACCAACTCTCCGATTCTTCTTCTCCCTCTTGAGAACTTGCTTTATGCTTGTTTCTCTTCTTCACTTCAAAAAATATATCTTCTCCTACTATCACATTCTGGGCTAGTTCCTTATCAGCTTGGAATTCAAGGAAGAACAACAACAATACTAGTGAACCTCTCTCCATGTCTTGCAAAATTGGGGGGACCCCACGACCTGCGTTAGGCAAACCGGAACCCTCCAAGCCTTTTGCCTAACCAGACTAATAACTATCCTTGGTCTTGTACTTGTTGCATCAACAAGTTGGCGCCCACCGTGGGGCTACGCCGCTTATTTTCTTCAAAAGACCAGTAGTGTAGCTCCATTCTCTCCAGAATCATCATGTCAGAAAGTGTATCTCCTGGTGAAGTTAATCAAGTGTCACGATCTCCGACACCCAACACTAGCCAAATGTCACCGGCTATGTCTACCCCTCTCTCCGCCCTGGGAAGTACTCCCAGGGGAACCATGTTCCCGGAGTTTACATCTTTTCAAACACCGACTCCATCTCGATCAGGGGTACCTTCTCCTCAAGTTGGTGTTTTGAATACTATGGAACGTGTCAGCCTGACACCGGAGGGAGTAGCACGACACTTTCTGCAACTAAGATCTCTTCTCAACCAACATGTGAGCCAAGAAAGGGAAAAGGGAGTGAGAATAAGGCTAGATTATGACGAGCCTGAACCCTCACTATTACCCGGTCCACCGCCACTTTCTGGGGCATATTGTGGGAAAACAAAGTATAAAGGCCAACCCAAACAAAGTCAAAGCCGTCCTTGAAACCAAATCTCCACAAAGCAAAAAGGAAGTGGAGAGTCTTAATGGAAAGCTTACAGCTTTGAAGCGTTTTACCTCAAAGCTGGCCGAAAAATCTTTACCCTTCTTCAAAATGTTCAAAGGGTGTTCCAACAAAAATGATTTCAAGTGGACTGAGGAAGCAGAAGAAGCTTTCAACCAGATGAAGCTACACCTAGCTTCACTTCCGGATATTGCAGCCTCGGAAACAGGAGAATTGATCTCTGTCTACCTCTCGGTTGGTGAAGAAGCAGCAAGCGCGGTTTTAACCATCGAACGTAACAAAGTTCAGGTACCCATCTACTTCTTCAGTAAAACTTTAAAACTAGCAGAGATCAAGTATCCTCCTCTGGATAAACTTGCTCTAGCCCTAGTCCAAACGGTTAGAAGGATTCGAAGTTATTTTCAAGCACACCCAATACAAGTGGTCACCGACCAACCCATCAAAAGTGTGCTTGAAAAACCAGAAAATTCAGGACAGTTAACCAAGTGGGCTGTGGAACTAGGTGAACACAAAATCACCTACATTCCAAGAAAAGCTGTCAAAGCTCAAGTCTTGGCTGACTTCATTGTGGAAGTCCCAAAGCAAGCCGACATAGAAGTTAATACAACTACCGCTGAACCTTCTGACCCTGAAGCCTGGAAGCTTTTTACTGATGGGGCTTCAAGCGTTGAAGGGTCAGGAGCTGGGCTCATTTTAATCAACCCTGAAGGGTTAGAATTTACATACGCTCTTCGACTTGAATTTTAGACCACCAACAACGAAGCTGAATACGAATCATTAATAGCTGGTTTGAAGATAGCCAAAGAAATGAAGGTTCAAAAGCTTCAGGTCTTCACAGACTCGTTGCTTGTCTCAAGTCAAGTCAATGACAACTACGTTGCAAAAGAGCCCAACATGAAGAAATATAGGGAAAAATCTAACGAATTGATGAACACATTCCAAGCATGTACCATCAAGCAAGTCCTAAGATCTCAAAACAAGAGAGCCGATGCTTTGAGCAAACTTGCTTCTCTCACCTTTGCCCATCTTACCAAGAAGGTATTGGTGGAGGTGTTGAAAACTCCCTCCATTCAAGAATTAGAGGTTCAAGATGTGATCACCGAAGAAGGCCCCAATTGGATGACTCCTATTGAAAAATTCGTCAAAAATGGTGAGTTACCCGTTGACCAGACAGAGGCTGAAAGGGTTCAAATTAAATCCAGGCAGTATGTATTGCAAGGAGGAATCCTCTACAAAAAGGGTTACCTTGCACCACTACTGAGATGTGTTGGCCCGGAACAAAGCCAATACATGATCAAAGAGGTTCACGAGGGGATATGTGGAGCTCATTTTGGACCAAGATCGGTGGTTGCAAAGCTAATGAACCTCGGGTATTTTTGGCCTTCTATGCACCGAGACACCACCGAACAATTAAGAAAATGTGAAGCTTTTTAAATACATGCACTGGTGCCCAAAAGCCCCAAACATGATCTCGTTCCTATATCTTCAGCCTGGTCGTTTCACAAATGGGGAATGGATATTGTTGGTCCATTCCCACCGGCCAAGGGTGGAGTAAAATTTTTATTGGTGGCTGTAGATTACTTTACCAAGTGGCCTGAAGTCAAACCACTTGCAAAAATTTCGGGCAAACAAGTCATTGACTTCGTGTGGGAAAATATCATTTGTCGCTTCGGGCTGTCGGCAGTGTTGGTCACGAATAATGGGAAACAATTTGCTGAGAAGCCTTTTAGCACTTGGTGCAAGGAATTCAGAATAACTCAAGTGTTCGGCTCAGTTGCATACCCACAATCCAATGGCCAAGTTGAAAGAACGAATCGAAGCATCGTTGAAGGAATCAAGACTCGATTGGGGAGGCACAAAAACAATTGGCTCGAAGAATTACCAAACGTTCTATGGGCTATACGAACAACGGAAAAAACAAGCCACAAAAGAACACCTTATAGCTTGGTGTTCGGATCAGAAGCTGTGATTCCAGCTGAAATAGGAGTTGTGACTCAAAGAATACTCAACATGGACCTCGAAGCAAACAACAAAGAGACCATGTTGAACTTGCAACTCCTCGAAGAAACACGCGACCAAGCCGCTATTCAAGAAGCCAAGTACAAGCAAAAAATGGAAGCTTATTACAACACGAGAGTCAAGCATGAACGTTTCAAGCCAGGTGACATCGTACATCGAAACAATGAGGCCAGCAAAAAAGAAAACCAAGGAAAACTTGGCCCAAAGTGGGAAGGGCCATACACAATCCTTGAAGCTCACAAAGGTGGATCCTATAAACTGGCCGACGCGGAGGGTAAAAAGCTTCCCAGACACTGGAACAGCAAAACCCTTAAAAGATTCCATGTCTAATCAAGAAAGTTTAGTTTGTATTTCAAGAGTTGTCCCATGCCCCTTTTTGTAAACAACAATATCTCTTGAATGAATGATGAAGTTTTATCAAATTTGTCTTTCTATCCTAAAATCAGGTTGAGAACCTAGCAAAAAAATCCATGGCAAGGGCCATGTAAAGGGATGAGCTACCAGGCCACATCGCTCAATAGGTTCAAGGGTTGAATGAACCTATATAAGGGGTGAGTTCCTACATCAATACAACTCCATGAGACTTAGAAAATTTCTCAACAAACTTGTCACATAGACGGGTTTGAACGGCCTACACCAAATGTTCTATGAACATTAGAAAATGGTTCACAAAACATTTTTTTAAGGATAGACAACATGTGCCCTTTTCTCTAAGTGAAGCCTTGAAGCTAAAGTGACTGCAGCACTAAAACTTCTTAAGGAACACTAGGTAAAGAGTCACATAAAACAGACAAGACAAATTATCATCAGCACATGAACAACAAAATTACGAAACATCAAACATGCATAGAAATAAAGGCCTTAAGGGCCAAAGAACCTACAAATTGTTCAAGTAGCCACCAGGCTAACAACCATCACCAGAAACCTTAAGGGTTTCTGCAAAACCTAAATTGTTCAAAAGACATAAAAACATAACATTGTTCAAGTTTGCTAAGATAGCTACGAATGGAATTCAGAAAGTTCAGTTTGCATCACCAGCACTAGAAGGCTTTGATGCCCCAGCTCCATCATTCTTTGATTTCTTTGCCTTCTTCTTCTTTCGACCCTCATTAGCCACCTTAGAGGCTTCAAGGCTTCCTTCCTTCGAGGCTTCATCTCCTTCAGACATGGTTTCTTCACTATCTCCCGAGCATGAGCGTTTTTTAGACAAGGACTCCAACACTTTCTTGCAAACAACCTCATTCAGACCATGAGGTTTCAAACCCTGTAAAACAGAAAGTGGCTTGTCAAAACACTCAGAAACCTCACCAACAAAGGGCCAAGTCATATGCTCCATTTCTCGGAAAGATCTTGAAAGACTTTAAGAGCATGCGATTGAAAGAGAGAAGATTTGTCTTGTGGTTCACCAGCCTCACAAGCTTTGTACCCAGCAACAAAGCCTTGATGCCTACCATGAACTAACAACTTCGTATACACGGCACCCAAGGCCTGGCTGAACTCAGAAGAATGAATAAAATAGGTAACCACTTGTTGAAAGCCATGCTCAATCAACCACCTATTATCAGCTTTCAACCCCTCCTGCTCCTTCAAAGAAACTTTCTCCCGAACCTTCAAAGCTTCCATCTCCTTTTTCAAACCCTCAACCTCCACCTCATGCCTTGACGTAACCTCGTGCATCTTCTTCACCCAAGCCTCTTCCTTCTTGGCAAAACCATCAATCTTTTTTCATGGAAGCCATGGAAGTTTTCATTTTATCCTTCTTCTTCGTGACGTCTTCATACTCTTGCATCCCTTTACGAAAACGGGTAACACCCTCAGCCAACAGGGCAGAAAGGTTGCAAGAGCTCAACATCAACCTTGAAATGAAGTGATCACTTTCCATCTCCGATATAGCATCTCGGACACCAGGAGGAGCAAAATGGGCCAACACATCTGCACAAACGGCAGGATATTTGAAACTATCCCCAACTTTCACACCCTAGTTGGGAACGTAAACTTCTCCAGCACCGGACTCTTCCAAGCCTTCAACACTTTTACCCGAGGAACCCTGGATAACAGGCACACCACCCTTTTTAACCAACTTCTTATTATTTCTGGCAACTACTAACTCTTTTTCCTTTTCCTTCTCTACACCACCTTCAGAAACCTGCTCAACGGACCCCTCAATGTCATCACCAATATCAATAGCCTCTGAACCAGAGGGTTGATCGACACTTTTTAAACGACGGTTCGATCGACGAGTAGAAACCTTGGGAGCAGAGACTTTTGTGAAACCCTTTACATTTGGAACACTCACATAACCGGAACCTTCGAACTGATGCTCAGACCCCCTAGCAACTGCATCTTCGCCAGGAGTAGCTGCAGCATCCCCAACCACGACATTAGAAGTATCATCGCTCTTCACAAAATCAAGTGCAGACATAACTACAAAACAAACAGAAATGCAGGGTATAAACAAACATGCAACAGGAATATAATAACACAACAGAACAAACGCATACCCTGCCCATCTCTCATAAGCACTGGATCCCGATCAAGTTTGTCCCATAATTTACTAATGCCCAACAACACTAATAAGGGCTCTGGAAAGGGATGAACCCTCGAAGGACACTCCCTGATGGTTTCAAGAAAGCAAGTATTTATCTCAAGTGCAGAGGGTTCAGGTTCGTTAAGAACAGTGTCCGGATGTCTATAAACCATTTTAAAAGGAACAATCTCATCTGAAACCCAAAAGAATCGGTCTTTCCAGACCCCAAGACTGGAGACCATGGATGAAACTAAACAAGTGTCAACTTGAGACATTTCAAATGTGAACCAATCACCATTTTTTGCAAACCGGAAGAAACGACGAAACGACAGAAGGGTTGGATCATATCCGGAAGCCTGACACAAAACCTCAAAATGCAGAACCCGAGCCAAACCCTGAGGGTGGACCTGACCAAGTGAAACATGGTAATATTCCAGAACATTCAACACAAAGTTTAAAAAAGGATGACGGAGATTAGAAAATTCAAAGTGGCGACTATATAAAGCAACTGAACCAGGAGGACACCGATCGATAGAAACATCACAACCCGGTGCAACCGGTTTAAATTTCAACCCAATGCCCCATTCCAAGCAAAAAGATTCTACTTCTTCTTGGGTTAAGCGTGAAAATGATTTCGCTAAATCCTTACGAGCACCCATACTAAAAAATAAGAAGAAGGAATGAAAATCAACACTAACCTGGAAGAAAGAGGAACGAACTTGAGAGGAAAATGTGTAGAAGTGGTTTTTGTTTTTCTAAGAAGATAAGGGTAAATAAATGGTAAACCGGATGTTATAATTACCCAGCGGATTAATTAAAATCGCCGCCTGACAGAAAACTGCAACTAGTCACATCAACAATTTTTTCAAAATTCAAAAACCAAAATCTCAACTGCTGTGAACCTTTCAAGCTTTCAAGCCTTGAAGCCTTCAAGCAATATAAAAGCAATGTGGAAAAAATTCAGAAGCATTCGAGCATAAACCTCAAACACCTCTGACTTGGGGGCTGATGACGGGGGTGGTGTAAGAACCTGCACGAAAGTGTCCTAAAACACTCTGTAAGTAAAAAAAGGACCCCTAAAACCCTAATTTTTATGAAAAATCAAGAAAATCAAATTTTATTACTTGGTCGCGGGCCGCGAAGAAGTTAAGGAAAGTCTTCACGGGGCACGACAGCTCGGTGAAATCTAGGCCACGTGTCACACACGTGGCAAGCCTTGGGTATGACATGGCAACCCTAGCCGTAGCTAGGGTGGCCCTCGCGGGCCGCGAAGGACTCCCCTTCAAGTTTATGCGGGCCACGAGATCCCTAAATTTCAGCTATAAAAAGGACGTGCATGGGCAGTTCAAAACTGTCAAAAATTTCATAAAATTCTGCTTTCTTTCTGTTCGAAATCACAAGATAGAGTAGTGAAACGCTGCTACAATAATAGAGTAATAACTCGATCACTGCCACGATACAATGTCCGATCGATTAAAACCGATCCGATGGATGTTTAAGTGCTGCCTGAATTCGGGCTATACTTTGTCATTCGTCATGAGGGTTTCGATACCGTGAGTTATCGTAAATGTTGTATTAAGTTACTAACCTAGTTTCGTTTGCATTATTTAACTAGGTTACCGGCTTAAACAGTAGGGTACCTGTGATCGTTTAAATCTGCAATGTGAGTCATTCTCTTTTTATAAAAACTCTTCTACAAAAACCTCAAACTATTTTCCAGTTATATTTTACAGGGATTAAGTCTTTGTTATCTTAAATTACTGGAAGTAAGTGGAGTATTGTGCACATTACTGCTGTTTTATCACTTTTAAGTGAACGAACCTAAAGAGTGATACACGTCACTTTTGGGTGAACGGACCCAAATAGTGATATGACGACAGTCACAGATCCGGTCGAGTGACAACTGCACTAGATAATTATAAGATAGGGGCAATTGTAATCGCTCTTAATACTGTAAATTATGACAATGTGTCGTTTTGTACAAATTGAATGGCTCGCCAGTATTTCCCCGCTGATAAAATCTTTTTAAACATGTTTCAGGTGATTTACTGTGAACAAGGAAAAGTGCTGCGTAGCACTCCAGCTTGAACGAAGTGGTTCAGTAAATAAATAAACATGTTTTTTGTAACCAGGAAATTCCTAGTGAAATTCCTTTAATGTAAATTACGGGGTTATCCCGAACTAGAAATAAAATAATTGGGTGTTTTCAGTTCAAACGATCCTATTAAAATTTCCGCTGCCAAATTAAACACCAATACCACGGGTTTCTGTCCCGCGGCTTCCGGACCGGGCAACCGGGTCGGGGCCCATGACAGGAAAAGGTGGTATCAGAGCCACTAAGTTAAGCCAATTAAGTATTTGAAAAATACTTAAATTTTAATTTGCAATTTTGTTATTCTGTGACAATTAAAATTTTAATGATTAAAATTTAATTTGGATTTTTGTGTTTCCTTATGTGTGACTAACAGTATGAATAAACTATCGGAAGCCCTCCAAAATTTCACCGTCCATACTACTGAGATGGAGACTGCCCGAATCCAGTCCGGTTATCAGGCTGACACCGAGGAGCTAATGGTGTTTCAGTCCCAGGAGAAACCCAAACCTAAAATGAGGAGAAGACTTCTAGAGTGGAAACGAGGACGAAAGAAGAAACCCGCTGCCCAAAGGGTGAAAAAGACGATGGATCCAAAAGGAAAAGGAAAAGAAGTAGGGGAAAGCTCTGGTCAAGTCCAGGAATTGCCACCTTGGGAAGAACTCGATAGAAAAGTGGCAAAATGTGACCTCATCGGACCTGCTGATGAAACCCTTTTCAGTTTTCCCGCTCAATCAGAACTTCCCATAAATCTGGAACCTGCCATCCCAGAACCTAGAGTTAACCCCCAACTTCTTCTAGGAGAATTGGAAGAATGGTGGACCAGCGACTGGCATTTCCATAATTTCATGAATAACCCAGATGTTCCTTTCCCCCAGTTTGAACCTAACCCTTTTCCACCCATAAATCCGGAGAACGTTGCCGAATTACGTCGCTACGGTGAGGAACTGGTGGATGCTGGAAATCGGATTTGAGACGTGGGAGAAAAGATCTCTTGGAAATACGGCGAACGGGAGCGTCGTTTTTGAAGACCGGATTAACTGAAAATAGATGTCTTGTATAATAATAATATGTGAAAAAAATAATATAAATATATATATGTATGTATAATAATACTAATATAATATTGTATAATAATACTAATATAAAACATCTGTAAAATATCTGGCTTGTACAGACGCATAATATTTTATATAAATATAAAGGTAGCAATGTCGACGGTTTTGGCTATATGTGTTGACTTATTGGTAGTTGTGATTAATTTATTGTGTTTAATTGCTATCCATTCTGTGATAATAATTTATGTATATTATTAATTATTCAGATGGAAAACGCAGTAAACCAACCAGCAAATGAAGTTAACCAAATTGACCCAAATAATGAAGAACAATTTCTCAATAGACAAGATATAGAAAATATCGTTGCTCAAGGAATAGCCAACGTTATCCCAGCAATCGTCGCAGCTGCTAGAAATCCCGTTGAGCCTTCCCAAGCTAACCACAACAAACGCACCCGCGATGATAATTTCAGTAACAGTGTGAATGGGGGCGGCGATAATAATCATGTGATTCAAGCCCCATTACTTAAGAAAATGAAAGTGACAACGACTGGTTGCACTTACAAAGAATTTCTTGCCTGTAAGCCAGTCGAATTTGCAGGAAATAATGGGCGACTGCCGCACTACGTTGGTTGGAAAAGACCGAAGCTGTGATTAAAATAAGTAAGTGCGCAGAAGAAGACAGGGTGATGTATGCATCCCACCTTTTCAAGGAAGAGGCGTTAGAATGGTGGAACATGGTGCTGCAGGCTAAGGGAAGTGACGTGGCTTATGCCATGATCTGGGAGGAATTTAAGGAATTGGTAGAAAGAAAGTTTTGTCCCTCCTACGAGAAGGAACAGATGACAAACAAGTTCCTAAACCACCGGACGGTGGACGTTGACTGCCGAGGGTATACTTCGAAATTTTTCAAGTATGCTAGAATTGTGCCAACTCTGGCCTCTCCAGAACCGGTGCTTATTTCTCGCTATATTTGGGGACTAATTAGCGAGATTCATGACATAGTCAAGGCTGCGAGACCCAGCACAATTGACGATGCGGTCGAATTGGCCAATACCTTGACTGACGGACTAGTGCGTATGAGAGAAGAGACCAGGAAAAAGGAGTTAGCTTAAAATATTACTCAAGGTTTCCATGGGGGTAATAACTTCAAGAAGAAGGGAACCGAGCAGTCCTCCACCGCTCCATTTTGCAGTAACTGTAAAAGAAAGCATTTTGGGAAATGTAAGGGGTACTGTAATTTCTGCAAATTTCGAGGCACCGAGAAGAGGAATGCAGGAAGAAATCCATGATCTGCTACAATTGTGGAGAAACAGGGCTCTTCAAGCCAGATTTCCCAAAATTGATTAAGCCAGCTGACAACAAGGCCAAACCCGCCGAAGGAACTAACAAGAAGAATGCAAGAGCCTTTCAGCTGACAACGCAAGAAGCAGATCTGATTCCCGATGTGATAGCTGGTACGTTTCTTGTACATGACGTTTAAGCAAAAGTATTATTTGACTCTGGTGCATACTATAGTTTTATAAATACTTCATTCTGCCAAGCTCTTAAGCAATCTTTAACCAAACTTTGGCAAGTTTATACGGTAGAAACGGCAGAAGGTAATTCTGTTAATATAGATAAGGTCCTCCAAGAAGGAAAGATAGAACTCTCAGGTCATAAATTTTCTGCAAACCTTCTACCTATGAATTTAGCAGGATTCGATGTCGTGTTAGGAATGGATTGGTTAGTAGCCAACCATGCTTGAATCGTATGTGATAAAAATTCTATAGAAATTCATACGCCAGCAGGAGAAGTAATTTTGGTTACAGGAGATAAGTCACGTAAACCAATGAAGTTCATTTCGGTAATGAAAGTTGCTAGTTATGAACGAAAGCAAGGAATAGTGTATATAATTTCGGTAATCCTTAACACTAAAAGCCAGGAACTTAAGGAAATTCCAGTAGTATCAGAATACTCTGATGTATTCCTAAAAGAGCTACCTGGACTACCACCAGATAGAGAAGTAGAGTTTAGAATTCATCTAATTCCGGGAACTGCACCAATAGCTAAGGCACCTTATCGGTTAGCATCCACAGAAATGTTAGAACTGAAAAAGCAGTTAGATGAATTGTTAAGCAAATGATTTACACAACCTAGTTCATCCCCTTGGGGAGCACCGGTGTTGTTCGTGAAAAAGAAGGATGGTTAGATGCGGATGTGTATCGATTATAGGGAACTGAATAAGGTTACAATTAAGAATCGATACCCATTACCTAGGATTGATGATCTTTTTGATCAACTTCAAGGAGCTAGGTATTTCTCCAAGATAGATTTGCGCTCCGGATATCATCAGTTGAAGGTACAGGAAGAAGACATACCTAAAACTTCTTTTAGAACTAGGTATGGTCACTACGAGTTTACAGTGAAGCCATTTGGATTAACAAATGCTCCTGCAGCATTTATGGACACGATGAATAGGATCTGTAAGCCGTATCTGGATAAATTTGTAATTGTCTTCATTGACGATATACTTATTTACTCCAAAAGTCAGGATGAACATTGTGGACACCTGCATGCACTCTTAACCCTGTTAAGAAAGGAAAAACTTTATGCCAAATTTTCAAAACGTGAATTTTGGCTACAAGAGGTGCAATTTTTAGGACACATGGTGAATCACGAAGGCATTCATGTAGATCCTTCCAAAATAGAAGTAATCACAAATTGGAAGGTCCCGCAATCAGCTACCGAGGTTAAAGTTTTCTAGGATTAGCTGGGTACTATAGGCGCTTCATCCAAGACTTTTTAACCATGAGCTCTGATTAACAAAAGTGTAACACCCTTATTATTATTTAAAGGTTTTTGTATAGTTTACGAAAACAAACGGGTAATTAAGATTTCAAATACGTTGAAAAATACGGGTTCGTTAAAACTTTTACAAAATTAAAAGGTTACAACATAATGTAATTAAGTTCGTCATTTAAAAGTAACAACGAAACGTCGTGCGGAAGCTTGTTTCTTGATCGTGTTCGGTTCTTCATTGAGCTTGATCGTCCTCCGGTGCTAAAATTATACCTGAAACTCATAAAACATGAGTTGGATTAGTCATACGTAACTTAGAACGTATTTAAACGAGTCCAGGAAGCGAAACTGATTAAAATAAAATTTTGTACAGGGTCTACCGTAAATTACGGTGGCTACCGTAATTTACGATAGCCCCTGGATGTTGATTTTTCCACCGTAAATCAGTGGGTGTGTGGCGTAAAGACTTTAAGGCTACCGTAAGTTACGCTGGTTACCGCAACTTACGGTGGCCTCTGCAAGATTTTACAAGTTTGCCGTTTTCCAAAACGAAAACCTTCATAACTTTTAATCCGCTTGTCCGTTTGACCTACTGTTTCTTCCTACGTGTTTGTAATTTAATTATCCATCACATGGAGTTAAAATCCGACATCCGGCTTAATAAATTTTTGAGACTTTTATGTCTTCGACTTATTACCCTTTTTACCAAATTTTGACCCATTCGCGTCTTTATCAAACAAACATGTTTATTAGATCTATAAACTCATGAGATTCATCATTTCAATATTGACCATCATATTAGGTTCGAATCACGCGTTTCTTTTGCATTCTTAACCTGTTTTCGCTCATATGCTTATTTTGACCCGTTAAGGGTATTTAACATTTTCAAGCTTTAATCACGCTTCTTTTAGTTTACATCCTATCCCCATTTTTATACGTATCCCAAGGACTCCATTTAACAAAACGCTTATCTCTAAACAACTATTAAAGGTTGTTTGCCCAATTTACCCCTCAAGGGCTTTTTGGTCAATTTTAGTCCTTCATTTTGTGACGAAGGACTTTCGCTAATAGTTGACCAAAATATCACTTCTAACTACATCCTTATATTTGCGTACCTGGCTCGGGTCAATCTATTGACCCGTTTTAATACCTTGCTTCAACAATTTGCTATTTCATAGCAACGCTAAATCATAAGCCGCTTTTTCCTGTAAGCATAAGACTCGACAAGTGCTTATTAGTCATGATTTGTCAAATGGTATTAATATTGCCATTTGACCCGTTTAGTCTAAACGACCAAACATTTTGCGCTTATATTCCAATGGTATTTATTTACCATTTTATTTAGTAAGTCATTTCGGATTCCTTACCAACTAGTTATGACGAGATCACTATTTTCCATTTGTTTTTATTCATTTAGGCCTACTTACAAAGTAGCCATTCAAAGATTCATTTTATATATGTCATCTATGACCAAATTTCCATTTCGTATCTTTTGATATATGCCGACCCGTACCACTTCGTGTCGGAACCAAAGTTCAAATACAACCTTTGACGTAATTGTAACCGAGAATTAAATGCATATCTCACAAAAAGGGGTGTAAGTTTTACTTACCTTGCATCCGAAGTACGGTTTCCCTTTACACTTGATTCGTTTGACCCGCTTCCTTTCCAAGCCTCCACCTAGCTTGTCAAGCGTCAAACTATTATCATGATTCGTAAGACGGTTAGATTAGTCATTATCGATTATGACTATTCCACCTTACACATTTCATATAAAAATTATCATCTATTGTATTGTAGGTCGGTTTGGCTTTTAAAAAGTCAATGCCCATTAGTGTATAAATGCACATTCAAGTTTATCAACTAGTTTAGGCATTTTCTATTACTGAAAAATGGGCTGTTTTTGGTGACTTGTTTAACCTGTTTACAAGTCTTCAAAATTTAAGATTTTTTTATGTGTTGTACCTCTCAGAGGGTTAGGCCTTGTGTTAAAATTTGAAGATCTAAATCTTTACCAAAAATTCGTAAAAATTCATATACTAAGCTGCAATCAGATTCGTCACTTCTGACTGCAGCTTACGGAAAAATTCATTAAAAATTACTCGTTTATCCGATTGACGAAATTCCAATTGGAGATTCTTTTAATCGCTTAACACTATCTATAGTAAAAATGTGAGATCATAACCAAATTCCTAAGTTGAGTTATGACATTCGTAATGGGCTGCAAATTCTGCCAGAAAACGCAGCATAAACCTTTGATACAGAAAAATTCATAAAACGCTCAATTTTCGTCGAAAAAATGCGATTCCAGTGGGGTTTTAAAGATATTTCCTGGAATTACATTTTAGACTCAAGAAACACATGTTTTTATCAAGTTTTGTTCAGGTTACAGCCAATACAAGTTGGCTGTAAATTCTGATCAGGAGCTGTTTGAATTCAGCTTCTCAGTTAAAGCATGTTCTTGACAATTATAAAACTATTTTTAGCAAATCAGAACCCTAAGATCATCACATGCACGAATTTTGCATCAACACATCTGAATTTACTTCATGGTGATTATGAATTTACAAGGATTAGCCCTAATTTCATCATATACTTGCTAGGGTTTGTTCCTAGACACTATATTGTTCCAATTTCATCTTATAATAACCATGCATCAACAAATCTCGAATTTCTCTAAGTTCATCAGAATTTCAAATAGAGATTTCCTATCAAATTACACATACCTTATGACCTCCTTGCAATGGGGATCACTAATCTTAGCTCGGATTTCGTTTTGGAACAGATTTGAGCCTTCAATTTGTGAGATTTATGAGAGTTAGGGTTCTTGAAGAAATCCGGTCGCCCCCTCTGTGTTTTAATCAACCCAGCACACACACAAGTGTGTGTTTTGGGTTTAATTTATGTTTTATTATAATTATATATATTTTTTATTTAAACACTTTTGGCCCCTCAACTATCAGGTTTTTATTTTAAGTGTTTTAACCCATTAGTATGTCACTATAAGACTTCTCTTCTAACTAGATTATTATTATTCCTAGTTAACTTATTGGGTTCCGGGAGGTATAACCCGTCTTATTTAAGTCCCGCTAAGTCGGCCTATCACAAGCTTTGTTTTTCTCAAAACTTTTATTCTCTTTTTATTTAATATTAGGTTTAATTATTTAAATCTTAATATTTACCGGGTTGATTTTACCACTAACGGTATTTTACCTGTTCATTAATATTAACGTGGTTGGACTATCAAACCCGTTTTTGAGGTGTTACAAGTCTATCCCCCTTAAAGAGGTTTCGTCCTCGAAACCTTATTTACGTAGTTCATTGGTTTAATCAAACGAACCTAGTTTCGTTTTCAAGGCACCCGTTTCTTTTGGTCAAAAGTTTTCATTTTTATATTGGCGCGTGTGTCGTTTATGTGTAAGGCCTCGTGGGCCGTTACTTTCAGCTTGTATCCATTATTTTTATTGATTATTTATTTGGCGGTTAGACTTGTTAGTCACCGGTTACCTTATACCCCATCACCCGGGTTTACTATATTGCCGTCATCGTCCTTTTACGTGTTTATGATTTCATAACTTATAACTCACGTTATTACGTGGTTATATTCTATATCAATTTTGTGATCGTGATCACCTCACGTCTTGTTTAAGTCTTTTTCAAATTTTCAACATCGAAATTCTTTCTTTCGAATGTATCTTTCGACTTTATGACTTCTAACATCATTTACACGTCGCTTTGTCCTACGCCTACCGTTACCCGGTGCTTACCCATACTTCTTTACGACCCATTACCCAGGTTCTTCATCTTAATGTTTTAACACTCCAGTTTCACTAGTTTGCATTTTCCTTTCTATACTCTTTTACGACCTATCACATAGGTTCATTGATATTTTGCGCTTTCATTATTCAGCTTGCGCTTACTTTCATTTTCAAGCGTTATTCTTTATTAGTCTCGTTTGACTTGTTTGCGTGAAACTTCCTCACTTATGAATGTCAAACTTCACTATTTATTTGAACCCTTTCATCTTAAAATAGTTGAACGTAATTATCAAAAATTTCTGTTTGCAAAATCTTATCCTCCTTTAGTAATGACCCATAATCCGAGTCTTTTGACTTTCTAATCCGCGTTCCCGTCTATTGGGTTACGCATATTCTTAAAATCATGCCCATCTATCAGGTATCCTTATCGAAGTCATTTTCAAAGTAATCATTCTGATATGATTTTAGACTTCATTTTTTACTTATTTGGTCGTCTTAGTGAAATTCATCGCTTTTATTCAATCGTGTCCTTTATTCTTTATTTAATGTGTTTGACTTGTCCGTGTGACATTCATCACTTGAGACAGTCAAACTTTTATCCCTATACCTTAGCATTCCCATTAGTCGGTTTGTATTTTCATTTACCTTGATCATTGTCCCTTCTCTCGGGCTCGTTATCCTAACGTAATACACTTCCGTCCTCTGACTTACGTTTACGTTTACTATCAAACATCTTACTTGTTTGATTCATTTGGGTAACTTTTTAATTCGTCCTATTCACCCCGCCCTTTCTGCATAGGACGTAAATGTGTCCGCTACAAGTTCATGGTATCATACGCCACTACTTACTTGGCCAGAGTAAGCGATTGACACATGACACACATGACCTTTTCATAGTTTTCACATCACGCCCTATGTAAGTAATGCCTCTATTTATTTCATATAACTGATTTCATTAAGTAAAACTTTATTTAATTGCTAAACAACAATCACTAGTTTTACTAGTTTTACATTCGAACATAAAAATGTTTTCCTCTCTATCGAACTATTATATAATCACATTCGTTAATGTGATCGCTACTTTTCGTGATAGCATTATATTGAGAGTTTTCCACTTGGATAATTACCCCCCGTCCAAGTTTCCATATAAACTAATCCTATTATTTATTTGTTATTCATCATCGTGAGTAACACATTTTCTATTAAATTTCTCTTGGAAAACAGGTTTTCCAAGTTCTATCATATATATGCAACTGTCATTACTTACGTGTTTGTTGCATATTACTACTTGTACGACTAAATTTTAAAACGTGCACCTGGTAATGCTTGCCCCGACGGGCTTTCCTTGCCTTTACTTTTATTCGCGTTTGTCACGCGATTTGGTCCTTGGTGAGCATGCTGCTCTTTTCATACTTCGGACCATTCTTCTATCATATCCGTAATTTGTTCAACCCTCGTCATCTTCAAATGCGAGTTTCCTCTAATTAAAACATTCACAAAAGTTAGTAATGTCAACTTTACTAAACACCCGTATTATAATACAAGGCTTTTCTACTATACGTGTTAACGCACGTAATTTTGTTAACTATATCAATCATTTTAATTGTGGTAACGTGTATTACACGATAACCCTAGGTGTTGTTTTCAACACTTTAACATGCTAAACCATTACTATATACTTGTACTTACCGGATTTGCGATCAAGCCTCGAACCGAACACGCTTTACTTTTTAACCATGAGCTCTGATTACCAACTTGTAACACCCTTATTATTATTTAAAGGTTTTCGTATAGTTTACGAAAACAAACGGGTAATTAAGATTAAAAATACGTTGAAAAATACGGGTTCGTTAAAACTTTTACAAAATTAAAAGGTTACATCATAATGTAATTAAGTTCGTCATTTAAAAGTAACAACGAAACGTCGTGCGGAAGCTTGTTTCTTGATCGTGTTCGGTTCTTCATTGAGCTTGATCGTCCTCCGGTGCTAAAATTATACCTGAAACTCATAAAACATGAGTTGGATTAGTCATACGTAACTTAGAACGTATTTAAACGAGTCCGGGAAGCGAAACTGATTAAAATAAAATTTTGTACAGGGTCTACCGTAAATTACGGTGGCTACCGTAATTTACGATAGCCCCTGGATGTTGATTTTTCCACCGTAAATCAGTGGGTGTATGGCGTAAAGACTTTAAGGCTACCGTAAGTTACGGTGGTTACCGTAACTTACGGTGGCCTCTGCAAGATTTTCCAAGTTTGCCGTTTTCTAAAACGAAAACCTTCATAACTTTTAACCCGCTTGTCCGTTTGACCTACTGTTTCTTCCTACGTGTTTGTAATTTAATTCTCCATCATATGGAGTTAAAATCCGACATCTGGCTTAATAAATTTTTGAGACTTTTATGTCTTCGACTTATTACCCTTTTTACCAAATTTTGACCCATTCGCGTCTTTATCAAACAAACATGTTTATTAGATCTATAAACTCATGAGATTCATCATTTCAATATTGACCATCATATTAGGTTCGAATCACGCGTTTCTTTTGCATTCTTAACCTGTTTTCGCTCATATGCTTATTTTGACCCGTTAAGGGTATTTAACATTTTCAAGCTTTAATCACGCTTCTTTTAGTTTACATCCTATCCCCATTTTTATACGTATCCCAAGGACTCCATTTAACAAAACGCTTATCTCTAAACAACTATTAAAGGTTGTTTGCCCAATTTACCCCTCAAGGGCTTTTTGGTCAATTTTAGTCCTTCATTTTGTGACGAAGGACTTTCGCTAATAGTTGACCAAAATATCACTTCTAACTACATCCTTATATTTGCGTACCTGGCTCGGGTCAATCTATTGACCCGTTTTAATACCTTGCTTCAACAATTTGCTATTTCATAGCAACGCTAAATCATAAGCCGCTTTTTCCTGTAAGCATAAGACTCGACAAGTGCTTATTAGTCATGATTTGTCAAATGGTATTAATATTGCCATTTGACCCGTTTAGTCTAAACGACCAAACATTTTGTGCTTATATTCAAATGGTATTTATTTACCATTTTATTTAGTAAGTCATTTCGGATTCCTTACCAACTAGTTATGACGAGATCACTATTTTCCATTTGTTTTTATTCATTTAGGCCTACTTACAAAGTAGCCATTCATAGATTCATTTTATATATGTCATCTATGACCAAATTTCCATTTCTCATCTTTTGATATATTCCGACCCGTACCACTTCGTGTCGGAACCAAAGTTCGAATACAACCTTTGCCGTAATTGTAACCGAGAATTAAATGCAAATCTCACAAAAGGGGTGTAAGTTTTAGTTACCTTGCATCCGAAGTACGGTTTCCCTTTACACTTGATTCGTTTGACCCGCTTCCTTTCCAAGCCTCCACCTAGCTTGTCAAGCGTCAAACTATTATCATGATTCGTAAGACGGTTAGATTAGTCATCATCGATTATGACTATTCCACCTTACACATTTCATATAAAAATTATCAACTATTGTATTGTAGGTCGGTTTGGCTTTTAAAAAGTCAATGCCCATTAGTGTATAAATGCACATTCAAGTTTATCAACTAGTTTAGGCATTTTCTATTACTAAAAAATGGGTTGTTTTTGGTGACTTGTTTAACCTGTTTACAAGTCTTCAAAATTTAAGATTTTTTTTATGTGGCGTACCTATCGGAGGGCTAGGCCCTGTGTTAAAATTTGAAGATCTAAATCTTTACCAAAAATTCGTAAAAATTCATATACTAAGCTGCAATCAGATTCGTCACTTCTGACTGCGGCTTACGGAAAAATTCATTAAAAATTCCTCGTTTATCCGATTGACGAAATTCCAATTGGCGATTCTTTTAATCGCTTAACACTATCTACAGTAAAAATGTGAGATCATAACCAAATTCCTAAGTTGAGTTATGACATTCGTAATGAGATGCAAATTCTGCCAGAAAACGCAGCTTAAACCTTTGATACGGAAAAATTCATAAAACGCTCAATTTTCGTCGAAAAAATGCGATTCCAGTGGGGTTTTAAAGATATTTCCTGGAATTACATTTTAGACTCAAGAAACACATGTTTTTGTCATGTTTTGTTCAGGTTACCGCCAATACAAGTCGGCTGTAAATTCTGATCAGGAGCTGTTTGAATTCAGCTTTTCAGTTAAAGCATGTTCTTGACAATTATAAAACTATTTTTAGCAAATCAGAACCCTAAGATCATCACATGCACGAATTTAGCATCAACACATCTGAATTTACTTCATGGTGATTATGAATTTACAAGGATTAGCCCTAATTTCATCATATACTTGCTAGGGTTTGTTCCTAGACACTATATTGTTCCAATTTCATCTTATAATAACCTTGCATCAACAAATATCGAATTTCTCTAAGTTCATCAGAATTTCAAATAGAGATTTCCTATCAAATTACACATACCTTATGACCTCCTTGCAATGGGGATCACTAATCTTAGCTCGGATTTCGTTTTGGAACAGATTTGAGCCTTCAATTTGTGAGATTTATGAGAGTTAGGGTTCTTGAAGAAACCTGGTCGCCCCCTCTGTGTTTTAATCGACCCATTTTGGGTTTAATTTATGTTTTATTATAATTATATATTTTTTTTATTTAAACACTTTTGGCCCCTCAACTATCAGGTTTTTATTTTAAGTGTTTTAACCCATTAGTATGTCACTATAAGACTTCTCTTCTAACTAGATTATTATTATTCCTAGTTAACTTATTGGGTTCCGGGAGTTATAACCCGTCTTATTTAAGTCCCGCTAAGTCGGCCTGTCATAAGCTTTGTTTTTCTCAAAACTTTTATTGTCTTTTTATTTAATATTAGGTTTAATTATTTAAATCCTAATATTTACCGGGTTAATTTTACCACTAACGGTATTTTACCTGTTCATTAATATTAACGTGGTTTGACTATAAAACCCGTTTTTGGGGTGTTACAAAAAGCCCCGATCCTTGCCTTACCAGAAGGTATAGAAGACTTTGAAGTCTACTGTGATGCCTCTAAGCTAGGCCTAGGATGTATCCTAATGCAACGCAAAAAGGTAATTGCGTATGCATCAAGACAGTTGAAGAAGCACGAAGAAAGTTATACAACTCATGACCTAGAATTAGGAGCAATAATTTTTGCCCTTAAGATTTGGAGACATTATCTGTACGGAAGTAAGTTTACTGTCTATACCGATCATAAGAGTTTAAGGTACATATTTGGGCAAAAAGAATTAAACATGAGGCAAAGAAGATGGATGGAGATTTTAAGTGACTACGACTGCGATATTCAATATCACGAGGGAAGAGCAAATGTAGTCGCAGATGCCTTAAGTCGTAAGTACCATGAGAAACAAAGACGAATTCGTGCTCTTAGATTAAATCTACAATTAGATTTAATGGAACAACTGAAAAATGTTCAAAAGGCAGCAATCCAGGATGATGCTGAAGGACTAAAAGGACGACTAAAAGAATTAGAGCAATGGACTGATGGAATTTGGAGATTCCATAAGAAAAGGATTTGGGTACCTAGACAAGGAAACTTAAGAGATAAGATATTAGAGGAAGCCCATAAATCTAGGTATACGATGCATCCTAGTAATAACAAGATGTATCAAGATTTAAGGAATAACTCCATGTGGATAGGAATGAAAAAGGACATAGCTAGCTACATTTCTAAGTGTCTAACTTGTTCGCAAGTTAAGGCAGAACACCAGAAACCCTCAGGTTTACTTCAACAATTAGAAATGCCTGTGTGGAAATGGGAACTAATAACAATGGATTTTCTTACTAAGTTACCCAAGACCCGGAAAGGTAGCAATGCAATTTGGGTGATTGTAGATCGATTAACCAAATCAACTCATTTCCTACAAATAAAGGAAACCTTTAGCATGGAAAGATTAGCTAAGATATACGTATACGAGGTAGTATCCCTACATGGAGTCCCACTCACCATTGTATTAGATAGGGATAGTCGGTTCACTTCGCATTTCTGGATAAGTTTCCAAGAAGCAATGGGGACCCGACTAAATTTAAGTACTGTATACCATCCCCAAACAGATGGACAAAGTGAAAGGACGATCCAAACCTTAGAAGACATGCTCAGGGAATGTGTTATAGACTTCGGTGGAAATTGGGACGACCATTTACCACTAATAGAATTCTCCTATAACAATAGTTATCATACAAGCATCAATGCTGCCCCAATTGAAGCACTTTATGGACGAAAGTGCCGAACTCCAGTATGCTAGGCAGGAATAGGAGAAAGTCAACTATCAGGTCCCGAGATTGTACAGGAAACCACCGACAAGATAACTCAAATAAAGGAAAGACTAAAAACAGCTCGAGACCGCCATAAGAGTTATGCAGACAATCGACGTAAGCCGCTAGAATTTCAAGTTGGGGACAAGGTATTATTGAAAGTTTCTCCTTGGAAAGGGGTAGTTCGATTCGGTAAGAAAGGAAAGCTAAGTCCAAGGTACATAGGACCATTTACCGTTACCCAACGAATAGGACCAGTTACCTATCGATTACAACTACCAGAAGAACTAGCCGGGGTACTGATGTGTTTCATATATCTAATCTTAAAAAGTGTTTATCTGATGAATCACTGGTAGTACCTCTTCAAGATATAGAGGTAAATGAAAAGTTGAAATTTGTTGAGAAACCACTTCAAATAGAAGACAGAAAGGTCAAATTCCTCAAGCACAAAAGATTGGTGCTCGTTAAAGTAAAGTGGGATTCGAAAAGAGGACCTGAGTATACATGGGAGTTAGAATCGGAAATGAAGCAAAAATATCCTTACTTATTCCAGTAAATCTCGAGGACGAGATTTTAAATAAGGTGGGGAGGATGTAAGAACCTGCACGAAAGTGTCCTAAAACACTCCGTAAGTAACAAACCGGACCCCTAAAACCCTAATTTTTTTTTGAAAAATCAAGAAAATCAAATTTTATTACTTGGTCGCGGGCCGCAAAGAAGTTAAGGAAAGTCTTCGCGGGGCGCGACAGCTCGGTGAAATCTCCGGATAAGCTCAAGGCCACGTGTCACACACGTGGCAAGCCTAGGGTATGACACGACAGCGAAGGACTCCCCTTCAAGTTTACGCGGGTCGCGAGAGACCTAAATTTCAGCTATAAAAGGGACGTGCATGGGCAGTTCAAAACTGTCGAAAATTTCATAAAAATCTGCTTTCTTTCTGTTCGAAATCACAAGATAGATTAGTGAAACGCTGCTACGATAATAGGGTAATAACTCGATCACTGCTACGATACAATGTCCGATTGATTAAAACTGATCCGATGGATGTTTAAGTGCTGCCTGAATTCGGGCTATACTTTGTCATTCGTCGTGAGGGTTTCGATATCGTGAGTTATCGTAAATGTTGTATTATGTTACTAACCTAGTTTCGTTTGCATTATTTAACTAGGTTACCGGCTTAAACAGTAGGGTACCTGTGATCGTTTAAATCTGCAATGTGAGTCATTCTCTTTTTATCAAAACTCTTCTACAAAAACCACAAACTATTTTCCATTTATATTTTACAGGGATTAAGTCTTTGTTATCTTAAATTACTGGCAGTAAGTGGGGTATTGTGCACATTACTGCTGTTTTATCACTTTTAGGTGAACGGACCTAAAGAGTTATACACGTCACTTTTGGGTGAACGGACCCAAATAGTGATATGACCACAGTCACAGATCCGGTCGAGTGACAACTGGACCAGATAATTATAAGATAGGGGCAATTGTAATCGCTCTTAATACTGTAAATTATGACAATGTGTCGTTTTGTACAAATTGAATGGCTCGCCAGTATTTCCCCGCTGATAAAATCTTTTTAAACATGTTTCAGGTGATTTACTGTGAACAAGAAAAAGTGCCGCGTAGCACTCCAGCTTGAACGAAGTGGCTCAGTAAATAAATAAACATGTTTTTGTAACCAGGAAATTCCCAGTGAAATTCCTTTAATGTAAATTACGGGGTTATCCCGAACTTGAAGTAAAATAATTGGGTGTTTTCAGTTTAAACGATCCTGTTAAAATTTCCGCTGCCAAATTAAACACCAATACCACGGGTTTCTGTCCAGCGGCTTCCGGTCCGGGCAACCGGGTCGGGGGCCGTGACAGGTAACACAAGCTTCAATAACATGACTAAGGATACATAACAGCTTGAAGGGTTAAAAGGTTAACTGTTTTAAACCCGGGAACTAAGGTGAACATCAAAAAGAACGTGTACAGTAATCAGTCACTTCACTGATTGCTTAAGCAACTCTCCCACAGCTGCAAAAGCAAAACATGTGCACAAGGAGCTCTCTTTTATCCGCATGTCCGAACCCTTCAACCCCTAAAATGGTAAGTCCCTCACTGCAAGTCAGATTCACTAGTCAAAGGTTTCTCCTTTGAGAAACCCCTTTCCCTATAAAATGCAGGGCATGACAAGCATGCAAAACACTCCAGGATCGGCAGAAGTTGCACCAACTCTCTGATTCTTCTTCTCCATCTTGAGAACTTGCTTTATGCTTGTTTCTCTCCTTCACTTCAAAAAATACATCTTCTCCTACTATCACATTCTGGGCTGGTTCCTTTTCAGCTTGGAATTCAAGGAAGAACAACAACAATACTAGTGAACCTCTCTCCTCGTCTTGCAAACGTGGGAGGACCCCACGATCTGCGTTAGGCAAACCGGAACCCTCCAAGCCTTTTGCCTAACCAGACTAATCACTATCCTTGGTCTTGTATTTGTTGCATCAACAGATGCGCTGCATAAAAGGGGAGTCTAGACTAATTCACTTTTATGTCCAATATCCGAACCGTAATTGGCGGACCATATCCTTTAATTGTGTGACTTCACAAAAGAGGTATGGTCTCACATCACTGAATGATGTAAAATCTCTCAACTTACATGAAGAACAATGGAGGAGTTATTATCCATGACCAAATGGATACCAAAGAAAACACCACAAAAAAGGTGTTGGAGGCAATTATCTTATCCACTTGTTGATTTATTTGCGAGTTAGGAAAGATAAAAGCTTAAAAACACAACAATTTTAAGTAGTGGAAGAGAAAATTTGTTAAATACTTGACGAGTCAAGCTTAAACGAGCTTCCACTCCCGCTTCATATATTTTAGTTTGATTGGTGAGATCCTTGAAAAATTGTATGCTACTAGCGTTTGAGAAAATATCATTATTGGAATTGTTGGGCGGAATGAATAACCCGAGGTCATTGTTTGAGAAATTAGCCATGCTAAAATTGGGTAATTGAGGGTATAAAGATTTGTGAATGATGGATAATTCGATTGAATTAAAATGGGGAAGGGTTTGGTATTTTATATTGTTTATAAATATTTAAAACTTTCTTTTTGTTATTTAAAATGACCGTTGTTGAACGGTCATATTTGACCTTCATCATCGGCAAACCAAACCCGTGAAAGCTACCCGCTAGCCAAACCCGAGGGGTGGTGGTGGTGTAGCCGAAGCTGGTATCGACATATGCAAATTGATTTGAACGTATTAGCAAAAATAACTGCTTATTAACCAAGTATGTCATGATTAGTTGATTATATATGTCTGAAATTGTTTCGAACGTATTAGCAAAATAACTGCTTTTATCATATTCTCTTAAAACTAAGAAATAAAATGAGTGTTTTAGTCGTTTGACTTGAGTAATGGACTGAAATTACATATTTCACACGATTAGGAGTCTTGTTTTTAATTATTAAAACATAAATATAGGTTTATAAATTTAGGGCAAAGAAAATGTAATTTACTTTATACAAAAATGAATTAATTCTTTTTATATGTAAAGATTAGGCGCAAACCATGCCAAAGTTTGTTTGTGCTTGTGTGGTGCAAAACCAAAAATAGACGAACCTAATCCACCACTTTTGGTTGTGGTGCTACTTGTGCCAAACCCTACTCATTCCATTCCCATGACATCTTGTCTTTCTTGACACACTTGCTCGACTTCATGCTCCACACAACTCTCTTGCTGTCACACACACACACATCGCCTTAAAGGATTACGGATTCTGCCCGAAACCAAACCAAAAATTCGGTTTCTTAACGTTTCTATATCAAGAAACTAATTCTGGTAAGCTTTAATTAAACCTAAAAAACTAGTGGATTAGGCTTTTGATCAACATTAAAATATCAACTCATCCACGTGTCCACACCTCTTATGATCATTTAAGATAGTGATGCGTTATATTCAAGAATTGAACCATATTATTTCTTGAGTGCGGGTTTGAGTCTACTTACCATGAAGGTACATCATTAAAAAATGGAAAAAAAAAAATTAAATATATATTAAAAAAAGAAATAAAAAAGGTAGAAAGATGCCTACTTTTATATATCACTCACTTTTCGTGAATGAAAGGCAAAGCATGACATGCATCACATTTTGGGTTCAACACTGGCCACTTACTCAAAGTATTCCACACTCACTACACCACTTCAAAACCAAATTATACCAATCCTACGTACAGTTTATTTAACATTTTAACATATTTACTTTAATCATGTTATTATATATTATATATTGTAACGATTATTAGGGCGCCATTTAACACATAACCAACTTTAAATAGAGAATTACGAGAAACGTTCAATCAGATTTAAAAAATTAAATACAAGTGAGTATGCGAATATGCGGTAATAACAACTCTATACTTAAAACTAATATCATCTTGTTCATATTAATCAATTATCAATTACAAATAAAGTATCACAACTTGAAAATATCTAAAACTAGATTAACGTAAAAATGTTTCATATTAATTAATTAATTAATCTAGACGTTTGCTTCTCCGCTTCAGTAATGGCAATCCACCAGTGCTGGGGCGGAGAAGACAAGAGGTTGCTGCAAAGAACCCGCAGCAAACTGAAAACTCGAGTGGCCAGCAGCGTCCTCAACAACCTCCGGTGGCGGAAGGTTGAGATCTAAAGACAGCACAGGAGACTTCTCAATGACATGATCATCACTTGCATCGTTCATGAAACCGACTTCTGGTGGCGTCGTTGGGCTTATTGAAGGCAGCGGAGGTGCGCGATGCCTTCTCATATGACCACCTAGAGCCTGTCCTGATAAAAACTCCGATCCGCATATTGAACATTGATGGACTTTTGTTTGACTGTTGTTCTTGTGTCCAGTTTGGATAGAACAACTATCAGCTGTCACCGGAGAAGTTATTTTATTCATAACAATTTTGTTTTCTTCATATACAACCATAAGTTTCGGTTGATATTCTTTGGAATATTCCGGTTTATTTTCGATGGCCAATTTCGGCTTTTTGTGACTGGCTCTATGTCCACCAAGGGCTTGGAATGACTGAAAAACACGGTTACATGTTTTACACTCGTAGCAGCTCGTATTAATATGTCCTCCACTGGCTGTCATCTCTGTAACGCTCCGTATTTTCAATTTCTCAGTCTTTCGACAGCAGAAATCATCCGATTTATCATCATTGAGCGGAGAAACACTGTGAGCGAGCATAATCAAGCAGTTAGCCATGTCTTCTTCTTCTTCATCCGATGATATTGCCTTGTACGAGTTAGAGTAAGTTGTTGTAACAGGAGACCCGGGGGGGCTCGGGTGGTCCATACGCTTTCCTGTGATGATTTGATGGGCTTGATCATGGTTCTTGGCCGGGGATTCCATTCTCTCTAGTGTATATCCAACTTTACAACTTTTAGAGAGAGAGAGAGAGAGAGTGTGTGTGTGTGTGTTGGTAGTGGTTAACTGGTTATTGGGAGAGTGAGGGCATTGGTTCCATTTATGTACGTTGTGAAAGGGATAATTAACTTGCTGAAAAGTTTATCTCAAAGGTGATGAGGTTAATTTTATTAAAACTTATTATTTTTATTTTATAATGCGTAAAGTTATAATACAAATGGTTCTAAAAATAAGAAATGTAGGTGGGGGGATATTGCACGGTCCTCCCAACCGCTGGAGTGATCTCACTCTACAAGCTAGCTTAGCCCCATAGCTGTCCGACGGTTACTACCCACCGGAGCGAACACCCTGGGGTACTTGCGCCTGCCAGGATTCGAACAGGAGTCATCTGGGAAGAGGTGGGTGAGGCTGGCCACTGGGACACCCCAAGTGGTTAAAATAAGAAATCTATAATGACACAATAATGGATCGCAAAATATAACATGATGTCGAGCGAAATATAACAAAATTGCGAAAAATATAACACAATGTAGAAGAAAAACGCCACAATTAGTCACAAAAAAGACATAATAACGCAAATATTGAAAAGACACAATGATAAATAAAAGACACAATGATGTAAACAAAAAGTCTAAAATCTACAAGCTAAACATATAAAAAAAACCTAAAATCTTACATCGTAGAATTAGACAAAACGGTTCCAATGGCGCTTAAATGAGGTCAATCGGAGTCCGTTTGATATCATTTCTTATAATTTCTTATTTTTAAGAGACTTTTTTTTTTTTTTTTTTTATAAACTGCAATATCATTCCACATGAAAAGGGCAATTACAAAGCAATGGCAGGTAGTCGGGCAACAAGTTGCGCCGCCACCCCCTTTTGAATAGAAAACCCAATTATACTAAATACATAGTTTGAAACCTTTAGCGACGAAGAATTACTATTAATGACTTTTTGAACCCGATTCAAAAGTCGCACAACGTCAGGAGTGAGACCACCAAAGGTATCAAACGCAAACGGGACAAACACATGTTGATTCTCTAGGCAGGCTTTCTCATGTTTTGCCACTTTGCTCGCCTCTGCCTTGAGCACCGCTTGCCCTACGCCAAAGCCCTTGTCCTTGAGCCCGACAAGGGGGAGACTCCAGTTAGATCTAGGCAGGCTTTATATTTGATTATGTCTTTTTTATCATAAGAGTGTTTATAACTTTTTATAGATATATAATATTCTATTTAGTGATACAAATCCTTACAAGTGTAAGGTTATATGTTGTATTCCGGTGTAAAAAAATATTGGTAAAAAAAATATACGATTCCATTGACGAGAGAATACGTCTAATTATTGTATAAAAAGAACTTTGTTTGGTTTATATTTGTCTAATAAACTTAATAATGAATTAATAAGGACGGTTACCAGAAAATTGAGTAAGAGTATCACTCTGGACTAAATTACCAAAATTAATTTCCGAGTTAGTGTAAAACTTTACTTGTTTTGGTCGATCGATGTCTAAAATGGTTAATAAAATTATAATAATTGAGCCTTAAATTTAAGATTAATAACACATATGTCTAAAAATAACTAAATGACGCATATAATTTTTTGATCTTCTAATTCTTTTCTTTTCTTTGATTCTCTGTCTCAATCTTCTTGATAAACATATTTTATAGATGCTTTGTAAACGTATGAATCATTTTTCTTAATTAAACTACATTTGTATGACAAAGGATGTTACTTGTCAAAACTGTCATAAAATATGATACTTGTTAGGGATATAATTTTATTTGTTATGGATCACGGATCCTCAGTATAGCCTAGGTTAGGATCCTCAGTTCAGTATGGATCAAGGATCCTTAGGAAATGGTACAGGGAGGCTAAGGATTTAACTCGGCCAGTTATTTACAGGGGGGCAGGGGTTTGTCTTTAATAGGCTAGGGTTTGCTATTCAGAAAGGGGTAGCGGCGCAGCTTGTTGCTCGCTTACCTGCGATATTGATGTAACTCGGCCAGTTGTTTATATATAAATAAAATTTCTTAAAAAAAAAAACTAACAATTGTTTCCATCATCCTTTAGCTTGTTTTGCAGGTGTATTCGAAGGAGACTTGGTCTTGCCGAGATTCTAGGGGAATATGCTTCACATTTGTGTACGTGCAAAAGCTTCATGACCGTTGTGGTGATCGTGGGGAAGCTAGCACATATTTCGGATAGTTAGTTTGTTAGACTTTTTCTATTTTTGAAGGGGATAACAAGCTTTATTAGAAATATAGTGACACACATTCGAACTCTCTGCAAACAGTTGGCGATTACACACACTATCACACTAGCAATCATTATATCAAGCTTGTTATCATCCAAAATTGTAGACTTTATTGTTCAATATAGTTGATAGTGATAGTTTTCACTATCCAAGGTTTTTTATGCCGAAGATCATTTATTGATCAAGGGCTTTTTCCTCGTATAAAACCTTGTGTTCATCATTCATTTCTTGTTTACATATTTGTTCATTTAATCAAGCATCTAACCTCACAAAAATCAGATTTGGTTACACTATCCTTGTGTGATTTTTGACCAAAACAGTTTGGCGCCCACCGTGGGGCAATCGGTGCTTCATTCTTGAAAATTCTATTCATTTCTATTCATTACCTTCAACCACATGGCTTCTCAAGGGAAAAACACTTCAAGCTCCATGCCGGCAATCACCTCATCACAGGGCATTCCACCTTTGCCTCCTGTTCCTTCTGGATCCTAGAAGAATGCCGAGAATGCCGCGAAGGAGACAACCCCCATTTTCACAAAAGCAACTACTGTTGTTTCTTCTGCTCCTACTAACAATGATCTTTATTCTTTGATTTTACAGATGAAGGATTACATGCAGCAGCAGGATAAAACTAATGACATGATACTTCGTGAGATCGATGAAATCAAGAAATTGAAGAGATCAACAGTGGATCACTCTCCATTGGTGCCCAGATCATTGGATTTCACTACTCTAACAACAACCGTTCAGCATTCTAAGGCATCAGATGTCCAGCACTATGGAGAATCATCAAGTATGCACTATGGATCATCGGCAATGACACAGACTCAAGGATCCTACTTCCAGCCTTCAGGATCCTCTCTTCAGCCTCAGGGATCCTCCTTCCAGCATCACGGATCCTTCTCTAGTTCGAGAGGATACATGGGGACGTTGTCAGTTCAAGGATCCTACCCTCAGTATCCAGGATCCTCATCACAGGCTCAAGGATCCTCATCACAAGTTCAAGGATCCATAGGATATCCTTCAAGACCTTCGGCTCCGATGGATACTGGATCCAATATTTTTCAGGATCAAGGATCCTTAGGGAATCAACAACCCAGAAGTTTAGAGATTCATGTGGGAGACTTCATTCCCATGCAGATTGTTGCTTCATCTGGTCCCACGATTATACCGGAATCACATCAATTTGGATTCACATCTGGGATCCCAGCCTCGAATCAAACAGGAGGTAACACTTTCAATACATCTTATAATACTAACTGTTAGGGGAGGATTTTATAAATCCTAAGGATCACGGATCCTTAAGTGCTACCAGGATCAAGGATCCTCAATTCTGTTTGAATTAAGGATCCTCAGCAGGTGTCGCAGGATCAGGATCCAGGATCAATGTTATTATCCCACTACTAACAATTGTCTTCCTTGTACGTAAACTTGTTTTGCAGGAATGAGAGCATGGACCAAGTCTTACCGAAGTTCCTGGAGTATATTCCCTCAATATTCCGCACGTGCTTGACCATTGTGAATGTTATGGAGATCGTGGGGAGAGTGCGCAAATTGCGGATAGTTAGTTTTACTAGTTATTTTCTAATTTAAAATGGGGATGAGAAGCTTGATAAAACACTTAGCTAATTTTGGCATACACACACACTCGTAACAGCTCTCAGTCAGCTCTCAAGCAATACTTGGCGATTTCATACACATTTTAGCACATTACACACTAGTGATCCTTGTAACAAGCTTGTTATCATCCCGAGTTGTAAACTTACTTTTGTTTAATCTTAGTTGGTGATCGGTAGTTTCCATCACCCGAGGTTTTTTGTGCCGGAGATCAACTCTTGATCAAGGGCTTTTTCCTCGTATAAATCTCTGTGTCACTTGTTCATTACTTTTCCGAGTGATCCTTAATATTGTTCATTGATTCTAGCATCATACCTCACAACAGAAAGTTTGGTTGCATTATCTTTTCTTGATTTTTGACCAAAACAGTTTGGCGCCCACCGTGGGGCAATTAGTGCTTCGTTCTTGAGAAATTATTGTTCTTGTGATCATTTCGGTTCATTACAACCAAGCAGATGGCTTCCACAGCAAAGAACACATCAAGCTCTATGCCGGCAATGAGTTCTTCACAGGGCGTTCCTCCTTTGCCTCCACTACCTTCTGGATCCCAGAAGAACGCTGAAAATGCTGCGAAGAGACAAACCCCCATTTTTCCAAAACCACCAACTTCTTCTGTTTCCTCTAATCCTACTACTAATGATCTTTTTACTCTGATTTTGCAGATGAGAGATCGCATGCAAGAGCAGGATAAAACCAATGAAAGGATCCTCCAGGAGATTGGTGATATCAAGAAACAGAAGAAATCAGTGGAGGATCACTCTCCTCTGATACCAAGGTCATTGAACTTTGACACAACAGTTGTAACTACCCTACAATCGGCAGTTCCGGGCATCTAGTATCAAAGTGGTCCATCAGAAAGGCGTTATGGAAGAGCAACTATGAGTCAAGCATTTGGCTCTCACTTCCAGCCTCAAGGATCCTGTTTTCAGCCATCGGGGTCCTCTTTTCAGCATCAGGGATCCTTCGTCAGCTCAGGAGGATATTTGGGAATGCACACAGTCCAAGGATCCTCCCAGGTCCAAGGATCCTCCCAGGTCCAAGGATCCTCCTAGATCCAAGGATCCTCCCAGGTTCAAGGATCCTCTATGGTTCCAGGATCCTCTCAGGTTCAAGGATCCTCTCAGCCCCAAGGATCCTTTCAGGTTCAAGGATCCTTTCAGCTTCAAGGATCCAACATCTTTCAGGATCAAGGATTCTTAAGAAGTATGCAGCCTCCAAGCTTGGATGTTCATCAAGGAGACTTCATACCAATGCAGACAATTGCTTCCTCTGGTCCTTCAATCATACCAGAATCCCGTCAATATGGATTCACATCTGCAATTCCAAACTTGAATCCCATGGGAGGTAACACTTTTAACAATTCATATAACACTAACCATGGCTCTATGCAGGATACAGGTATCAATCAGGCTATGGCTAGAGAGTTACAGAAACTTAAGGATATGATATCCAGCGTACCAGGAGTGGTTAAACCCATTCCTGAAATTGCAGATGGTAGCCATAGGATATCTCGCTTTGCACCACCTATTTGTGATGCTGAGATACCCAAAAGGTTCCAGACACCAACTATGAAGCTATATGATGGTTCAACGGATCCAGAGGAACATGTAGCTCAATACAGGGAGAGGATGGAGATCAATCCAATTCCTGAGAGGTTAAAAGAAGCATGTCTATGCAAGGGTTTTGGATCCACACTCACCGGATCTGCTCTTAAATGGCTGCTAAGTCTTCCCCCTTACTCTATTACTTCATTCGCTAATCTGGTTAATTTGTTCAATAGTCAGTTCTCTTGTAGTAGAAAATTTGAACGATTAACTAGTAACCTATATAGAGTAACACAAGGTCAAAATGAATCACTTAGAGATTACATCACTAAGTTTAGTAAAGAATCCTTAGATATTCCTAACCTGGATATAGCTACGGCTGTAGAAGCCTTTAAAATGGGTTTTCTTAGGGATTCGTTGTTCTATGTTGATCTTGTTATGACCCCGTGCAGGAATCTTGATGAAGTAAGAACCAGGGCCCTTAGGTTCATCCGTCTAGAGGATGACAAAAGGATCCAGGAGAGATTGACAGGATCCTCAAAACAGGAAAAGCAAGGATCCTACTTTAAGAATAACAAGTTCAAGTCCTACAACAAGTCTGACAACCAGAATGTGCATGCAGTAGAGCAAGAAGAGGATGATGAGGATTATCCTCCAATTTCTGAATACTGTTTTTCTGTTGATAACAATGAGCTAATTCTTGCAATGCATAATCTAGGTGAGAAAGCTAGGTGGCCAAGAAAAAGTGATAAACCAGCCGCTACAAAAGACAAATCCAAGTGGTGTGCCTATCATGAGGATTTCGGACATCTCACTGAAGAGTGTATTGCGCTTAGAAAAGAAATTGGTTACTTTTTAAGCAAGGGGCACTTGAAGGATCTTTTGGGACGAAAGAAGTCAAGGATCCAGGATCCTGAAAGGATCCCGGAAAAGGCTCCTGCTCCTCCAGCAGATGCACAAGTTATAAACTTCATATCCGGTGGATCAGACATTTGTGGTACTTCCTTTTCAGCAGCCAAAAGACATGCCAAGGAAACCAAGATGGATAATGGAGACAGACCCATCCGGACCTCCACTGTCACCAAGGATAAGATCATAACTTTTGATGAGGATGATCGTGTTGATGTTCAGGATCCTCATCATGATGGTCTTGTTATTACTCTATTTATTTCTAACCATTTTGTTCGCAGGATCCTGATAGATGGAGGAAGCTCAGTAAACATCATCCAGCTTGATGTCCTCAAGAAGATGAACATCCCTGAATCATACATTGTCCCAAGATCCTCAGTACTTGTGGGATTTAGCGGGGAAACCAAAAATACATTGGGGGACATCAAACTCCCCATCTATATTGAAGGACTCAATTCTTATAAAAAATTTTGTGTTATAGATTGCTTATCTTGTTGTAATGCTATCCTTGGCAGGCCATGGATACATGACATGAAGGCAGTCCCATCTACCTATCATCAGTGTGTGAAGCTTCCTAGTCTATGGGGGTGGTGAAAATTGAAAGTGACCAGCAAGAAGCTAAGAATTGCTACACATCATCAATGAAACCAGCCTCGAAACCAAGGGAGCAATAGCAATTAAAGCATTCTCCAAGAGATGTCTTGGAGGCAAGAGAGCAGGATGTGAAGGAAATCCTTATGGATCCTCATGATCCTGAATCCATAGTCTTCATAGGATCAGGGATCCTTAGCAACATTGAACAGGATCTAATATCCTTCCTTAAGAGGAGGAAAACCACCTTTGCCTGGAAGCATGAGGATATGACAGGTATATCTAAGGATATAATTACTCATAAGATTGGCATTGACAGGTCATTCAAGCCTATACCTCAGAAGAGGATGAAGTTTGCACCTGAAAGGAATGCTATTATCCAGGAAGAGGTAGATAAACTACTTCGGGCAGGTATGATAAGAGAGGTTAAGTATCCAAGGTGGTTAGCCAATGTGGTTGTTGTTCAAAAGAAAAATGGAAAGTGGAGGGTATGTGTCGATTTTACTGATTTAAACAAGGCATGTCCCAAGGATCCTTTCCCATTACCCCACATTGACTCCATGGTGGATGCTACCGCGGGTCATGAGTTGTTGACTTATATGGATGCTTCATCTAGATTTCAACAAATTCAGATAGAACCACCTGATCAAGAGGATACAGCCTTTATGACCCCAACTGGTATATATTGTTATATTGCTATGCCATTTGGACTAAGGAATGTAGGTGCTACATATCAAAGGCTAGTCAATATGATGTTCAAGTGTCACACCCCGATTTCCACGTGTCACCGGTGGGCCCGGTAGGGGAGTATCGTGACGTGGTTGGCAACATAATAGTCAAACAACACAATATTTAATATGCACAGCGGAAGCAATTGAAATATATCTTTCAACCGAATAAAATATTGTAATATCGCGTATCACAAACAGTTGAAAGTTTATCCACAGACGGATCGAAAATAAAATGGAAACAATAGTTCAACAGACTTTAGGCATCTTAAGCTTGCGAGACTTCTATTGATGCTAAGGAGAAATCCCAGCCAATTATGCTTAGTACCTGCATTTAATCTTTTTGGGAAAATACGTCAGTTTACACTGATAAATACAATCAACTGACTCATTTTAAAAATGATTAAAAATTGATTTAGATGCACGTGGCATAAACATTTTTATAACTTGGGAGAATTATTTAAATATATAATCTTGTGAACGAATTACATGTTCCTTATGCGTTCAGTATCCCAGACGTACCGGGTTAAAGATCAATAGACACACCACATCAACTATTTATGCACTGACGAGTGTACGCCTACACTCCGCACTTAGGTCGTGGCCATTTCGTAAAATGATGCCAAGGATATCCGGGACATGGTCATTAACCCCCCAAAGGCTTTTAAGTAAACAAAACTGTTTAAACGTGCCGATCAAATTATTCAATTAACCACCCAACGATGGTAGATTTGATGCCCGACCAAGCCGTATTTTATATACCGTAACCCAAGCCCGTATAGGGAAAATAAGTTAAAAGTATTTACCTGAGCAAAGTAATAATCACAATAAGCAAATGCAAGTAGCTTTTACCGGTCCTCCTAATCTGGAACGAAGGTTTATAATAACCTATTAGAATCCTAACGGGCCTTTAATTAAGCTTAAGCGTAGACCGGTTAGTTTCAAAGATATGGTTCGTACACACGATTAAGCGAAGACCGGATAGAATGTGATTTAGACCTGACAAGTTTGGAGACTTGCTTAATATGGGTATTTCATACACATTCTGGATTTTGAGATAAAACCGATAAGGTTTGACCCGTTTCGGCTAATTTATGCAAACTAGTTACATAAATCGAACCGAACGCGTAATGAGCTTAACGGGTACTTATTAGAGCCATATGCAGGTTTCCTAAGTTAATATGCTTCAAATATGTCGTGACATCAGTAAGATGTCTTTTATTATGCCCGAAACGTATTTAAACACAAACTATGCCTCGTAAGGGTAGTTTGGTCATTTATAATGTTATAAAAGAGTCTAAGTATTAACCTGAGTTACAGGTCTGATATAATCAGCCAAAATACTTAGTTTACTAAGTTATAACAGTAGGGTAAAGTATATATGTGAAATTTATCAATTTTAACCAAACTATGCACCGTATGGGCATTTTGGTAATTTCACATAAGCCGTAAAGTTCAAAACTGAAGTCTGAGTTTAACAACCTTTGCTTATTGTTAAAATATTATAATTTTCCCAAAATATCAGTAGGTATCAACCCTTGTATGTTTAAAATAGTTCTAGTACATACTATGCGTTAAAAACGCTTAAAAAGGCGATTAGAAGCCATTTACGGGTTCTATACATAAAGCTGATATTTTTATTATTCCAGAAGGCTTAAAATAATTTATTTATGATATGTAATCAGTAGCAAAAGGTTTGGAGTCGATTAGATATGTAAAACTCATTTTATAGCCCGTAACGGCAAAACCGACAATTACCGGATTAAGCTTACGGCTACAAGTTATGCTCAGCCTAAAATTAATTAAAAATCTTTAAAAATACCAAAATAATATATTACATCAGTGGGTAATAATTTTGATATCAAAAAGTGAGTTTAAATAGGCTATACGCTAATTACGCCGTTTAATTAACATAAGGCCTTCAATTTACGCTAATGAGCATAACTCTCAAACTACACCCCAAACTGATGTCAAACTTTGCATACAAGTTTATATATCAGTGACCAAGGTTTCTACTCTTTTACATTTTCAAAAATCACGTTTCAAGGTGAAAAGGGCATAATGGTCAACATATAGGCAATTAACGGAATCATGCGTATTAATTGGTTAACTAATGAACCATGGTGTATAATCTCAGAGGGTTATACTAGCATGTAACCTGGTCCAAATGAAGCTCTAAGGTATTTCTAAAACATACCATAACGGGTCAGAACTGAAGTCAAAGCAAAAGTCAAAGCTTTGCGACTTTCGGTTCCGAACCGGGTCTAAACAGGAAATTGTCGGGTTGAACATGTTTAGACATGTTCTTACACTAATTACCAAGTTATATTAATGATCAAACAGGTTGTATGTGTTCTATATTGCTAATCATGCATAAATTAGAAATTAAGTTTGACCCAACATTTGACCTAGTTAGAGTGGGAATCAGGGGGAACCCTTTTAAGGGTTTATTACCCACATAATTACCAACTTATAACTACTTTCAATTCGACTAATCACTGGACCATTAGTGATTAATCGTTAAGTCAACCGTTAATTACGACAGTTTGACTTTTAAGCTAAAACTAAGCAAAAACTTAACTAAGAAAGGTTAAGCAAACTTACCAAGGTCCTAAGCACGATTAGTGATCACTTGAGATAAGTCTTGAGCTCCAGAAATGATCAGGAATGCAAGAGAAAGGTGTGAAGAACTTGTTGCAACTTAGTGGCCTTTTATAGTGTTTAATTCACCATAGATTGTTGACATCTAAGTCTACAACTGACCACAATTCATCCACAAGTGTCCCTAAGTGTCTAGGGGTTGTCTAGGGGTCGTCCAATATGAGGAAACTCGGATAAAAGTCGATTACAATGGCAAAGGCAGACAAGAACCCAAAGATTTCGGACCAGATAGGCCCTCGCGGCACGCGAAGACCCCCCCTTGGGGCTTCGCGTCGCGCGACACCCTTCTGCACCAAATCTTTAACTTTTGATTTTTTACGCATTGGTCCTTGGCTCTTGGAAACTTTGCTACGACATTATTTCTTGCACTTTGAACCCTCCAAATTGACATACAAGGGCTTTAAGACATATACCCATTTTTTTTAGTCCTCGGTTAACTTTATTGTCACCCGAAAAGTCCTAAACTTCATCGTTAACGCTTTTAACCCCTCGCACACGAATTTGATCATAACTTTCTCACACGATAACGAAACTTTATGAAATTTATACCGTGCATTCTAGTGAGCATAATTAACCGTTACAAAGCTTCGGGTTTGTCAAAAGGTCACTCAGAGGTATAACTTAAACATGTTGACACATTTAACCCCTGTAGTTTGTAATCTCTCACTTTCTTTCACAATTAGCTTCGTATGATCCATGATTTATTCGTTTGAAGGTATGAGCATCATGTAGGGTTAATGTACAATATATTTATTCACTGTTGACATTTAGAACTCATATATTCACATACATTTCGTGATTGTCAATTTTAGTCCTTTCAGAACATTCTTTCACACGGTCAAACTTATGACACGTGTCAACACATTATAGGACATGAATTTTCGAGGTGTTACATCCTCACCCCTTTAAAAGAAATCTCGACCTCGAGATTTACTGAAACAAATAAGGGTATTTTTCTTTCATCGTGGACTCAACCTCCCACGTATATTCGGGACCTCTACGGGCATCCCATTTGACCTTTACAATAGGCACATGTTTCCTTCGAAGCTTCTTAACCTGTCGATCTTCAATCGACAATGGTTTTTCAACAAATTTTAAGCTCTCATCTATATGCACATCTGTATGTGGTATAACCAGTGATTCATCCGCGAAACACTTCTTCAGATTGCAGATGTGGAATACATTATGTATACTACTGAGCTCTTCAGGTAAGTTTAACTTATAGGCAACTGACCCGACATGTTCGATAACCTCGAAAGGTCCTATGTATCTCGGGCTTAGCTTGCCCTTCTTACCAAATCGCATCACTCCCTTCCAGGGTGATACTTTAAGCAACACCTTGTCACCTACTTCGAAGTGAAAAGATTTACGCTTTGGATCTGCGTAGCTCTTCTGCCTATCTCGGGCAGCTTTGAGACGGTCACGAATCTGGACAATCTTGTCCGTTGTTTCAAAGACTATCTCTGGTCCTGATAATTGGACATCTCCAACTTCCGCCCAACAAATGGGCGTTCTACACTTTCTACCGTATAAGGCCTCGAAAGGCGCAGCCTTAATGCTGGTATGGTAGCTATTATTGTAGGAGAATTCAGTCAAGGGTAGGTGGTTATCCCAACTACCACCTAAATCAATTACACATGCACGTAGCATGTCTTCCAATGTTTGGATGGTACGCTCACTCTGTCCGTCAGTTTGAGGGTGGTAAGCCGTACTGAAATTTAAACGCGTGCCCAAAGATTGTTGGAAACTTTTCCAAAAGTGCGACGTGTATCTAGTATCTCTGTCAGAGATAATGGACACCGGTATGCCATGTAAGGCTACAATCTTATCCACGTATAACTGGGCCAACATGTCGGAGCTGTAAGTCTCCTTAATGGGTAAGAAATGTGCTGACTTAGTCAGTCTATCAACTATAACCCATATCGTATCATTTCCTTTCCTTGTCTTGGGTAACTTGGTGATAAAATCCATAGTTACCATTTCCCACTTCCACGTAGGAAGTTCAGGCTGTTGTAGCAAGCCTGACGGCTTTTGATGTTCTGCTTTGACTTGTGCACAAGTCAAGCACTTAGCTACATAGGTGGCTACAGACTTCTTCAAGCCTATCCACCAATAATTTGCCCTTAGATCCTGGTACATCTTATCGGCTCCAGGATGAACGGAATATTTAGAACTATGGGCTTCCTGGAGAATAACATCTCGAAGTCCTCCATAAATTGGAACCCATATTCGTCCATTCAGTCTCAAAATCCCGTCCTTACCTTGAGATAACTGTTCTTCAGTTACTCCCAGTCTTTCATTGGGATAGTTAGCTTCCAGCACAGCTTCCTTCTGCGCAGCTAACAACCTTTCATTTAAACTGTTCTTTATTTCAATGCTCTTGGCATTGTTTCGGATGGGTTTCACCCTTTCCTTCCTGCTTAATGCGTCAGCGACTACATTCGCCTTGCGGGATGATATCTGATTTCACAATCATAATCATTTAAAGTCTCCATCCATCGGCGTTGCCTCATGTTCAAATCCTTCTGATTAAACAGGTGCTGGAGGCTCTTGTAATCAGAATAGATCACACACTTGATTCCATATAAATAATGCCTCCAGAGCTTCAGTGCAAATACAAGGGCACCCAACTCCAGGTCATGGGTGGTGTAATTCTTTTCGTGCACCTTTAACTGTCTTGAAGCATAGGCAATAACTTTGCCTTCCTGCATAAGCACACACCCCATGCCAGTGTGCGATGCATCGCAGTAAACCACAAATTCTTCAGTGCCTTCAGGCAGTGTAAGTACAGGAGCGTTGCACAACTTTTGCTTCAGAATATCAAAGGACTCTTGCTGCTTAGGGCCCCAAACGAACTTTACTTTCTTCTTAGTCAAGGAAGTTAGGGGTGCAGCAATCCTTGAAAATTTTTCAATGAAACGCCTGTAATATCCTGCCAATCCCAGGAAGCTACGAATCTCTGTAGGCGTCTTTGGCTCTTGCCAGTTCATAACAGCTTCGACCTTAGCGGGATCCACTTGGCTACCACGCTCACTAACCACATGTCCAAGGAATTGGACTTCTCGAAGCCAAAATTCACATTTAGAGAATTTGGCATAGAGCTTCTCCTGATGTAGGAGTTTAAGAATACAACGAAGGTGTTTCTCATGGTCAGCTTGGTTCTTCGAGTAGATGAGAATGTCGTCGATGAAAACGATGACGAATTTATCTAAGTAAGGCTTGCAAACGCGATTCATGAGATCCATGAACGCGGCCGGTGCATTAGTGAGCCCAAAAGGCATCACTAGGAACTCGTAATGACCATAACGAGTCCTAAATGCAGTTTTATGTACGTCTTCATCTCTAACCTTCAGTTAGTGGTAGCCTGACCTTAAGTCAATCTTCGAGAAATAACTTGCCCCTTGCAATTGATCGAACAAATCGTCGATCCTGGGCAAAGGATACCTATTCTTGATCGTGACCTTATTAAGCTCACGATAATCGATGCACAGACGCATCGATCCATCCTTCTTCTTGACAAATAAGACTGGTGCTCCCCAAGGAGATGAACTAGGTTTAATGAAACCTTTAGCTAGTAATTCATCCAGTTGTCTTCTCAATTCCTTCATCTCCGTTGGTGCTAACCTGTAAGGTGCTCTAGCAACAGGTGCTGCTCCAGGGATGATGTCAGTTCTGAATTCGACTTGTCTATCTGGTGGTAAACCAGGTAGTTCTTCAGGAAAAAACTTCTGGGTATTCAGAAATGACGGGGATGTCTTCTATCTTCGGTTTAGGCTCATCTATAATCACTTGTGCCATGTAGATGACACAACCCTTCTTTAAACACTTTGAAGCCTTGAGCATAGCCACTTGCTCAGGCAACCCATACTGGGTATCTCCCCGAATGGTAAGTGATTCACCAGACGGAGTCTTTATCACCACTTGCTTTTTGTTGCAGACAATTTGGGCCTGGTTATGAGATAACCAGTCCATACCCAAAACTATGTCAAAACCGGCTAACTTAAAGGGGAGTAGGGACAGAGGAAAAGAGTGGTTCTTAATGGATATAACACATCCATCTAACACAGTTGAGACGGTTTCTATGGTGCCATCTGCTAACTCCACCTCATAATTCACACTTAAGGTTTTGACAGGCAAATTCAGCAATTCACAAAACTTATTATCAACGAAAGACTTATCATCGCCTGAATCAAAAAGTACTCTTGCATAGACATCATTTACAAGGAAAGTACCTATAATCACGTTGTCGTTTAGAACCGCTTCCTTTGCATCCATTCTGAAGACCCTAGCATTGGTCTTCTTGGCCTCTTCAGGCTTCTTAGCGTATTTAGGGCAGTAGGTTTTTATGTGCCCTTTCTCATTGCAACTGTAGCAAGTTGCATCCTTCAGCTTTTTGCAATCCAAGGTTTTGTGTTCCTTGGACTTGCATATCCCGCAAGCAAATGATTTTGACTGAGTCTGTGAGTTCGATTCGAGTCTGCACTTTCCAAAGTGTTGTTTCTTGCAGACTTTGCATTTGGGCTTCTCACCAGACTGATGCCCATCTTTCCTTGACTCAGACCCCCTCTTGTTGTCACCGTTTCCTCGGTGTTTCTTGCTCGACCTCCGTGAATTATCCTCTTCACGTTTTCTCTTCTCAGCATCTTTGTTCCTCAGCGATCTTTGCCTGACCGCATCCAGAGTGAGGGACAAAGATATGTCAGCTACAGATCTGAAAGTAGCTGGCCGGGAGGCCTTCACGCTTGCCTTTATCTCGGGGGCTAAACCACCGATAAAACGAGCTATTCTCTTTGGTTCCGGGGTCACCAGATACGGAACCAACCGGGACATTGTGTTGAAGCTCGTGAGGTAAGCTTGACAGTCAAGGTTTGTCATCACCAATGATAGAAAATCAGACTCTATCTTCTCAACCTCATGCTGGGGGCAGTAATTTTCCCTGATGAGGGCAACAAATTAATCCCATGACATGTTGTACAATGGGATCTTCCCAGTGGCTTGAATCAGTGATCTCCACCAGGCTAAAGTTTCGCCTTTAAAAGATTGCGACACAAACTTGACTATATCCCTCTCAGCGCATCCGCTGATATCCACAACCGTGTCCATCTCATCTAACCACGTCATGCAGTCAGTGGCTCCCTTTTCCCCAGTGAAATCTCTGGGCTTGCACGAAACAAAGTATTTATAGGAGCAACCCTTAGTACGGGGTTCTTGATTTAGTACAATCTGCTGAGATGGAGCACTGTGGTGGTTTGAGGAGAGTCTATCATCATCTTTCTTGGGTTCTTCCTTCTTGGAAGGAGGCTTGGAATGCGTTGTAGATAGGGTCCTACTTCGAGTCCCACTATACTCTTCGCACTGCCGCTCCAAGGCCTTTGTAACAGCGTCGTCTACCAACGCTTTCAGTTCAGCACCCGTTAAATGAACTCGAGCATTATCAATATTCTCCACTGGATGGCTATTAATTTCGTCCGAATTAGCCATTTTAATTGAACTGTTACATAAAACAAGGACAATAGTTTACTTGGGAGTTTATTATGGAATTGTCTTTTATGGCAATTCATTAACCATGGTAACAGAGACCATATTTGGTTAATTTATTATTCACATTTATTTAGGATTTTATCATAATTTATCCTAATTATAAAACAATACAGTTTTATTATTAGCACAAAAAGCCTAGTCACAAGGACATTTTTAAATTATAAGCTATGATTTCAGAGAATCAAAGCATGAAGGTATACTGGCACAACAGGCCTAGTCACAAGGACATTTATAAATTATAAGCTATGATTTCAGAGAATCAAAGCATGAAGGTATACTGGCACAACAGGCCTAGTCACAAGGACATTTATAAATTATAAGCTATGATTTCAGAGAATCAAAGCATGAAGGTTTGAACCTAGTTCATTACCTTTATCTGACAGGGAGTCATCGCTACCACTGTCTTTTGGCTCATATGGAAATGAGCAGGGCCCGTAGGCGCTATATTACCACGTATGGTCAAAATATGATCATCTCAATTGATGATCTAAACCCATGATTCAGAGATCATTAAATTGGGTTAGGAATCTTTGGAAAGATCCTTATATAAAAATGACGTGTGTGATTTTAACGAATCACGTCTGCCAGGAGCGTTAACATGTTTTCAGATGTTAACAGGGATTTGAATCTTTTTAAACAGGTCTTACCATCATGGCCAGGTCTTCATAATGACACTCAGGCTAGGTTTCACTCTTAAGATTCTTATTCAATATTTAATAGGCAGATTATTATCAAAAGGAATGGTTTTGATTTATTTATTTCATATATAATATTTATGCATGTAATAGCAAAATGAAATTTATAAACATAACACTCCATTAATTATTAATAGGTTACACGCCGCCCTAAACGGGACTTTTTAATAAAGTAACATACCCACGCAGGGGTCAAACAACATACTAGTCCACACAGGGACTTCAACAACATCATACCCTCGTAGGGGTTAATAGAAAGATAGACCCACGCAGGGGTCAAAACAAACAAACATACATGCCCACGCAGGGGCTAATACAGCAAGACAGGCCCACGCAGGGCCTCAAATGATACAAGGAAATTACAACCACAGTGGAAGGATTCAATGGTCCTTCTTGCTCTTCCCTTTTATTAGGCTTGTCAATCCTTGGAAGAAAGTCTGTCGCTTCCTGCGATCGCGGTGAAAGTCTCGCTCGACCTGGTCTAGCCTCTGAAGAATTTCCTCCCGTTCTGGGGGAGAAACCATGGCGGCTGTGATTGCGTTCGTATGATAGGTCTGGCAGATATCTGGTACCCTTGGGTTGGGTACCCTGCTCCCCAAGGAGCTCCATACGGTCCTTCAGGGTTAATGGCGTTGTAATTAGACGCTACCATGTATAGGTCGGCTTCAGCGTAACCGTAGTTGGTGTGAGTCGGCGGCCCAAATGTAGATCCCAAAACGTATCCGGATCACAGTGGTTGGTTGTTTTAACCCATAACACCTATTGATTAGGTGTTTGAGATATGAAAAGTTAAGAAATATCAAAGATGAAGGGAAGCTAATGGATTAATGAATACAACAAGTGTTGTATTGAATCCAAACAATGAGATATAGCAATAAACAACCTTGGATATCAGATTTAAGCACAAGATCAGCAAGAGAAAGTAACAACACCAATATTCATTCAAGAGCCAAAAGCTTGAGTTGGTTACAAGGCTTGGACTATTTATAGGGTGTTCCTGATCTGCCAGCAAATTTATAAATTTGCTGGAATCTTATCTACACTAGGTCAGGAACATTACTATTAGAGAATTACAAAACAAGCCCTTGTACATTCTGATTTGCTACTAACTACTATTAAACTAATCCAGCACAAGTATCAACGATCTTAAAAGTTCTAACAATATCCCCCCCTAGATCGTTGCATACTTGTCTTTTCATTCTTCAGTTGTGGCCGCTGGATTCTCAGTAGCTTGATTCTCAGGCTCAGTTGGATTTTCTTCGTTAGTTGTTGTTTCTTGAGTAACCTCGGTCTCGGTTGGTGCTTCCGGAGTTTCTTGAGTAACAGTAGCTTCACAAGTTGGTTGGTCCTCCTTAATGGCCTCATATGTGGATGAGGCCGGAGGTGATGATGTGGTGGTTGGTTCAGCAGTGGAAGCAGAAGATCCTCCCTTCTTTCTTTCGTGTTTCTTTTTCTTTCTTGCTTCCTGTTTCTTTGCATCTTTTTCTTTCCTCTTTTCCATTTTATCGACCAAATCCAGCATATCTCTTTTCAGCCTCCATGCTCGCTCCACCGCTCTCGAAAATAACGCCGCTTCCTCTAAATTTGCATTTCCTGCTCCTACGTTTATGCGACTGGCGTTTAGTATTGCTAGATCAGAGAGCCCAAACATGAAGACATCCATCGGATCTAGAATACGGATATCCTCGTTTTCGTTTGATCTTATTACAGCTTCACCGGTCTTGCTGTCATAGAACCATTTCTTGAAATTTGTGAGAGCGACAGGAACTTCTTCTGGGAGTTTGATCCGTGTGACAACTTTAGCTGGGTTGATTACCCACGTCACTTTCCCTTTTCCAGTTACTGGATCGATTGTTGTTTTTGACACCCTGCGTCTTGGACGCTGCGGAGCGTGAGTTGGGAATCCTTTGTTACATTCTTTGGCAATTATGCGTTCGAAGTCCCTTCCGATTCCTCTTTCTTCGTGGTTCAGTATATCTAGACGCCCAAGTTCCTGAAGATCCCACCTCGGAAGTGTGAACAGATCAAATCCAGTTTGGAAGTACTGGATTACTCCACCGCGTCTTTTTACTACGAACATTCCTCTAAGATTATCATACATCCAACTGATAATCTTATCGGTAGCTTCAGACTTTTCAACTTTGATAACTTGATGGAAATCAGGGAGTCGTTCTTTTTCCTTTTTGAACCATTCAGGGTGCTCGGGAGCAAATGTTTTTCCATTCTCTTGCTCGTATAGAACTTCGTCCTCAAGACCCCATTCAATAAACTTTGATGGCATATCTTCCCGATCGACAGCTTCTTCCTCACTTTCGTCTCCCTCAGATACCCTGTCAACCGACTCCAGACGCCTTTTCTTTGCTTCTGCCTCCTTTTCTTTTCTGGTTGTCTCTTCTGTTATGTAGGCATCGAAGTCAAAGATTTCATCAAACGTGAACATTGGCTTGACCTTCATTTTCTCACACATACTTCGCATCATTCTAAACATTTTCTCCATTCCTGCTTGCTGAAATCTGATGAATTTGGACTGCTTAGCCATGTATGCAGTCATTTCTTTGTTTTTCTTCCTCTGATCTTTGATCTTTTCCCTGAGGAGGTTGGTGTCATTCACTTGGTTTTTCAACAAACAAATTTCTTGTGCCACTGAAGGCCCGGTGTCTTTGATTAACTTGTCGTACAGTTCTTGAAAGGGGCGAACCCTTTGCGGAGGCACTGGAGGCCTTGAAATCCTTGTTGGCTTTACAGGGGAGACTTTGGAGATTCCTTCACTTGCCTGGACTTCATCAGGATCGACAAGTAAGGTGTCAACAAAATCATGCATTCTTTGAATTTCCTCAGGTACCGTCTCTGGTCTTTCTGAGGAAGATATTTCTTTTCGTTTCAAACTCTTCTCTCTCTTTTCTTTCTCTTGCAGAGCATGAATCGCTTTCAAATCTTTAATACGTTGTTGCTGTTCTTCTGACTCGCCTGCCCTTATACCTGCCTCCATGAGTCGTTCAGTGTTTTCCGACCCCCTTTTTCTTTTGGGTGGTTCGCCTTCAGCTGACTGTTTTTCTTTTCTTTTACCTTTAGCACGTTCTTCTTTTGATGCTGCTTCGGCTTGAGCTTGGGCAGCTCGTTGCTGTTTTTCTCGTACCGCTTCTTTGTACTTCTTGTAAGCTTCCTTGACAATTGGCAGTCTTTCTGCTCGGTACATCCAATCATGCAACAACACCCATTCATTGGTCTTTATCTCAGTGTATTGGCGGTTTGTGAAGACGTGGAACTTGTAGAGATCTCCATCTGTTGGAAGATCTTTGTGTTGGCTATTTATCAGCATCTGAACGAATCTTGGATACATCGCCCATGTTGCTCCACTTACATTTTCAAGCATATATTTGAATATCAAGCCCGAGAGATTAAATTTCTGTTTGAGACACAGATTAAGCATGGCTGCCGACCATTCCAAGTTCAAACCATCGAATCCACCCTTTCTGTGTGCTAGACTCGTAGAAATCACATGAACAATGAATCTCCAGTCTCTGGTGAGTCCTCCTCTCTTGATCTCTTTCTTCTGTCGAAAATCTCCAGGATAGCCCATCCCTCGAAAGCCATCCAGGATGTCATCTTGGCTTAGGCTTAACGGATCTTGGTCATTGTCTTGAAGCTTCAGCACCTGGCGTATCCGGTCTTCAGTCACCTCTACTCTTTTGTTGCAAACCGTTGACACTATCCCTCTTTTGCTGTTGATGGTTTCTGGTTTTGCGTTTTCCCAGAATTGTTGTATGTGAATCTTGTAAACTTTAACAGCAGTCTCCACAGCATAACCGATTCTGCTGGAACGCACCCATCTGGTTACATCGTCAAAATCTTGAGGCACTTCATCCAGATTAATGCTTTGATTATGCTTCATCGTTTTATCCCACTCGAGAGTCTTCACTATCTTGCTTCTGAAACGTCAAACGAGCCAAGTGAGAGAAAGTCAAGATAGAGACAAATATTTACAAGAGAATTTTCAAGAAGAAACAATATTTACAAGACTATTTGCAAAAAAAATAAAAAAATCGCTGCCAGGTCAGTCATTGACATCGCTGACACTGGATATCGGGATCAGAGACTAGATCAATCAACTAGGATAGAACATCGCTGACTTCGCTGGTTGATCAGACTCTGATTAACTTCGCTACGTTCGCTAGTGGTCCGGTTTGCAGTTTGTCGGTAACAAAATCGGAACAAGTGCAAGATGTCCGGGTTAATTTCGCTAGCGAACATAGCGATGACAACGTTTCTTTTCCGGAAACGATTCACCAGCGAATACAATAGACTAAATCGCTACACGAGCGAATTAGACTATTTTGCTGGGTGCTCGAACTCGCGTTCGAGACTTTTGAACTTCCGTGATTTAGGGGTTAAAATCGCTATCATCGCTGTCATCATGATGAAATCGCTGTATTCAAACATTTCTTCTAAAACCCTTTAAAAACCCTAACTGTTCATCGCTGATTTAGTTAAGTTTAAGCACGATCACGGATGAGTTCGTTCTGAAACTATGTTTGATCGGTTCTCAAAAACGAACATTTAAAACAAACTACAAGGATTTCGGGCAAAGATTACGGATTCAGAATATCTAAGGCTTATGAACACATCAAACAGTTGAAGAGATTCAAACATTGTACAGTTTACCGACATGTGAACCGATGACTAAGAATGTTGTAAATGATGGTTAATCGAAGAATTACCTGATGATCCTTGAACGAAAATGAATCTTGTGATGTTTTAGAGAGAGTTTCCGGAGTTTTTGGCGAAGAGGATGAGCGAATGATTTGAAAAACAATTTGAAAAGTGACGGTTATAAGATATTTATGCGTGAAATTCTGTACCGGGCGAAATAGCTAATTCGCTGGAATCTTAATTTCGCCCACTTTGAAAAGTTTTCAAAATGATTTTAATTTCGCTCGTAAATTTCAAACTTTCTCGAAAAACGTGCCCATTTTTGTTTAAAACGTTAAAATATACTAAAAATTTACATAACAGAGAAAATTGGGCCATTTAGACTCCGATCATTGGATTTTCAGCTCTGGGAGGTTCCATTTGATGCGGAACTTCTTGAAACATTCGACGCTCGGTGACTTACCTGCAGAGGATCATATTGCCAACACTTGCCAAGTCCTTATTTATTATTATTAATAAAATTTACTAACCCGGGCACAAGAAAAACTGCCAGTATGTTTGTCCGCTTAAATCCATGCATCCTTCTTTCAACATGCCTTCGGAGAGCGCTTTTATCATGTTTTCGGTAATATTGACAAGACTTCTATGGCCCCCACACAAGCTATAGAGAATAGAAACATTACGCCCGTGAGTCCCACATCAGGACATACCCCCGCGATCAAGGTATGCACAAAGGTTCTTCATAACGGGTGAGTATATTGGATCCATTCATTTTCAACGATAGAACGGAGATCAGGTCTGTACTTTCGTAAAACAGAGATTCCAAGATCTATCGAGGGCGAGACAGATAGTTCGGTGAACAGGTCAGTACTTTCGTACAGCAGAGAGACCGAAACTAATCCATCAAGAGGTTTCTGGCCACAAAAGGCACTTATTATGAAAGGGTTTGGCCTTTTTTTTTTTTTTTTTTTAGGCGCTTATTATTGAAGGGATATCATAGAGGTTCTAGGTCAGCATGTATCTGGATGCAGCAGAAGAACAACTATGATACCCCCCGAATGGAAACCAATATAAAGACCCGAGATCTCAAACTTTGGCAATCTATCAACACAAGATTTAAGACCATTAAGCCATATGCCGCAACGTGTTACCCACAAGATGCGTAATGCCTGAGTGAAGCCAGAATCCTTGTGTAGATGTTATGTTTTGCTCCCTAACAGCAGTTTACTCGTCGGTGTTGCTGAATCTACCGACACGTCGTTGCTTGGTACCCCGATTTCTTTTTGTTTTGTTTTCTGTTTTGCAGGAAATAGCAAAGCGTTAGCAATTTTCTATCATTTCCTCTAACAGGAGTCAGAAACAAGCATCTCGTTTTGATTTTCTGGAATATCCCCCCTAAAATCTTTATTTTCGAAAGTCCATTTGCCCGAAAATGAAATTTTAAGAATCAGAAAATCTTTTTTTTGGTGGGCAACGCTGTACGATACTTGTTTTACTTTCAACAAACGGTGTTTTTTTTTTTTTTTTTTTTTTTTTTTTTTTAATGAAAAACTATGAACAGGGATAGTGTATTTACGAAAGCTTTTGGACACAAGATTCATTTCCATTCAAGGAAATTTACCATCTCCAACCAGGTTACCAGCTGGTTGAATCGCGTTTTGTCGAAAGCTTTAGTGAAAATGTCTGCCCGTTGCTGGGTTGTATCCACTGGTACCACTTGAATGTAGCCTTTCTCGTACGCATCTCGAATTACATGAATGCGAATTTCGATATGCTTCGTTCTGGAGTGGTGGATGGGATTCTTCACAATTCCCAGACATGCCTCATTGTCGATGAATATAGGAGTCTTCATGATATTGATTCCATAATCTAACAACTGATTTTGTATCCAGAGAACTTGTGAACAACAACTGTAGGCCGCGGTGTATTCTGCTTGAGCGGTTGAGGTGGACACAGTTGTCTGTTTCTTGCTTTGCCATGAGATCAGACGATTTCCCAAGAATTGACATCCTCCTGATACAGACCTGCGATCTACTTTACAACCTGCATGATCACTGTCAGAATAAGCAATAAGATCAAAATTGCTATCTTTAGGATACCAAAGACCTAGTTTCGGAGTTCCTTTGAGATAGCAGAAGATGCGCTTCACAGCGATTTCGTGAGATTCCTTGGGATTAGTCTGAAAGCGAGCACAGAGACAGACAGCCCACATGATGTCCGGCCTGCTGGCTGTTAAGTACATCAGAGATCCAATCATCGAGCGATAGAATGACTTGTTTACAGGTTTTCCTTGAGGATCAAGAGTAAGTTCCGTCTGAGAAGCAAATGGAGTACTTGCAACTTTGCAGTCATTCAAGTTGTATTTTGCGAGAATATCCCGAATGTACTTGGCCTGATGAATAAGAATCCCGTCTTCCTTTTGCTTCACTTCTAGCCCCAAGAAGAACGTCAGCTCTCCCATCATGCTCATTTCAAATTGTGCTTTCATGACAGACTCGAATTCTCTACACAGTTTTTCGTTAGTCGACCCGAAGATGATATCGTCCACATAAATCTGAACCAGCATTACATCTTCCCCGACTCTTTTGGTGAAGAGAGTCATGTCAATCGTTCCTCTGGTGTATCCACACTTCAAAAGATAAGTTGACAAAGTCTCGTACCAAGCACGTGGAGCTTGGTGAAGACCGTAGAGGGCTTTGTCCAACTTGTAGTAGCGTCCTGGAAAATGAGGATCTTCGAAACCTGGAGGCTGGCACACGTAGACTTCTTCCTTTACCTTCCCATACAGAAAGGCACTCTTTACGTCCATCTGAAAGACTTTGAAATTTCTGTATGACGCGTAAGCCAGGAATATTCTAATGGCTTCCAGTCGTGCAACCGGAGCAAAAACTTCTTCGTAGTCGATTCCTTCTTCCTGCCGAAAACCCTGCACCACTAATCTGGCCTTGTTCTTGATTACAACTCCACGATCATCCATCTTGTTACGAAACACCCATTTGGTACCAATCGGAAATTTTCCCTCAGGTAGATCTACTAACTCCCAGACCTTGAGTTTGCGAAATTGAGATAGTTCTTCCTGCATTGCTTGAACCCAACTGGAGTCTAGAATAGCGTCTTCGATGTCCCGTGGAACTGATTGTGACAGAAAAGCTGCAAATAGCCCTTTGTTGATGCTTGACGACTGCCCGCGTGTACGCACTCCTTCTTCGACTGCTCCGATAACATTTTCAAGAGGATGATTTCGATTCGTCTTGTATCCAGCATTTGTCAGAGCTTCAATTTGCTGCGGAAGGTTGGTGAAGTGTTCGTCCACATAAATCACAGGTAGATCATCTTCTTGTGTTGGTTCATCCACGTTCGCCTGTGAAGAAGAAGCACCGTTTTCAGGGGTGTTCTCAGGCGAAGTGTCACCAGTTGCTTCATCCACAGAGAGAAGTGGATTAGCAGAGAATGGAGTGAAACGGGTAGTGAATGGAGTTAAACCAATATCTGAAGTATCAAACAGAGGTTCAACTTGAGCGACTTCTGCAGGTTCTGCTTCTGGAACATCTTCTGGAATTTCAAAGGTGTTGAATATCACACCTACATCATAAAACCAGTCGGGAGTACTTCCGGTGTTAGTGTAATTTCCTTCTTGAAAATCAACGTAGTACGACTCAATCACCATCTTTGTTCTTTTGTTGTAGACCCTGTAAGCTTTCTGAGTGGATGAATATCCCATGAAGTAGCAGATATTAACCACTGCTTCGAACTTGATGAGATTCTCTTGAGTGTTTAGAAGAGTGCACGAGCAACCAAATGGTCTGAAGAAATCAATAAGCGGCTTTCTTTTGAAAAGAAGTTCATACGCCGTTTTTCCATGTGGTTTTACAATGAGAACCCTGTTCAGAACGTAGCAAGCCGTGTTAACTGCTTCTGCCCAGAAGATGATTGGAAGCTTTGAGCCCACTAACATGGTCCTTGCGGCTTCAATCAATGTTCTGTTCTTGCGTTCAGCAACCCCATTTTGTTGAGGAGTTCTGGCTGCACTGTATTGAAGATGAATTCCCTTTTCTGCACAGAAGGATATGAAAGTTTGATTTTTGAATTCCGAGCCATTATCACTTCTGATTGACTTCACTTTTAATTTGGTCACGTTCTCAATCAAGGGAATGAATGCCTTGAGAATTTCCGCTGTTTCACTTTTAGCCTCAAGAAAGTAAACCCAAGAAAACCGAGAGAAATCATCTGTAATCACCAAACAATAAGAACTTTTAGCGAGACTTTTAACACTGATTGGACCAAAAAGATCCATATGCAACAACTGAAGAGGTGCCGTAATCGTGTTCACTGCTTTGGACTTGTGCGGTTTCTTGTGCTGTTTTCCCTGGGCGCATGCAATGCATTTTTCAGAAAATGGAAATTCCTTAATTGGAAGACCTCTAACTAAGTTTAACTTAGAAAGTTTGTTCATATTTTTGAAATTAACATGCCCCAGTCGCCTATGCCAAAGCAGTGATTCCGATTCTGAAGCCTTAGAGATCAGGCAGGTTAAGTTGTCATTTGTCTTGGCGTTTTTCATGTTTAGCACGTATGTGTTGTTTTGTCTTGGAGCTGTGAGCATGATCATTTCAGCAGGAACAACATATCCAGGCTTCAGGAACAAGCATTCCATGTCATTGAAAAGCACCGATATTCCTTTATCACAGACTTGAGAAACACTCATGAGATTGTAGCACAGCTCTGGCACATAGTTGACATTCTCCAGAGTGAGGGCTTCAGACACCACATCTCCTACCCCAACAATCTTTCCTCCCTTCTCGTCTCCAGCGAAGGATACGAAATCACCATCGATGAAGCGAAAATTCTTCAGGAGTTCCTTCAGTCCTGTCATGTGTCTTGAACATCCGCTGTCTACGTGCCAGATGTATTCCATGAGCATGCGGAGCCATTTCTGGAGTTTATTCTGATATACACAAAAACACAAATATACAAATTAGTGAGTTTTGGGAACCCAGATTTGTTTCATTTCGAATCTATCGTGATTTTGTCCCACTTTGGCCTCTTTTTGTTTCCAAAAATAGGCCGTTGACTCAACCAGATTTTTAACAGACTTCTTAAGATAATTTAACTGATATGTGACGTTTGTAAGAAAATCATGCTCTGGTTTAGAAAGCTTCTTGGTTTTACAATGTTTCGCTGTATGTCCTAAATGACCACAGCGAAAACATCTTTTATGTCTGGGTCTTTTGGTGTTAGAAGATGATGTATGTGATGAGTGTCTTGAGCTTTCTGCTTTCTTCATTTTCTTGTCAACTCTGCTTTCATCTTCTGAACATTCTTCATCTTGTCATAATCAGACGAGCTTTCGGACGTTTGGTATTCGCTTGAGTCTTGTTCTTCGCTTGCTTCGTAAATTGAATCATTGCAGCTTTGATCTTCGCTTGAACTTTCTGGACTTTGGTCCTCAATTGTTTCAACACTTGGACTTTCGGAGCTTTCATCACTTGTTGTTTGATCTTCACTTGAGGTTTCTATGCTTTCACTGTCTGTTGTTTCTGACATTTGCTCATCTTCATGGCTCGAAGTAGTGCTCGAGCCTTCGGTGCATCGATCTTTAGTGACTTTCTCTTCAGAATCTGTCATACCTGTTCGAGATGGAATAAATTATGGAATTTCCTCGGTGAGGAATTTTCCAAAACTATTCTTTTTCAATTCTGGCACAAATACAGGAGATTCACAGACAACTTTATCATCACAAAATGCAGAATTTAAATCATGACATTCAAACATAGCATGTTCACGATCAAGGGTCTCAAATGTAGGCACATGGCCCTTACAGTCATCCGAAGATTTAAATTTAGGCACTCGGCCATTACAGTCATCCATCCTACTTAAATTATTACATTCATCCTTAACATTGTTTTTCTTAGAACAATTCCAGACGAACCAGTTAATGGTGGAATAACTGTCGCCTGAATATCCGATTCCTATTTTTGAACCGCCGCAGTCTCCATCCTCATCGCACACATCTTCTTTACACACAATTGGATCTGCATTACTCTTAGAAAAGTTAGCGGTTGTTTCGTTTTTACAAGAATCGTTTTGTTCTATAGAAATCTTTTCATCAATGAGATCATTTTCGGGATGAGGAGTAGGTATAGGCACATAGTTTTTGCTATGTGGTGGAAGAAAGAGTCTTCGTTCGTTTCCTTGCCTATCCTTATACCCTATCCCGTCTTTCACATACGTTGGTCGTTGGCAGTTTTTGATGTCAGTAAAGGCCTTTTGACTGACATTCCATTTATCAATGATAATTTGCAATTTGTTAGTTTCATTTAAGGCCTTTTCTAATCTATCTGTGAGATCGTTAATGATGAAATCTTTTCTAATCACAAATTCTTTTAGAGTTTGCATCTCAGCTAAAGTTGAATTCAGCTTTCTCTGATATGCGGCCTCGTTTAGTTTAAGTTCTTTATTCATTTTTAAGGCCTTGTCTTTTTGTCTCTCAAATTCTAGATTAAGAGACTTGTAATGTGCCACGACATCAACGCATGCTGGTGTGCATAATTTTTCTTTGAAACTAAGCGGAATGCTGTTTACCAAGTCCTTGTCAGCTTTTTCTTTTGATGAATCTGCTTTCATGGCGGCTGCTGGGAACTTTTCTTTTCCTTTCTTTTGATCAGTTGCCTCTTTCGAAACATGCTCCCTAGCTTGTCCACACTTCTTTTCATTTTCAGGCTCCACTGGAGTGAGAATGCTTTTCAACCCTTTGTCAGCAGTATTGTCTCCTTTTGTGATTCCGGGTGTCTGCCTCGATGAGGATTCACTTGAGATCTTAGCCATCAGAGCTTTGTTGACTTGCTCCTTTGCTTCATTAATTTCTTCACTCCAATCATAGTCTTCAACGACTAAAGCTTTTGGCGTGCTGGGAGCCGCGTTGTTCTTGTTTTCTTCGACAGTGATTTGCTTTACAGCAGGAGTAGTTTCACTGTTTCCTTCTTTCAACAGAGGACACTCCCGCTTGAAATGGCCAAGATTCTTGCAGTTGTAGCACCTAAGTTTGGATTTGTCAAAACCAGCCTTTCCCAGACCCAAACGCTTTCCTGTCTTGTCTTGAAATTTCTTCAGCCTCAAGGTGATCATGGCCATTTGCCATTTCAGATCCATTTCCTCCATATCATCTGGATCAACTTGATACATGTCTTCAGCAGTGAACATCTCCTTTTTCAGTTCTCCAGACATCAGGGCTTCATAGCTGCTCAGAAATGTGTTGAAAAGTGCCACATTTTCGGTGGATACTTTCAAAGCTTGAGTGTCAACAGTGATAGTCTTCTCAACAAGTTGTGGAGCTTTCGATGCGCTAGCAGACGCGTTGGCGTAGATTAGGTCAGAAGCTTGTGGAAGGATACCACCTGAAGCGAGAAATGCTACATTTTTCAATCCAGCAGAGGTTTGAGCAGACTTTGGTGGGTAACTGGCAGTGGGACTGGCAGTGTTCAATTCTCTTTTGCTTACATCCATTTCAAAGGCTCTTAAGGTGTTGATCAGGTCGGTCAGAGTAACAGGATTTGGATTGTTGAGGAAATCCTTCTTGATCATCATGCATTGTAGGCTCCATTCCTTGGGAAGTGAATCTAGCAGCTTCTTTATTGCAGCACGGTTTGTGACAGGGTTTCCCGCTTTCTTCATTTTGGTCATCATATTCAGAAAGCGACTGATGTGATCAGAGAGACTTTCTCCGCGAACTCCACAAAACATGTCATATTGTTTCTGCACCATATCTCTCTTGCTTTCAATCAACTCTTCATTTCCCTCGTAGTACTCGATCAATGCATTCCAGAGTGCATTTGCAGTTCGATGTTATTCAAACATGTTGCAGTCATTAGTTGATAGTGCCATAGTTAAAGCAGCATGAGCACGACGATCACGTTGGATTAGAGCCTTGTCTTCATCAGTGAAGGTGGTTGCATCACGGTTTGCCACCACCGCATCTCCTTGGACAACCGTTGGAATGTGGGGTCCAGCGGTGACAGAGAGCCACAGATTATAGTCCGTGTACTCGAAGAACGATTGAATGCGAGTCTTCCAAGTGCTAAAGTCTTCAGCCCCTTTCAACTTTGGTGGTCGAGTTGTAGTTCCGGTTTCAAGTTTCGCTTGAGCAATTGGACTTAGTTGATTCAACGACATTTTTGCTTGTTTTAGACAAAATGGAGCTGAACAGAACTTAAATTCGCTGACAAGTCACCGAAAACCAGTGAAAAGATTAACTTCGCCGATGACCAAAAGATCTTGATCGACTTCGCTGACAAGTGCTCAACCTTCGCTGGTGCTGTAAGTAATCCTGCACGAGCGAATCCGATAACTTCGCTGACAAACACAACACAAACAATAGTTAGGTTAATATCACCGATTACCGTGATAAGAACGCTGTGGTTCGCTATCACGGTTCTCGAAGTCGCCTTCGATAATTTCGCTCAAGGGTCGCTGGACACTGTTTCGCAAATGATCACTAATTTCGCTCGAACGACGATCGTCGAAGTTAATGATCCTGCGATGAGTTTCTAAAAGATTTGATTATGTTCGCTATCTTCAACGCTGAGTTCGCTGTATTCAACAATTAATTTCGCTATCTTCAAAAAATTGTTCGCTGTATTCAAAATAATTTCGCTAGACAGAGGGTTTAACACGAACTAAAACCCTCTAATCTCTCGAAAACAGCTCAAAAACCACTTTTCGATACATCAAAATGTCCAAAATGACTCCCTAATCATGTATTAACAACAACCTATCAATTAAACACACCAAATCAGTCCATTTTAAGTCCAAAAATTTGAAAACTTTGAAACTCTTGAAAAACCTTCAAAACTATGAAAAATCTCAACAAGAACACAACAACCAAGAGCACTAAGGCTCTGATACCAAATTGCAGATCCCAAAACGTATCCGGATCACAGTGGTTGGTTGTTTTAACCCATAACACCTATTGATTAGGTGTTTGAGATATGAAAAGTTAAGAAATATCAAAGATGAAGGGAAGCTAATGGATTAATGAATACAACAAGTGTTGTATTGAATCCAAACAATGAAATATAGCAATAAACAACCTTGGATATCAGATTTAAGCACAAGATCAGCAAGAGAAAGTAACAACACCAATATTCATTCAAGAGCCAAAAGCTTGAGTTGGTTACAAGGCTTGGACTATTTATAGGGTGTTCCTGATCTGCCAGCAAATTTATAAATTTGCTGGAATCTTATCTACACTAGGTCAGGAACATTACTATTAGAGAATTACAAAACAAGCCCTTGTACATTCTGATTTGCTACTAACTACTATTAAACTAATCCAGCACAAGTATCAAAGATCTTAAAAGTTCTAACACCAAACGGGTTGTACATCATAGAACCCGTGTATGCTGGTATCGGGTTATCAAAACCCATCGGTGGTGGTTGCTGTGCAACTGGGTTCGAAGGTCCACCCATTTGTGGATCTTCTTGATGTGGCGGATAATGACTGCCACTTGATTGTCGAGGAGAGCTAAAATGAAAGTTTCCTCCTCGCGCGGACATCCACGCTCCGGTTCTCCTACGCCTCGGCGGTTGTGGAGGTGCCGGCTGAACTGGTGGTGGTGGTGGCGGTGGCGTGACTGCCACGAATCGAGAATCCATAGAGGGATCCTGCTGTTGTTGCTGCTGCTGCTGGTGAGGCGACGAATGATGCGAGGGTGTAAATTACCACTCGTGCTGGTTAAATCGCGCCATGTAACTGTCCGGACCATGGTAGGGTGATCCGTGAAAAGATGAACCATCCGATATCTCAATAGGATGGTTCGGAGTTCCGGTTGCTGGCTCGACGGGATCCGTGTCCTCGTCCATATCCATAGCGTTGTCTCCCGAGAAGTGGTCCTCCGGTCCCAATGGGTTAAAACCCACTGGTTCTTGTATATAGTTTGCCGGATTAAACCGGCCCCGGAAAACAGGTGTAGGGTCACCAAAGGAGTGGTGCGATAAAGATCGTTGTAAAGGTATGTAGGAAGGTTGTGGGTTGTTGGGCTCATTTTCCGAATGTGGCCCATAAGAGTTATGAACAGGAGGTGTCGAACTGTGCGAAACCGACCGTCTAGCCGGCTTAAAAAGGTTCCTCCGGTTTTGTCGAGGATCGTCACTCTCGGTAGTAGAAGGAGCTCGCATATGCGAAGGTCCTGCCTCGTTGTCATTGGGGGCGGTGATTGGCCCCTTTCCTCGTCCTCTTCTTCGAAAGAATCTTGGCGGCATTTTGTTAATCCTGTCAATATAACATAAGATAACGACAAGAATATATATAAAATAAAGGACAAAACATATCAAAACAAAATGGAATTTGTCCTAGGTTATATGTCTAGACTCGAAAGTTTAGAAATGTGCAATTGTGTAACTGAGATTAAACACAGAAGGCTAGTGTTTAATTCACTCAGTGTTGGCTCTGATACCAACCTGTCACACCCCGATTTCCACGTGTCACCGGTGGGCCCGGTAGGGGAGTATCGTGACGTGGTTGGCAACATAATAGTCAAACAACACAATATTTAATATGCACAGCGGAAGCAATTGAAATATATCTTTCAATCGAATAAAATATTGTAATATCGCGTATCACAAACAGTTGAAAGTTTATCCACAGACGGATCGAAAATAAAATGGAAACAATAGTTCAACAGACTTTAGGCATCTTAAGCTTGCGAGACTTCTATTGATGCTAAGGAGAAATCCCAGCCAATTACGCTTAGTACCTGCATTTAATCTTTTTGGGAAAATACGTCAGTTTACACTGATAAATACAATCAACTGACTCATTTTAAAAATGATTAAAAATTGATTTGGATGCACGTGGCATAAACATTTTTATAACTTGGGGAATTATTTAAATATATAATCTTGTGAACGAATTACATGTTCCTTATGCGTTCAGTAGCCCGAACGTACCGGGTTAAAGATCAATAGACACACCACATCAACTATTTATGCACTGACGAGTGTACGCCTACACTCCGCGCTTAGGTCGTGGCCATTTCGTAAAATGATGCCAAGGATATCTGGGACATGGTCATTAACCCCCCAAAGGCTTTTAAGTAAACAAAATTGTTTAAACGGGCCGATCAAATTATTCAATTAACCACACAACGATGGAAGATTTGATGCCCGACCAAGCGGTATTTTATATACCGTAACCCAAGCCCGTATAGGGAAAATAAGTTAAAAGTATTTACCTGAGCAAAGTAATAATCACAATAAGCAAATGCAAGTAGCTTTTACCGGTCCTCCTAATCTGGAACGAAGGTTTATAATAACCTATTAGAATCCTAACGGGCCTTTAATTAAGCTTAAGCTTAGACCGGTTAGTTTCAAAGATACGGTTCGTACGCATGATTAAGCGAAGACCGGATAGAATGTGATTTAGACCCGACAAGCTCGGAGACTTGCTTAATATGGGTATTTCATACACATTCTGGATTTTGAGATAAAACCGATAAGGTTTGACCCGTTTCGGCTAATTTATGCAAACTAGTTACATAAACCGAACCGAACGCGTAATGAGCGTAACGGGTACTTATTAGAGCCATATGCAGGTTTCCTAAGTTAATATGCTTCAAATATGTTGTGACATCAGTAAGATGTCTTTTATTATGCCCGAAACGTATTTAAACACAAACTATGCCTCGTAAGGGTAGTTTGGTCATTTACAATGTTATAAAAGAGTCTAAGTATTAACCTGAGTTACAGGTCTGATATAATCAGCCAAAATACTTAGTTTACTAAGTTATAACAGTAGGGTAAAGTATATATGTGAAATTTATCAATTTTAACCAAACTATGCACCGTAGGGGCATTTTGGTAATTTCACATAAGCCGTAAAGTTCAAAACTGAAGTCTGAGTTTAACAACCTTTGCTTACTGTTAAAATATTATAATTTTCCCAAAATATCAGTAGGTATCAACCCTTGTATGTTTAAAATAGTTCTAGTACATACTATGCGTTAAAAACGCTTAAAAAGGCGATTAGAAGCCATTTACGGGTTCTATACATAAAGCTGATATTTTTATTATTCCAGAAGGCTTAAAATAATTTATTTATCATATGTAATCAGTAGCAAAAGGTTTGGAGTTGATTAGATATGTAAAACTCATTTTATAGCCTGTAAGGGCAAAACCGACAATTACTCGATTAAGCTTACGACTACAAGTTATGCTCAGCCTAAAATTAATTCAAAATATTTAAAAATCCCAAAATAATATATTACATCAGTGGGTAATAAGTTTGATATCAAAAAGTGAGTTTAAATAGGCTATACGCTAATTACGCCGTTTAATTAACATAAGGCCTTCAATTTACGCTAATGAGCATAACTCTCAAACTACACCCCAAACTGATGTCAAACTTTGCATACAAGTTTATATATCAGTGACCAAGGTTTCTACTCTTTTACATTTTCAAAAATCACGTTTCAAGGTGAAAAGGGCATAATGGTCAACATATAGGCAATTAACGGAATCATGCGTATTAATTGGTTAACTAATGAACCATGGTGTATAATCTCAGAGGGTTATACTAGCATGTAACCTGGTCCAAATGAAGCTCTAAGGTATTTCTAAAACATACCATAACGGGTCAGAACTGAAGTCAAAGCAAAAGTCAAAGCAAAAGTCAAAGCTTTGCGACTTTCGGTTCCGAACCGGGTCTAAACAGGAAATTGTTGGGTTGAACATGTTTAGACATGTTCTTACACTAATTACCAAGTTATATTAATGATCAAACAGGTTGTATGTGTTCTATATTGCTAATCATGCATAAATTAGAAATTAAGTATCCTGTTGACTTTTATTAACAAGTTTGACCCAACATTTGACCTAGTTAGAGTGGGAATCAGGGGGAACCCTTTTAAGGGTTTATTACCCACATAATTACCAACTTATAACTACTTTCAATTCGACTAATCACTGGACCATTAGTGATTAATCATTAAGTCAACTGTTAATTACGACGGTTTGACTTTTAAGCTAAAACTAAGCAAAAACTTAACTAAGAAAGGTTAAGCAAACTTACCAAGGTCCTAAGCACGATTAGTGATCACTTGAGAGAAGTCTTGAGCTCCAGAAATGATCAGGAATGCAAGAGAAAGGTGTGAAGAACTTGTTGCAACTTAGTAGCCTTTTATAGTGTTTAATTCACCATAGACTGTTGACATCTAAGTCTACAACTGACCACAATTCATCCACAAGTGTCCCTAAGTGTCTAGGGGTTGTCTAGGGGTCGTCCAATTTGAGGAAACTCGGATAAAATTCGATTACAATGGAAAAGGCAGACAAGAACCCAAAGAATTCGGACCAGATAGGCCATCGCGGCATGCGAAGACCCCCCCCCCCCTTGGGGCTTCGCGTCGCGCGACACCCTTCTGCACCAAATCTTTAACTTCTGATTTTTTACGCATTGGTCCTTGGCTCTTGGAAACTTTGCTACGACATTATTTCTTGCACTTTGAACCCTCCAAATTGACATACAAGGGCTTTAAGACATATACCCATTTTGTTTAGTCCTCGGTTAACTTTATTGTCACCCGAAAAGTCCTAAACTTCATCGTTAACGCTTTTAACCCCTCGCACACGAATTTGATCATAACTTTCTCATACGATAACGAAACTTTATGAAATTTATATCGTGCATTCTAGTGAGCATAATTAACCATTACAAAGCTTCGGGTTTGTCAAAAGGTCACTCAGAGGTATAACTTAAACATGTTGACACATTTAACCCCTGTAGTTTGTAATCTCTCACTTTCTTTCACAATTAGCTTCGTATGATCCATGATTTATTCGTTTGAAGGTATGAGCATCATGTAGGGTTAATGTACAATATATTTATTCACTGTTGACATTTAGAACTCGTATATTCACATACATTTCATGATTGTCAATTTTAGTCCTTTCAGAACATTCTTTCACACGGTCAAACTTATGACACGTGTCAACACATTATAGGACGTGAATTTTCGAGGTGTTACATCAAGGAACAAATTGGACACACTATGGAAGTTTACATAGAAGACATGGTGGTTAAATCCAAGAAAGCTGAGGATCACCTTAGAGACTTGGAGGAAGCATTCAATATCCTTGATAAATTTAATATGAAACTAAATCCTTCCAAGTGTCACTTTGGTGTTAAAGCAGGTAAATTCCTAGGCTATATGGTGAAAAAAAGAGGCATTGAAGCAAGTCCAGAGCAAATCAAGGCTATTGTGAATATCAAATCTCCTGCCAATGCTAAGGATGTGCAAAGATTGACAGACAGGATTGCAGCCTTGAACAGGTTCATATCCAAATCCTCAGAAAAATGCAAGGAATTCTATGACGTTTTGAGGAAGAACAAGAAATTTGAGTGGACTGAAAAGCATGAAAATGCTCTCAAAGCTCTCAAGGATTACCTATCCTCAGCCCCTGCCTTGATGAAACCAGAAAAAGGGGATATATTATCCTTGTATTTAGCGGTATCCTCTAAAGCAGTAAGTGCGATCCTTGTTAAGGATCACGAAGGTACACAACATCCTGTCTATTATGTAAGTAAGAGTTTTCTTAATGCTGAATCCAGGAATTCACATTTAGAAAAACTTATCCTTGCACTAATTATGGCATCTACTAAATTAAGATATTATTTTGAAACTCATGCCATTATTGTTAAGACTAATTTTCCAATTAAGAATGTTCTCAGGAAACCTGAAATGTCAGGAAGGATGGCTAAGTGGGCAGTGAAGCTTAGTGCATATGATATAAGATATGAACCAAGGACCGCCATCAAATCCCAAGCCTTAGCTGACTTTGTGGCAGATTTTAGTAGTGACTTGCAAAAGGAAGCTGAGTTAGAAGTCCAACAACTAGAAGAAACTAAGGATCCTTGGATACACTTCACTGATGGTGCTTCTAATGTCAAAGGAACAGGGCTTGGAATACTACTAAAATCGCCACAGGGGGACATAATACCCCACTCCATAGCTTGTGAGTTCCAAACTACTAATAATGAGGCTGAATATGAAGCCTTGATAGCTGGTTTGCAAATTGCTAAGCATATGAGGATCAGGTATCTTGAGGTACATGTAGATTCGTTGTTAATTACTAATCACTTTAATGGATCCTATGCTATTAAAGGAGAAAAGCTAATCAAATATTTAGAGATAGTCAAAGAGTTGGCACTCTCTTTTGTTTCCTTTAGTTTGACACAGGTACCAATGGAAGAGAATGCAGAGGCTGATGCATTAGCCAATCTAGGATCATCCTTGAAGATCCCGGAGGATATCAGGATCCCTATTATCCACATCCTGACCCCTGCTATCGAGGATCATGTAGCCATGGAGATAGGAGAGGATTCTGCAATCATCCCTAGTGATGATACTCAATCTCGTTCAGGATCATGGATCCTTCCAATCATGAGATACATACAACATGGAGAGATTCCTACAGGAGAAAACCCTAGGGCTTTCAAAATCAAGGTATCTCAATTTACAATATTGAATAATATGTTGTATAAACGATCTCTTGCAGGACCATATCTAAGATGCATTGACGATCCTGAAATCCAAGAAGTCCTAAAGGATTTCCATGAAGGAGATTGTGGAAACCACACTGGGGGCAGGGCATTATTCTCCAGGATCCTGAGGACAGGATACTATTGGCCTACTATGAAGAAGGATGCTGTGGAATATGCCAAGAAGTGTGATCCTTGTCAGAGACATAGTAACATCCTTCACCAACCAGCAGAACTTTTGCATCCTATATCCTCTTCTTGGCCATTTATGAGATGGGGGATGGATATAGTTAGTAAGCTTCCTAAGGCACCTGGTGGAAAAGTATTCATGCTTGCTATGACTGATTACTTCTCCAAGTGGATAGAGGCTGAAGCCTTTGCTCAAGTCAGAGAAAAAGAAGTGATATCCTTTATTAAGAGAAACATTATTACTAGATTTGATATCCCTTCTGAAATTGTTTGTGATAATGGATCCCAATTTATTGGGAATAGAACTACTAACTTTTGTGACAGCTGGGGGATTAAGATGATAACATCAACACCAGTCCACCCACAAGCTAATGGCCAGGCAGAATCATCCAACAAGATCATCATCATCAATTTGAAGAAAAAGCTTGGATCCAAGAAAGGAAAATGGGCAGAAGAACTACCTTATGTACTTTGGGCTGTGTTAGGGGTGGATTTCTAAATGACCCATGATCCTCAAATATTATCTTATTTGGTGATCCTTACTTCTGTGTCAGTTAGTGATCCTCAGAAGTGCTTCAGGATCAGGATCATGGATCATCCTAAGGATCCTTATACTAATGATTGTTCACTTTGAATTCGTAACTGTTTTGCAGGAATATCAATTGGGACTTGGTCTTGGCGATATTTCTGGAGAATATACTAAGTCTATTCCGCACGTGCTTGGTCAGAAATGGACGTTGTGGAGTCGTGGAGGACTTGCACCATTTGCGGATAGTTTGTTATTTAGATTTTTACTAGATTTAAATAGGGTAGCGAGCTAATTAGAAAACACTTTTTGCTATTTTTAGCTACACACACTCTTACAACCGCTCACAACAGCTCTCGTTCATTCACATAGCAATTTCGTACACTTTTTACACATTACACTATAGTGATCCTTGTATTTAGCTCGCTATCATCCGAAGTTGTAACACATTACTTGTTTAATTTGAGTTGGTAATCGGTAGTTTCCATCACCCGGGGTTTTTTGTGCCGGAGATCAACTCTTGATCAAGGGCTTTTTCCCCGTATAAACCTTGTGTCACTTGCTATTTATTTTTCATAGTGATCCTTATTGCTATAAACCAATTCAAGCATCATACCCCGTAACAGAGAGTTTGGTTGCATTATCCTCATCAGATTTTTTGACCAAAACAGTTTGGCACCCACCGTGGGGCAATTGGTGCTTCATTTCTAAGAAATTCTCATCTTTGTGATCATTTCGGTTCATTGCATACGAGCAGATGGCTTCATCATCAAAGAATACCTCTAGTGCGATGTCTGCAGTCAATTCATCCCAGGGCATTCCACCTTTGCCTCCACCACCTTCTGGACCTCAGAAAAATGCCGAGAAGAAACCAACTCCCATTTTCTCAAAACCTCCAACTTCTTCTGCTTCTTATACTCCTACTACTAGTGACTTGTTTACTCTGATTTTGCAGATGAAGGAGCATATCCAACAGCAGGACAAGACCAATGAAAGGATCCTTAGAGAAATTGGAGACATCAAGAAACAGAAGAGATCGGCAGAGGATCATTCCCCACTAATGCCCAGATCTTTGAATTTTGATACTCCGGTTATAACTTCTCAGCCTTCAGTGGTTCCAGACGTTCAATATGTTGGAGGACCAAAAGGAGTGCATTACGGGTCATCATCAATGACTCAGGCTTCAGGGTTACACTTTCAACCATCAGGATCCCATCCTCAGCATATAGGATCCTTTGCAAGCTCAGGAGGATACTCGGGAGCGTAGCAGATTTAAGGGTACTGGCCATTTCAAGGATCCTCCCAAGTTCAAGGATCCTCCCAGATTCAAGGATCCTCCCAGGTTCAAGGATCCTCCTATGTTCCAGGATCCTCCCAAGTTCAAGGATCCTCCTATGTTCCAGGATCCTCCCAGGTCCAAGGATACTCACAGTTTCAAGGATCCTTCCAGATTCCGGGATCCTTGAGGAGTTTGCAATCAGGAAGTTCTGACATCCATCAGGGAGATTTCATTCCAATGCAAACCATTGCTTCTACTGGTCCATCGGTCATTCCAGAGCCCCAACAATATGGATTAACATCCACTCTTCCTAATTTGAATCCAATGGGAGGTAACACTTTTAATAATTCTTATACTACTAACCATGGTCTTATGCAGGATACAAGTATCAATCATGCCATGGCCAGAGAATTGCAAAAGTTAAAGGACATGATATCAAGTGTCCCAGGAGTGGTCAAGCCTATCCCAGAGATTGCAGATGGGAGCCACAAGATATCTCGTTTTGCACCACCAATCTGTGATGCTGAGATACCCAAGAGGTTCCATGTACCTACCATGAAGTTATATGATGGTTCAACGGATCCTGAGGAACACATAGCTCAATACAGGGAAAGGATGGAGATCAATCCCATCCCAGAAAGGTTAAAGGAAGCGTGTCTGTGCAAGGGATTTGGATCCATTCTTACTGGATCGGCTCTTAAATGGCTGCTAAGTCTTCCTCCTTACTCTATTACCTCATTTGCTAATCTAGTTAACCTATTTAATAACCAATTTTCTTGTAGTAGGAAATTTAAGCGTTTAACTAGTGATCTGTATAGGATAACCCAGGGTCATAATGAATCATTAAGGGATTATATCACTAAATTTAGTAAAGAATCCTTAGATATTCCTAACCTGGACATAGCTACGGCTGTTGAAGCCTTAAAAATGGGATTGCTTAGGGATTCGTTATTCTATGATGATCTTATTATGACACCATGCAGGAATCTAGATGAGGTAAGAACCCGGGCCCTTAGGTTCATCCGGCTAGAGGATGACAAAAGGATCCAGGAGAGATTAGCAGGATACTCAAAGCAAGAGAATCAAGGATCCTCATTCAAGAACAACAAGTTCAGATCCTATAATAAATCTGATAACCAGAATGTGCATGCTGTTGAACAAGAAGAGGATGATGAGGATTATCCTCCAATCTCTGAATATTGTTTTTCTGTTGATAACAATGAACTAATCCTCGCGATGCAGAATTTAGGTGATAAAGCTAGATGGCCCAGAAAAAATGATAGACCAGCTGCAACTAAAGATAAGTCAAAGTGGTGTGCATACCATGAAGATTTTGGGCATCTCACAGAAGAATGCATCGCATTGAGAAAAGAAATTGGATACTTGTTGAGCAAGGGGCACTTGAAAGAATTATTGGGGAGAAAGAAGTCAAGGACTCAGGATCCTGAAAGGATCCCAGAGAAAGCTCCAGCCCCTCCAGCAGATGCACAAATTATAAACTTTATTTCTGGAGGATCAGACATTTGTGGAACATCCTTCTCTGCAGCCAAAAGACATGCGAAGGAAACCAAGATGGATAATGGAGATAGACCCATTCGAACATCCAGTGTCTCCGAAGGAAAAGTTATAACTTTCGATGAGGATGATCGTGTTGACATCCAGGATCCTCATCATGATGGTTTGGTTATCACTCTTTTTATTTCTAACCATTTTGTTCGCAGGATCCTTATAGATGGAGGAAGCTCTGTGAACATTATCCAGCTTGATGTTCTCAAGAAGATGAACATCCCTGAATCCGACATCATACCAAGATCCTCTGTGCTCGTGGGATTCAGTGGCGAGACTAAGAATACTCTGGGGGACATTAAACTCCCAATCTATATCGAAGGCCTACATTCTTACCAAAAGTTTTGTGTTATTGACTGTTTATCTTGTTGTAATGTGATCCTTGGCAGGCCTTGGATACACGATATGAAGGCAGTCCCATCCACTTATCATCAATGTGTGAAGCTTCCTAGTCCTTGGGGAATAGTGAAGATTGATAGTGATCAGCAAGAGGCTAAGAACTGCTACACCTTATCAATGAAACCAGCATCAAAGTCTAGGGAGCAATAGCAATCAAAGTGTCCTCCAAGGGATGTCTTGGAGGCAAGTGAACAGGATGTGGTGGAAATCCTTATGGATCCTGATGATCCTGAATCTAAAGTTTATATAGGATCAGGGATCCTTGGCGAAATGAAGGAAGACCTGATATCCTTCCTCAAAAGGAGAAAGACTACCTTTGCATGGAAACACGAAGACATGACAGGTATATCTAAAGATGTAATCACTCACAAACTTGGCATTGATAGGTCCTTCAAACCAATCCATCAAAGGAGAAGGAAATTTGCACCAGAAAGAAATGCCATTATCCTAAGGAAGAACAAGAAATTCGACTGGACTGAGAAGCATGAAAGTGCATTAAGAGCTCTTAAGGATTACCTATCCTCGGCCCCGGCTTTGATGAAACCAGAAAAAGGAGATGTGTTATCCTTATATCTTGCGGTATCCTCAAAAGCAGTAAGTGTCGTCCTTGTTAAGGATCACGAAGGTACACAACATCCTGTCTATTATATAAGTAAGAGTTTACTTGATGCTGAATCCAGCTATTTACACTTAGAAAAACTTATCCTTGCATTAATTATGGCATCTACTAAATTAAGACATTATTTTGAAACTCATGCTATTATCGTCAAAACTAATTTTCCAATTAAGAATGTCCTCAGGAAACCTGAAATGTCAGGAAGGATGGCTAAGTGGGTAGTGAAGCTAAGTGCATATGATATAAGATATGAGCCCAGGACAGCCATTTCCCAAGCATTAGCTGACTTTGTGACAGATTTCAGTAGTGATTTGCAAAAAGAAGCTGAATTAGAAGTCCAGCAGCTAGAAGAGACCAAGGATCCTTGGATACTCTACACAGATGGATCCTCAAACGTTAAAGGAACAGGGCTTGGAATACTACTAAAATCGCCACAGGGGGACATAATACCCCACTCTATAGCTTGTGAGTTCCAAACCACTAACAATGAGGCTGAATACGAAGCCTTGATAGCTGGCTTGCAAATTGCTAAGCATATGAGGATCAGGTATCTTGAGGTACATGTAGATTTTTTGTTAATCACTAATCACTTTAATGGATCCTATGCTGTTAAAGGTGAAAAGCTAATCAAATATCTGGAGTTAGTCAAAGAATTGGCACTCTCTTTTGTATCCTTTAGTTTGACACAGGTACCAAGGGAAGAGAATGCAGAGGCAGATGCACTAGCCAATTTAGGATCATCCTTGAAGATCCCGGAGGATATCAAGATCCCTATTATCCATATCCTGACCCTGGCTATCGAGGATCATGTGGCTATGGAGATAGGAGAGGATTCTGCAATCACCCCTAGCGATGATAATCAATCCCATTCAGGATCATGGATCCTCCCAATCATGAGATATTTACAACATGGGGAGATTCCTACAGGAGAAAACCCTAGGGCTTTCAAAATTAAGGTATCTCAATTCACAATTTTAAATAATATGTTGGACAAACGATCTCTTGCAGGACCATACTTAAGATGCATTGAGGATCCTGAAATCCAAGAAGTTTTAAAAGACTTCCATGAAGGATATTGTGGAAACCACACTGGGGGCAGGGCGTTATTCTCAAGGATCCTGAGGACAGGATACTACTGGCCAACCATGAAGAGAGATGCTGTGGAGTATGCTAAGAGATGTGATCCTTGTCAGAGACACAGCAATATCCTTCATCAACCAGCTGAATTTTTGCATCCTATATCCTCCTCTTGGCCATTCATGAGATGGGGTATGGATATAGTTGGTAAGCTCCCTAAGGCACCTGGTGGAAAAGTATTCATGCTTGCTATGACTGATTACTTCTCCAAGTGGATAGAGGCTGAAGCTTTTGCCCAAGTCAGAGAAAAGGAAGTTATATCCTTCATTAAAAGAAATATTATAACTAGATTCGGTGTTCCTTCTGAAATTATATGTGATAATGGTTCCCAATTCATTGGGGGCAGAACCACTAACTTTTGTGACAGCTGGGGGATTAAGATGATAACATCAACACCAGTCCACCCACAAGCTAATGGTCAGGCAGAATCCTCCAATAAGATCATCATCAACAATTTGAAGAAGAAGCTTGGATCCAAGAAAGGGAAATGGGCAGAAGAACTACCTTATGTGCTTTGGGCTGATAGGACAACCCCTAAGAATGCTACAGGCCAAACTCCATTCTCTTTGGTATTTGGGGCAGAATCAGTGATCCCTACAGAAATGGTGGTTCCAACTGCTAGAACCAGTATTCGTGATCCTGAAGAAAATGATGAGAACTTGGTTCAAGACCTGGATACTATAGAAGAAATCAGAGATTTGGCAAAGATAAGGATGGCCAGTTATCAGCAAAGAATGGCCGGTGCCTACAACAAAAATGTTTGGATCAGGAAATTCCAAGTTGGTGATATGGTACTAAGGAAAGTATTTCAGAATACCACTAATCCTGCTGATGGAAAGTTGGCACCAAAATGGGAAGGCCCTTACTTGATTGAAGCTGAGGCAGAAAAGGGGGCATATCGATTGCTAACAATGGAAGGTGACTTACTACCAAGAGCTTGGAATGCTGTCCATTTGAAGAGATATTTCATGTGATATGGATCCATGATCCTCACATGATAAACATCCTTAAAGGATCCTTAAAGCACAGACGATCCTCATTTTTGGTAACATACTAATCTTAAACTATTTCATTTCCTTACTTTCTCACATAAGGATAAGGATCTTGTATCCTTTATCCCCATTTCACGAGATTTTGAGTTTTGAAGGTTCAGGTACTCTTAACAAAAGGATAATTATCCACAATAGCAACCAGTTATCCTTGGGTGTGACCCCAGTTCCGCCAGTAGCGCACGATGATCCTGGTATAGTTCATGGTAGTGGGACCAGTACTCGTTTTAGGGGCTGATAATTCCATTGTACTGGCTATACCTAGGATCCTACGTATAATGGTAGACGTACCATACATCCGTTCTTAAGGTTTCTAGCGTTTTCACGTTAGCTAAGGTTTTGGCATTTTCATGCCACTAAGTTTGGATAGTCGCCAGTTAGGGCCATACTCCAGTTCACACACGATCCTTGGGCTTGTCCCCAGTTATCCTTGGGCTTGTCCCCAGTTATTCTTGGGCTTGTCCCCAGCTATCCTTCGGGCTTGTCCCCAGTTGCTAACTTTTATTTTACATTGGCTTAGTCCCAAGTTATGTTCTATTTCAGGTCTTCGAAGTTAAACAACCAAGGATCCTTGATCCTTACCTTTTACTAAGGTTTGTCCTATGGTTATCCTGATTATAATATTAAGGGTTAGGATCCTAACTTGGATCCTCAGGTATGATCCTTAACTATTTCGATTCTATTCATTGATTATTTGAATAACCCTAATACTTTGACAACTGAACTCATGATCCTTAAAATATACCACTTTTTGGAATTTTTCAACTATAGGATATTTGATCCAGCATTATATCCTAAATTTTTTTATCTAAGTTGTTCAACTTTTCTTACTCAGACAAGTGTAAATCAAAACAATTGAAAAATAAAATAACAACAAGGATATCAACACAAGATAAGCCAAAAAAGATTAAGGTTATTTTATTAACAAAAGTTTAACCATCGAAGGTTGTCAAAATTACCTACCCCGAGCGTCTACCAGCAATACGTGGCCCGTCCGCTAGGGTAGGTAAAGGGTGTCCATTGTCTAAAGGTCGTGGTAGTGCAGGAATTAAAAAGATGGCAGGATCACAATGGCTTCATTCCCCAAACAGAGGATCCCTCCACCAGTTGTAATCCTACCTATTGTCCAAAGGATCATTCATGATCCTTAACCCTAATAGCTATTGTTTAGTTATTACAGACCATCATTGTTTTAAAACATCACAGCCACAAAAAACTACTACCAAATTTAAAAATTGGGCTCCGGCTACGTCTAGGAATGTCCATCATTGCCCAATCATGCAGCCTACACCTTCGCTGCATCCTCGTCCCCTCCAGCTTCGGTATCCTTAACCTGATCCTTCCCACTGCCTCCAGCCTCGATCGCCAAAACCTCCTCAGCCTCTTCATCATCTTCAAGATCAGCCAACCTCGCTTTCCAGCCCTCAACATCCCAGCTGCTTCTGTCGAAGTTAGGATCTTGAGCTTCCTGGGCCATCTTTAGTTTTGTCTGATATATTGTGATGGCAGCGGAGACCTTTGCTCCTTCTATGAGATCATGCTTCTCGTAGTCGATGTCGATCTAGATTTTAGCTGTCTTAGTCTTGGCATCTTGAAGGGCTTTTTCAAGATCAGCAATCTTAAGATCCTTAAGCACTGCAACTTGTTGGAGATCAGCAATCTTCTTATCCTGCTCCTCGACGCTTCCCACATAATCTTCAATCTCAGCAAATTTCTGCAAAGAAAAAGACAAAGCAATTCAAGATCAGATGATCCTCAAATGAGTAGGATACCTAGGCAGAATTGATGATCCTCACGTCATTGAAGTATTCAAGGAACTGGTGGCGGATCAGTGGTAGGCCTTATAGGTCCTCTGTGTCAGAAGTTTTCCTCTTCTTGCCACCCCTTCCTTTAGTGGGTGCCTTGGGAATGGAGATGCTAGGACTGGTAGTGGCCCTCTTCTTTCTGGATCGAACAACGTCAAGATCGGCCGTGTTGAATTGTGAGGCAGGCTTGGAAGATTTTCCGGCACCTACACATTTAAAGCAAGATAAGTATCCTTATCCTATTTCAATTTAACTATTTATTTTAATATTCAACTATACAAAAAGCAGGATACTTACTTGACATGGTGATGGAACCTGAGGATACTTCTTGTGAGTCTTGGGTGTCTATCTTGAATGACCTTATTTCAGGATCAAGCCTCCGGAAAGTAGCAAGCCTTTCCTTGGTTGCGGGTGTTGTGATGAGGTGCGAAACAGAGATAGCTGCATAACACAAGACAAAAAGGGGTTAATGATCCTTTCACAAGAGCAGGGTTACCTGGTGATCCTTTTCAGGATCCTCTATCCTACCATTGGTGGACCACTTCCTGGGTAAATGCTTTCCGTTTGGAATGGTATCCCTCCTGACAAAGAAGAAGCGTCGTTTCCAATTTGTGTCATTCTTGGTAGCTTAAAAAATGGGATGTTCTTCGCCGGGTTTTCGCTTAAACAGATATCGATGTGATCCAAACGTCGTGAGATCATACATCTGTGTCAGCTCTGACATTCCTAAATCAATCCCTTCCTGCTCTATGATCCTCTCCAGGGTATACAAGACCCTCCAAATCATCGGCATAGCTTGGATGTAAGAGATGCCGGTAAGGGAAAAGAAGGATTGTGTAAAGTCTGGAAAAGGATAGGTGTATCCTATGGTGAATGGAGTAACTGGAAAGGCAACCCATGTTTTAGAAACATAGTCGCTCATAATAGTGGGATCGAAGGGTTTGAAAAAGGCGTTCGCCGGAAATCAGTGACGGATCTTATCTATTTGAGCATCGTTAAAGCAACACCTCTCATGTACTGAGTCTTTGATAATCCCTTGACTCTTCAAGGGGCTATCCTTCTGGTGATCCTTGGCGGGGGAGAACCGGAGCATCATTGATGTTGGTAAAGAAAGAAAAACAGAGTAAGAGAATGAGAAATAAGAGAAGAGATACCTGATTGATCTTCGACTGAGAATTTAAAGGGAGTTTCCTCGGATTTAAATGCATATTGATCCTATCTCTAACTCCTATTTATAATGATGATTTGCAGGATTGTCACTTCAGTGACGTCAGGTTTGCAACGGCTAGTCCGTCTCCAACGGCTAGTTATCCGTTAGTTTGTTGCGGATAAGATCGAAAAAATATAACTCGTTTATTTACGATATAACTCCTTATATTTTGGGGGCAATTGTTAGGGGTGGATTTCTAAATGACCCGTGATCCTCAAATATTATCCTATTTGGTGATCCTTACTTCTGTGTCAGTTAGTGATCCTCAGAAGTGCTTCAGGATCAGGATCATGGATCATCCTTAGGATCCTTATACTAATGATTGTTCACTTTGAATTCGTAACTGTTTTGCAGGAATATCAATTGGGACTTGGTCTTGGCGATATTTCTGGAGAATATACTAAGTTTATTCCGCACGTGCTTGGTCAGAAATGGACGTTGTGGAGTCGTGGAGGACTTGCACCATTTGCGGATAGTTTGTTATTTAGATTTTTACTAGATTTAAATAGGGTAGCGAGCTAATTAGAAAACACTTTTTGCTATTTTTAGCTACACACACTCTTACAACCGCTCACAACAGCTCTCGTTCATTCACATAGCAATTTCGTACACTTTTTACACATTACACTATAGTGATCCTTGTATTTAGCTCGCTATCATCCGAAGTTGTAACACATTACTTGTTTAATTTGATTTGGTGATCGGTAGTTTCCATCACCCGGGGTTTTTTGTGCCGGAGATCAACTCTTGATCAAGGGCTTTTTCCCCGTATAAACCTTGTGTCACTTGCTATTTATTTTTCATAGTGATCCTTATTGCTATAAACCAATTCAAGCATCATACCCCGTAACAGAGAGTTTGGTTGCATTATCCTCATCAGATTTTTTGACCAAAACAGGCTGATAGGACAACTCCCAAGAATGCTGCTGGCCAAATTCGATTTTCTTTAGTATTTGGAGTAGAATCAGTGATTCCTACAGAGATGGTGGTTCCTACTGCAAGAACAAGCATTCGTGATCCTGAAGAAAATGCTGAAAACTTGGTTCAAGACTTGGATACTATAGAAGAACTCAGGGATTTGGCAAGGATAAGGATGGCCAGTTATCAACAAAGGATGGCTGGAGCCTACAACAAGAATGTCAGGATCAGGAAATTCCAAGTTGGTGATATGGTGTTAAGGAAAGCATTTCAGAATACCACCAATCCTGCTGATGGGAAGTTAGCACCAAAGTGGGAAGGCCCCTATTTGATTGAAGCCGAAGCAGGAAAGGGGGCATATCGACTGCTAACAATGGAATGTGATTTGCTACCAAGAGCTTGGAATGCTGTCCACTTGAAGAAATACTTCATGTAATAAGGATCCATGATCCTTAGCTAACAAGTATCCTTGAAGGATCCTTACAGGACAGAAGATCCTCATTTTGGTAATGATCTGATCTTAAACTATTTCACTTTTTAATTATCCTATATATAAGGATAAGGATCCTGGATCCTTTATCCTCCTTTCACTTGAATCTGAGTTTTGCAGAAGGTTTAGCTATCCTTAACAAAAGATTGAGTATCCACAGAAGTATCCAGTTATTTGGGCTTGACCCCAGTTATTTAGGCTTGACCCCAGTTATTTGGGCTTGACCCCAATTATTTGGGCTAGTCCCTAGTTTTGGGCCTGTCCCCAATATCGCCAGCAGCGCACGATGATCCTGGTACAATTCATGGCAATGGGACCAGTACTCGCTTTAGGGGCTGACAATTTCATTGTACTGGCTGTATCCGGGATCCTACATATAATGGTAGACGTACCATACATCCGTTCCCAAGGTTTCTAACGTTTTCATGTTAGCTAAGGTTTTGTCATTTTCATGTCACTAAGTTTGGATAGTCGCCAGTGAGGGCCATACTCCAGTTTACACAAGATCCTTTGGGCTTGTCCCCAGTTATCCTTTGGGCTTGTCCCCAGTTACCCTTTAGGCTTGTCCCCAGTTATCCTTTGGGCTTGTCCCTAGTTATCCTTTGGGCTTGTCCCCAGTATATTGGGCTTGTCCCCAGAATTGTTGGGCTTGTCCCCAGTTACTAACTCTTCTCTTATATTTGGCTTAGTCCCAAGTTATGTTCTGTTTTAGGGTTTTGAAGTAAAACAGCCAAGGATCCTTGATCCTTACCTTTTACTAAGGTTTGTCTTTTGGTTATCCTGATTATGAATGTTAAAGGGTTGGGATCCTAACTTGGATTCTCAGGTATGATCCTTAACCACTTTGATTTTATTCATTATTCATATAAGTGACCCTTATCCTTTGACAACGGAACTAATGATCCTTAAGTTGTATAACTTTTCTAAATTTATGGGATATTTGATCCTTGATCATATCCTAAAATTTTTAAACATGATTTATTAAACTTGATAAATTCAAACAAAGTGGATAACTATAACAAGAAAATAAAGAATGCACAAGGATAACAACAAGGTAAATAGCCAAAAAGTTGAAGTTATTTTTATTCACAAAAGTTAACCCTTCGAAGGTTGTCAAAATTACCTACCCCAAGCATCTACCAGCAATACGTGGCCCGTCCGCTGGGGTAGGTAAAGGGTGTCCATTATTCATAGGTCTTTGAAGTACAGGAAATAAAAGATGGCAGGATAACAAGTGGCTTCATCCCCCAAACATAGGATCCCTCCACCACCTATTATCCTACCTATTGTCTAATGATACTTGATCCATAACCCTAGAAACTATTGTTCAAAGTACAACCCAACATTGTTTAAAACACCATAACCAAAAACTACCAAATCCTAAAAAATGGGCTCCGGCCACGTCTAGAAATATCCATCATCGCCCATTTCAGCAGCTCAAACCTTGGCTGCATCACCACCAGCATCAGCTTGATCCTTTCCACTGCCAGCGATCAACCAAGCCATGGCAAGGGAGTTGCAAAAACTCAAGGATATGATATCCAGCGTCCCAAGAGTGGTTAAACCCATTCCTGAGATTCCGGATGGGAGTCACAGGGTATCTCGCTTTGCACCACCTATATGTGATGCAGAGATACCAAAGAGGTTTCAAACACCAAACATGAAGCTCTATGATGGCACGACCGATCCAGAAGAGCATGTAGCCCAATACAGGGAGAGAATGGACATCAACCCCATTCCAGAAAGGTTAAAGGAAGCATGTCTTTGCAAGGGTTTCGGATCCACATTAACAGGATCAGCTCTTAAATGGCTTCTAAGTCTTCCTCCTTACTCTATTACTTCATTTTCTAATCTGATTAACTTGTTCAATAGCCAATTTTTATGTAGTAGGAGATTTGAATGATTAACTAGTGATTTATATAGGGTAACTCAAGGTCATAATGAATCATTAAGCGATTATATAACTAAATTCAGTAGAGAATCCTTAGAAATTCCTAACTTAGATATTGCAACAGCTGTTGAAGCTTTTAAAATGGGTTTACTTAAGGATTCACAATTCTATGATGATCTTGTAATGACACCTTGCAGGAACCTTGATGAAGTAAGAAATAGGGCCCTAAGGTTCATCCGATTAGAGGATGATAAAAGGATCCAGGAGAGACTGTCAGGATCCTCAAAGCAAGAAAAGCAAGGATCCTATTTCAAAAATAACAAACCCAAGCCATACAAAAAATCTGATAATCAGAATGTGCATGCTGTGGAACAAGAGGAAGATGATGAAGATTATCCTCCTCTTTCTGAGTATTGTTTTGCTGTTGATAATAATGAACTAATCCTTGCTATGCAGAATTTAGGTGATAAAGCTAGGTGGCCAAGAAAGAATGACAAGCCAGTTGCTACCAAAGATAAATCAAAGTGGTGTGCTTATCATGAAGACTTTGGTCATCTCACGGATGAGTGCATAACAATAAGGAAAGAGATTGATTACCTATTGAGTAAAGGATACTTGAAAGAGCTGTTCGGAAGGAAGAAATCAAGGATCCAGGATCTTAAGAAAATTCCTGAAAAAGCTCCTGTTCCACCAGCCGATGCCTAAATCATTAATTTCATCTCCGGTGGATCTGACATATGTGGCACTTCGTTTTCAGCAGCTAAGAGGCATGCAAAAGAGACAAAGATGGAGAATGGGGATAGACCTATTCGAACTTCCATTCTTACACAGGACAAAATCATATCCTTTGATGAAAATGATCGTGTGGATATACAGGATCCTCATCATGATGGTCTTGTCATTACATTATTTATCTCTAACCATTTTGTTCGCAGGATTCTCAGTGATGGGGGTAGCTCAGTGAACATTATCCAACTTGATGTCCTCAAAATAATGAACATTCCTGAATCCGAGATCATTCCAAGATCATCTGTCCTTGTGGGATTCAGTGGAGAGACCAAGAATACATTGGGGGACATCACACTTCCTATTTATATAGAGGGAGTAAATTATGTTCAAAAATTTTGTATCATTGATTGCTTATCTTACGGTAATGTTATTCTTGGCAGGCCATGGATACATGATATGAAAGCAGTCCCCTCAACTTATCATCAATGTATGAAGCTCCCTACTCCATAGGGTGTGGTGAAGATTGAGAGTGATCAGCAAGAAGCCAAGAATTGCTACACATCATCAATGAAGCCAGCCTCAAGACCTAGGGAGGCATAGCAATTAAAGTATCCTCCGAGGGATGTCCTGGAGGCGAGAGAGCAGGATGTCAAGGATATTCTGCTAAATCTAGAGGATCCTGAATCCAAGATATTTATAGGATCCGGGATCCTTGACAGTATTGAACAACATTTAGTATCCTTCTTGAGAAGAAGAAAAGCTACCTTTGCTTGGAAACATGAAGACATGACAGGTATTTCTAAAGACGTTATTACTCATAAACTTGGCATTGACAGGTCCTTCAAACCAATACATCAGAAAAAGAGGTATCCTAGTGGTTAAGTCCAAAAGAGCTGAGGATCACCTTAAGGATTTGGAAGAAGCATTTGATATCCTTGATAAATACAACATGAAATTGAATCCTTTCAAATGCCACTTTGGAGTAAAAGCTGGTAAATTCTTAGGTTACATGGTGACAAAAAGGGGGATAGAGGCAAGTCCAGAACAAATCAAGGCCATTGTGAACATCAAATCTCCTGCCAATGCTAAGAATGTGCAAAGATTGACAGGAAGAATCGCAGCCTTGAACAGATTCATCTCAAAGTCATCAGAGAAATGCAAAGAGTTCTATGAAATCCTGAGAAAGAATAAGAAGTTTGAATGGACTGAGAAACATGAAAATGCCCTCAAGGCCCTCAAGGATTACTTATCCTCAGTTCCAGCTTTGATGAAACCAGAAAATGGGGAAACACTATCCTTATACCTAGTTGTTTCTACTAAAGTAGTAAGTGTGGTCCTTGTTAAGGATCATGAAGGTACTCAACATCCCGTATACTATGTAAGTAAAAGTCTACTTGATGCTGAGTCCAGGTACTCTCATTTAGAGAAACTTATTCTTGCTTTAATCATGACATCTACTAAATTACGTCATTATTTTGAAACTCACCCTATTATTGTTAAGACTAACTTTCCAATAAAGAATGTACTCAGAAAACCTGAAATGTCAGGAAGGATGGCAAAATGGGCAGTCAAGCTTAGTGCATATGACATCAAATATGAACCAAGAACTGCCATTAAATCCCAGGCCTTAGCTGACTTTGTGGCTGATTTCAGTAGTGATCTATAAAGGGAAGCTGAATTGGAAGTTCGACAACTTGAAGAGACTAAGGATCCTTGGATACTCTTCACAGATGGAGCTTCAAATGTCAAGGGAACTAGACTAGGCATACTACTAAAATCACCATAGGGAGACATTATACCCCAATCAATTGCTTATGAGTTCCAAATAACTAATAATGAGGCTGAATATGAAGCCCTAATATCAGGTTTGCAAATTGCTAAGCATATGAGGATCAGGTATCTTGAGGTACATGTCGATTCTTTATTAATTACTAACCATTATAATGGTTCTTATGCTGTCAAAGGTGAAAGGCTAATCAAATATCTTGAGATAGTCAAGAAATTGGCAAACTCTTTTGCTTCTTTTAGTTTGACACAGGTACCCAGGGAAGAAAATGCAGAAGCTGATGCCTTAGCTAATCTTGGATCATCTTTGAAGATTCCATAAAATGTTAAGATACCCATCATTCACATCTTAACCCCTGCTATTGAGGATAACCTAGCCATGGAGATAGTGGAGGATTCTGCAATTATACCTAGTGATGATTCATAATCAAATTCAGGATCCTGGATCCTTCCAATCCTGAGATATATACAACATGGAGAAATCCCTGCTGGAGAAAATCCTAGAGCTTTCAAAGTCAAGGTATCTCAATTTACATTATTAAATAACATCTTATATAAACGATCTCTTGCAGGTCCATATCTAAGGTGCATCGAGGATCCAGAAATTCAAGAAGTTCTGAAGGATTTTCATGAAGGAGATTGTGGGAACCACACTGGGGGCAGAGCACTATTCTCAAGGATCCTCAGAACAGGATATTATTGGCCCACAATGAAGAAGGATGTTGTGGAATCTGCAAAGAAATGTGATGCTTGCCAACGACATAGCAATATCTTTCATCAACCAGCTGAGCTTCTGCATCCTATATCCTCTTTCTGGCCATTCATGAGATGGGGGATGGACATAATTGGTAAACTTCCTAAGGCACCAGGAAAAAAAGTATTCATGTTAGCTATGACTGATTACTTCTCCAAATGGATAGAAGCTGAAGCCTTTGCACAAGTCAGAGAGAAAGAAGTTATATCATTTATCAAAAGAAACATCATTACTAGATTTGGCATACCTCCTGAAATTGTTTGTGATAATGGATCCCAATTCATTGGGAGCCGAACTACTAACTTTTGTGACAGCTGGGGGATTAGAATGATAACATCCACACCAGTTCACCCACAAGCTAATGGTCAAGCAGAATCATCCAACAAGATCATCATCAACAACTTAAAGAAGAAGCTTGGATCCAAGAAAGGGAAGTGGGCAGAAAAGCTACCTTATGTATTATGAGCTGATAGAACAACTCCAAGAATGCTACTGGTCAAACTACATTTTCTTTGGTCTTTGGAGCTGAATCAGTGATCCCTACAGAGATGGTAGTTCCTACTGCAAGAACAAGCATCCGTGATCCTAAGGGAAATGCTGAAAACTTGGTTCAAGATTTGGATACCATAGAAGAACTCAGGAATTTAGCAAGGATAAGGTTGACTTGCTATCAACAAAGAATGGCTGGGGCCTACAACAAGAATGTCAGGATCAAAAAGTTTCAAGTTGGTGACATGGTGTTGAGGAAAGCATTTCAAAATACCACGAATCCTGCTGATGGCAAGCGAGCACCAAAATAGGAAGGCCCCTATCTAATAGAAGCTGAGGTAGGAAATGGGGCATATTGCTTGCTAACAATGGATGGTGATCTCTTACCAAGGGCTTGGAATGCTGTCCATTTGAAAAAGTACTTCATGTAAGTAGGATCAGGGATCCTCAGTCATGACAATATTCTGTTTAAGGGTCCGGGATCCTCAAAGGATATATGATTCTATCTTTGGTAACACTTTACTTTCATTTTCATTCATATTGCACTTATTATTTATCATAAGTCGAAGATGTTAATCAATTAACATCTATTTTCATAAAGTTTAAGCTTTTGCAGAGTCGTCATAATTTTACAGAAGATCAAAGTAGTTGGCCAACTCTCCAAAGTTTTTGGGTTTATCCCCAGTTTTTGGGTTAGTCCCCAGTCTAAGGTATCTATTACCTCCTACGAATCAGGTTCGTACACCTTCGCCAGTTGCGCACAATTATCCTAGTATAGTTCAAGGCAATGGGACCAATACCCGCTTTAGGGGCTGACAATTTCATTGTACTGGCTGTATTTAGGATCCTAAGTATAATGGTAGACATACCATACATCTGTTCCTAAGGTTTCTAACGTTTTCATGTTAGCTAAGGTTTTGGCAACGTCATGTCACTAAGTTTGGATAGTCACCAGTTTGGGCCATACTCCAGTTTACACAAGATTTTTTGGGCTTGTTCCCAGTTTTTGGGCTTGTCCCCAGATTGTTGGGCTTGTCCCCAGTTACTAATGTTTTCTTTCTAAGATGATTGGCTTAGTCCCAAGTAATATATTATTACAGGTTTCCAAAGTTAAACAGTTAAGGATCCAGGATCCTAACTTTCTGCTGGTTCTTGTATTTTGACAAAGTGGTAAGTATTAAGGATATAGGATCCTAACTTGGATTCTCTGGTATGATCCTTATTTACCTTAGCCTTATTCTTTGTTTGTTAATTATATCCTTATCCTTTGACAACAGGATATATGATCCTTGATCATATAGTATATAACCTTTTAACTTAAACTGATTTTTATATACATTTGATATCCTTTCTAACAGTTATAAACCCTAAAGTTTTGGAATGGAAATTGACAAATAAATGTATATAAAACAACATAAAATAGAAAACACAAAAGGTAGCCAAAAGTTAAAGTTTTATTTATTTATCATTTAAACCCTTTAAAAAGGTTGTTAAAATTGCCAACCCAAGCTTCTACCAGCAAAATGTGGCCCGTCCACTTGGGTTGGAAAAGGGTGTCCATATTAACAAGGTTCATAGTCATGCAGGAAATAAAAAGGCGAGGGTCATCAAAGGCTTCATCCTCCACAAACAGAAGGACCCATCCACCTTTGCTACCCACTTATTGTCCAAAGGATCAGTGATCCTTAACCCTAAAGCTATTGTCTTAAGTTATTACAGACCATCATTGTTTAAAACTTCAGAACCAAAAAACTACCAAACCATAAAAAATGGGCTCCGGCCACGTCTAGAATTTTCCATCATCGCCCATTTGTGCAGCTCACACCTTCGCTGCTTCATCCACCTTCTCTTCACCACCTTCACCACTGCCACCAGCCGTTGCCTCCTCAGGATCCTTGATTCCACTGCCTCCAACTTCGGTAGCCAGCACCCCCTCAGGTTCCTCATCATCTCCGAGCTCAACCAGCCTCTTGGTCCATGCCTCTACATCCCACTCAGACCTGTCGAAGGAAGGATCAGTAGCTTCCTTGGCCATTCAAAGCTTGATCTTTAGCATCACAACAGCAGCAGAGTGTTTGGCACCTTCCATGACCTCCATCCTCTCCTTGTTGGCAGTGATCTCAGTAAGCAGCAACTCCTTTTGCAGTGCCTTGTTCTCTTTTTCAAGCTGGGAGATCTTCTTATCCTTGGCAACTGCGATGGCCTGGAGGTCAAGGTTCTTCTATTCAGCTTCGGCCACATGTTAGTCTAGGAGGATCTGGACTTCAACAAATTTCTGCACAGAAAGAATTCAACAATCAGGATCCTTGATCCTCAAAAGAAATGTAAATTTCAGGACGCGAAATCCTTACCTCGGAGACATATTCTTGGAGTTGACGTTCCATCAGAGGGAGGCCTTCAGTGGGTTTAGCGGGTTTCTTCCTTTTGGTTCCTTTACCCCTGGTGCTAGTACCTTTGGCCTCTGGCATGCTCTGGCTTGCAGCCAGCTCCTTCTTAATAGACCGTGGGGATACATATTCCTGGATATCGCCCACGCTGAACCTGGAAGAAGATTTGGAAGATTTAACAGCACCTACAAGCACAACACACATATAAGTATTCATATCTTATTTTCATTAAACATTTATATATATACAAGTATGGATACTTACTAGACATGGTGTAGGAACCGGAGGGATCTCTTGAGAATCCTTTGCTTTGGGTTGGAATGTTCTAATGGCAAGATCAAGCTTCAAGAAAGCTTTTATTCTCTCTTCGGTGGCAGGTGACTCTTGAATATGAGAAAGTGAAATAGCTGCATAGACCAAAAGAAAGGATCAGTTATCCTCAACAGAACATAGAAGTCTTACCATGGTCCTGGCCTAAGGATCCTGTATCCTACCCAGGGTGTTCCACTTCCTTGGAAGGTGACTCCCATTTAGAATGGAGTCTCTTCTTACAAAGAAGAACTGCTTCCTCCAGTTGGAGTCATTCTTAGTGGTTTTCATAATTGGATGAGGTTGCTGGGGTTTGGATTTGAAGAGAAATCGGTGAACCATGGCTGACTAAATTGTATAATCGGCTCAACTCAGATAAGCCAATATCAATTCCCTCATGTTCTATGATGTGCTCAAGTGTCTATAAAGCTCTCCATATCATCGGCATGGCTTGGATGTAGCACAGACCAGTGAGTGTGAAGAAGCCCTGTGTGAGAGTGGGGAAAGGAGATGTAAAGCCTATGTGAAAAGGGGCTGCAGGAAAGGTGATCCAGGTCTCCGATAGACAGTCGCTCCTCATTGAAGAGTCGAAGGGTATGAAAATGGTGCCGTTCGAAAAACAGTGGCGTAACTGATCTATTTCAGGATCAGTGAAACGACAGAGTTCCATAGAGGGGTTTTTTGTTAGGCCCTGACTTTTCAGAGGGCTATCTTGTCTAGGATCCTTGGCAGGAGAGGATCGTGTGCTCATCTTTGCCATGGATTCTTAAGGAATAGGGGATCGGAAAGAAGAAAATTAGAGAGAAGGAAGAAGGAGATACCTGTGGTGATCTTCAAATGTAGATTTAAAGGGGAAGTGACTCGAATTTAAATGCATAGATCGCCCTAATCCTTATCCTATTTATAATGATTATTTGTTGCAGGGATGACTATTAGGGATGGATTTTCACATTTTGTGGATAAAGGATCCTCAAGTGCAGCCAGGATCATGGATCCCCAGTTCAGTTTGGATTAAGGATCCTCAGAAGACGTTGCAGGATTAAGGATCCAGGATCCTCATTATGATCCTTATACTAACAGTTGTTTCCATTATATTTGAACTTGTTTTGCAGGAGTATTCGAGTGGGACTTGGTCTTGCCGAGATTCCCAGGGAATATGCCCTCTAATTCTGCACGTGCATGGCCTTCATGAACATTGTGGAGATCGTGGGAAGCTAGCATCTTTTTCGGATTGTTAGTTAGCTTAGTTAGTTTCTATTTTTAATGGGGATAACGAGCTTGATAGTGAAATAATTAGCAACACACACTACTCTCGAGAACTCTCTGCAACTTATTGGCGATTACACACTTATTGCACTCTAGTGATCCTTGTAACAAGCTTGTTATCATCTCGATTTGTACACATTGTTTGTTTAATATAGTTGGTGATCGGTAGTTTCCATCACCCGAGGTTTTTTGTGCCGGAGATCATACATTGATGAAGGGCTTTTTCCTTGTATAAATCCTTGTGTCTAGCATTCATTTCATTCATATATTGTTCATACATTTGTTTACTAATTCAAGCATCACACCTCACAAAATCAGATTTGGTTGTATTATCCTTGTGTGATTTTTGACCAAAACAGTTTGGCGCCCACCGTGGGGCAATTGGTGCTTAATTTCTGAGAAATTTTGTTCATTTCATTCATTTCGGTTCATTACCTTCAACCATATGGCTTCCAAGGGAAAAAAAACACTTCAAGCTCCATGCCGGCGATCACCTCTTCACAGGGCATTCCACCTTTGCCTCCTGCACCTCCTGGATCCCAGAAGAATGCTGAGAATGCTGCGAAGAAACAAACCCCCATTTTCCCGAAACCAACTTATGCTGCTTCTTCTGGTCCTACTAACAATGATCTTTATTCTTTGATTTTGCAGATGAAGGATTACATGCAGCAGCAGGACAAAACCAATGACAGGATCCTTTAAGAAATTGATGAAATCAAGAAATTGAAGAGATCAGCGGAGGATCACTCTCAATTGATGCCTAGATCACTGAACTTTGATTCTCCAGCCATAACTGCCCAGCACTCCACAACCTCAGGCGTTCAATACCAGGGTGGATCATCGAGTACACGCTATGGATCATCGGCAATGACACAGGCTCAAGGATCCTACATTCAGCCTTTAGGATCCTCTCTTCGGCCTCAAGGATCCTCCTTTCAGCATCAAGGATCCTTTTTCGGTTCTGGAGGATATATGGGAGCGCAGACGGTTCAAGGATCCTCATTCCAGGGTCAGGGATCCTCTTCTCAGGTTCAAGGATCCTCTCAGATTCAAGGATCCTCCTCTCAGGTTTAGGGATCCTCATCTCAGGTTTACGGATCCATGGATTATCCTCCAAGACCCCCAGTCTCGGTGTATCAAGGATCCAACATCTTTCAGGATCAAGGATCCTTAAGGAGTGCAGAACCCAGAAGTTCAGAGATTCATTTGGGAGACTTCATACCTATGCAAACTATCACTTCATCTGGTCCCTCAATCCTACCAGAATCTCGCCAATATGTATTCACATCAGGAATTCCAAACATGAATCCTTCAGGAGGTAACACTTTAAATAATTCTTATAATACTAACCATGGCTTTGTGCAGGATACAGGCATCAACCAAGCTATGGCTAGGGAATTGCAGAAACTCAAGGATATGATAGCCAGCGTTCCAGGAGTGGTTAAGCCCATTCCTGAAATTCTAGATGGAAGCCACAAGATATCTCGCTTTGCACCACCTATTTGTGATGCAGAGATACCAAAGAGGTTTCAGATACCAAGCATGAAGCTCTACGATGGTACGACTGATCCGGAAGAGCATATAGCTCAATACAGGGAGATAATGGAGATCAATCCCATTCCTGAGAGGTTAAAAGAAGCATGTCTATGCAAGGGTTTCGGATCCACACTGACATGATCAGCTCTTAAATGGCTGCTAAGTCTTCCCCCTTTCTCTATTACTTCATTTTCCAATCTAGTTAATTTGTTTAATAGCCAATTCTCATGTAGTAGAAGGTTTGAACGTTTAACATGATCTATATAGGGTAACACAGGGTCAAAATGAATCACTTAGAGATTATATTACTAAATTCAGTAGAGAATCCTTGGAAATTCCTAACCTGGATATAGCTACGGCTGTAGAAGCCTTCAAAATGGGTTTACTTAAGGATTCACAGTTCTATGATGATCTTGTCATGACCCCTTGCAGGAACCTTAATGAAGTAAGAACCAGGGCCCTTAGATTCATCCTCCTAGAGGATGATAAAAGGATCCAAGAAAGACTGGCAGGATCCTCGAAGCAGGAGAAGCAAGGATCCTACTTCAGGAACAACAAATCCAAACCATACAATAGATCTGATAACCAGAACGTGCATGCAGTGGAGCAAGAAGAGGATGATGAGGATTATCCTCCCATTTCTGAATATTGCTTTTATGTTGATAACAATGAAATAATCCTTGCAATGCAGAATCTAGGTGAAAAAGCAAGATGGCCCAGATAGAGTGATAAGCCAGCTGCAACAAAAGACAAATCCAAATGGTGTGCATATCATGAAGATTTCGACCATCTCACTGAAGAATGCATAGCACTCAGGAAGGAGATTGGTTATTTATTAAGCAAAGGGCATTTGAAGGAGCTTCTCGAAAGAAAAAAGTCAAGGATCTAGGATCCTGAAAAAGTTCCTGAAAGAGCTCCTGCTCCCCCAGCAGATGCACAGATTATCAACTTCATATCTGGTGGATCAGATATTTGTGGCACTACCTTCTCAGCAGCCAAGAGGCATGCCAAAGAAACGAAGATGGATAATGGGGACAGACCCATTCGAACCTCGATCCTTACACAGGAGAAAGTTATAACCTTTGATGAGGATGATCGTGTGGATATTCAGGATCCTCACCATGATGGTCTTGTTATTACTTTATTTTTATCTAACCATTTTGTTCGCAGGATTCTCATAGATGGAGGAAGCTCAGTGAACATCATTCAACTTGATGTTCTTAAAAAGATGAACATCCCTGAATCAGAAAGTATCCCAAGTCATCAGTCCTTGTGGGATTCAGCGGAGAAACTAAGAACACATTAGGGGACATTAAACTTCCTATTTACATAGAGGGAGTTAATTCTTTTCAAAAATTTTGTTTTATAGATTGCTAATCCTGTTGCAATGTTATCCTTGGCAGGCCATGGATACATGACATGAAAGCAGTTCCATCTACATACCATCAATGTGTGAAACTCCCTACTCCATGGGGTGTGGTGAAGATTGAAAGTGACCAACAAGAAGCTAAAAATTGTAACATTTCATCAATGAATCCAACCTCAAGACCTAGGGAGCAATAGCAATTAAAGTATCCTCCAAGAGATGTCCTAGAGGCAAGAGAACAAGATGTCAAAGATATCCTGATGGATCCTTAGGATCCTGAATCCAAAGTTTTTATAGGATCCGGGATCCTCAACGATATTGAAGAGGATCTAGTATCCTTCTTGAAGAGAAGAAAAACTACCTTTTCCTGGAAGCATGAAGACATGACATGTATCTCTAAAGATATTATCAGTCATAAACTTGGCATTGACAGGTCATTCAAACCCATACATCAAAAGAGGAGGAAGCTTGCACCTGAGAGGAATGCCATCATCCAGGAGGAGGTAGATAAGCTGCTCAGAGCAGGTATGATTAGAGAGGTTAAGTATCCAAGGTGGTTAGCCAATGTGGTTGTTGTTCAAAAGAAAAATGGAAAGTGGAGGGTATGTGTCGATTTTACCGATTTAAACAAGGCATGTCCCAAGGATCCTTTCCCATTACCCCACATTGACTCCATGGTGGATGCTACCGCGGGTCATGAGTTGTTGACCTTCATGGATGCTTCATCTGGATTTCAACAAATTCAGATGGAACCATCTGATCAAGATGATACAGCCTTCATGACCCCTACTGGTATCTATTGTTATATTGCTATGCCATTTGGACAAAGAAATGCATGTGCTACATACCAAAGGCTAGTCAATATGATGTCTAAGGAACAAATAGGACACACAATGGAAGTCTATATAGACGACATGGTGGTTAGGTCCAAGAGAGCTGAGGATCACCTTAGAGATTTGGAGGAAGCCTTTGATATCCTTGATAAATTCAATATGAAATTGAATCCTTCCAAGTGTCACTTTGGTGTAAAAGCAAGCAAGTTCCTAGGTTACATGATGACAAAGAGAGGCATAGAGGCAAGTCCATAACAAATCAAGGCGATTGTGAATATTAAGTCTCCTGCCAATGCCAAGGATGTGCAAAGATTGACAGGAAGGATCGCAACCTTGAACAGGTTCATCTCAAAGTCATCAGAGAAATGCAAGGAGTTCTATGACATCCTGAGAAAGAACAAGAAATTAGAGTGGACAGAAAAGCATGAGAATGCTCTCAAATCCCTTAAGGATTACCTATCCTCAGCTCCTGCCTTAATGAAACCAGAAAAAAGGGGATATATTATCCTTATATTTGGCAGTCTCTTCTAAAGCAGTAAGTGCGGTCCTTGTTAAGGATCATGAAAGTACACAACATCATGTATATTATGTAAGTAAAAGTTTGCTTGATGCTGAATCCAGGTATTCACATTTAGAAAAACTTATCCTTGCTTTGATTATGGCATCAACTAAATTACGCCATTATTTTGAAACACATGCTATTATTGTTAGAACTAACTTTCCAATTAAGAATGTTCTCAGGAAATCTGAAATGTCAGGAAGGATGGCTAAATGGGCAGTAAAGCTTAGTGCTTATGATATAAGATATGAGCCAAGAACTGCCAATTAAATCCCAAGCCTTAGCTGACTTTGTGGCAGATTTCAGTAGTGATCTACAAAGGGAAGCTGAGTTGGAAGTTCAACAGCTTGAAGAGACTAAGGATCCTTGGATACTCTTCACAGATGGGGCTTCAAACATCAAAGGAACTGGACTAGGAATACTACTAAAATCGCCACAGGGGGACATAATACCCCACTCAATAGCTTGTGAGTTTCAAACTACTAATAATGAGGCTGAATATGAAGCCTTGATAGTTGGTTTGCAAATTGCCAAGCACATGAGGATCAGGTATCTTGAGGTACATATAGATTCATTGTTAATCACTAATCACTTTAATGGTTCTTATGCTGTTAAAGATGAAAGACTAATCAAATATCTAGAGATAGTCAAGAAATTGGCAGACTCTTTTGCTTCTTTTAGTTTGACACAGGTACCCAGAGAAGAAAATGCAGAAGCTGATGCTTTGGCTAACCTTGGATCATCATTGAAGATTCCAGAGGATATTAAAATTCCTATAATCCATATTTTGACTCCTGCTATTGAGGATCACACAACTATGAAAATAGTAGAGGATTCTGCAATCATACCTAGTGATGGTGCACAATCACATTCAGTATCCTGGATCCTTCCAATCATGAGATATATACAACATGGAGAGATTCCTACATGAGAAAATCCCAGAGCTTACAAAGTGAAGGTATCTCAATTTATAATATTAAATAACATGTTATATAAACAGTGTCTTGCAGGTCCATATCTAAGGTGCATAGAGGATCCTGAAATTCAAGAAGTCCTAAAGGATTTTCATGAAGGAGATTATGGAAACCACACTGGGGGCAGAGCACTGTTCTCAAGGATCCTTAGGACAGGATACTATTGGCCTACTATGAAGAATGATGCTGTAGATTATGCCAAGAGATGTGATGCTTGTCAGAGACATAGCAATATCCTTCATCAACCAGCAGAGCTCCTGCATCCTATATCCTCTTCTTGGCCATTCATGAGATGGGGAATGGATATAGTTGGTAAACTTCCAAAAGCACTAGGAGGAAAAGTGTTTATGCTAGCTATGAGTGATTACTTTTCCAAGTGGATAGAAGCTGAAGCCTTTGCTCAAGTCAGAGAAAAAGAAGTGATATCCTTTATTAAAAGAAACATTATTACCAGATTTGGTATCCCTTCTGAAATTGTTTGTGATAATGGATCCCAATTTGTTGGGAATAGAACTACTAACTTTTGTGACAGTTGGGGGATTAAGATGATAATATCAACACCAGTCCACCCACAAGCTAATGGTCAAGCAGAATCATCTAACAAGATCATCATCAACAACTTGAAGAAGAAGCTTGGATCCAAGAAAGGAAAATGGGCAGAAGACCTACCTTATGTGTTATGGGCTGATAGAACAGCTCCCAAGAATGCTACTGGCCAGGCTCCATTTTCTTTAGTGTTTGGAGCAGAATCAGTGACCCCAACAGAGATGGTAGTCCCTACTGCAAGAACAAGCATCCGTGATCCTGAAGGAAATGCTGAAAACTTGGTTCAAGACTTGGATACTATAGAAGAACTCAGGGATTTGGCAAGGATAAGATTGGCTAGCTGTCAACAAAGGATGGCTGGATCTTATAACAAGAATGTCAGGATCAGAAAATTTCAAGTTGGCGACATAGTGTTGAGGAAAGCATTCCAAAATACCACGAATCCTGCTGATGGCAAGCTAGCACCAAAGTGTGAAGGCCCCTATCTTATTGAGGCTGAGGCAGGAAAGGGGGCATATCGGTTATTAACAATGGAGGGTGATTTGCTACCAAGAGCTTGGAATGCTGTCCATTTAAAAAGATACTTCATGTAAGAAGGATCCAGGATCCTTAATCATCCTCATGTCCGGTATGCACGAAGGATCCTTAGAGGATATATGATCCTCATTCTGGTAATGATTTGATTCTAATTAACTTAATCCTTTAATCTATTTTATTACAAGGAGAAGGATGCAGGATCCTTTATACTTTTTCACAAAGTTTTGAGTTTTGCAGAAGTTTATGCATCCTTGATAAAGGACCAAGTATCCACAGAAGTCTCCTAAGTTTTATGGGCTTGCCCCCAGTTTTATGGGTTTATCCCCAGTTTGTTGGGTTTGTCCCTAGTTTAAGGTATCCACTACCTTCGCCAGTAGCGCACGATTATCCTGGTGCAGTTAAAGGCAATGGGACCAGTACCCGCTTTAGGGGCTGACAATTTCATTGTACTGGCTGTATTCGGGATTCTAAGTATAATGGTAGACGTACCATACATCCGTTCCTAAGTTTTCTAACGTTTTCACGTTATCTAAGGTTTTGGCATTTTCATGTCAGTAAGTTTGGATAGTCACCAGTAAGGGCCATACTCCAGTTTACACAAGATCCTTTGGGCTTGTACCTAGTTTTTTGGGCTTTTCCCCAGTTTATTGGGCTTATCCCCAGATTGTTGGGCTAGTCCCCAGAAACTAACTCTTCCTTTTGCAGTTGGCTTAGTCCCAAGTTATGTTTTATTTCAGGTTTCTATAGCTAAACAGTTAAGGATCCTGGATCCTAACTTCATACAAGGGTTTGTTTTATGGTTATCATGATTATAAGTATTAAGGATTTAGGATCCTAACTTGGATTCTCTGGTATGATCTTTATTTACTTTAATTTTATTCTTGATTTATCTGCATCACCCTTGGTCTTTGACAATAGGATATATGATCCTAAAATTATCTCACTTTTTAAACTTTTCTATTATATGATATTTGATCCTTGATCATATCCTAAACTTTTTAACATAAACTAATCCTTATACTTTCATTATTAACTTCTGGGTTCAAAGTAATATGCAATAATAATTGAAAGGTAAATAGACACAGAATGAACAACACAAGATAGCCAAAAGTTAAAGTTTTATTTATTCATCCATACTTAAACCCTTTAAAGGTTATCAAAATTACCTACCCTGGCATCTACCAGCAATACGTGGCTCGTCCGCTGGGGTAAGTAAAGGGTGTCCATATTAACAAGGTCTAAGTGTAGGAAATAAAGATGGCAGGATAATAGTGGCTTCATCCCCCAAACAGAGGATCCCTCCACCAACAATCATCGTACCTATTGTCCCAAGGATCTGTGATCCTTAAACCTAAATACTATTGTTCAAAGCACAGACCAACATTGTTTAAAAACACCATCAAACAAAACCATTAAACCATAAAAAATGGGCTCCGGCCGCGTCTAGATAAATCCATCATCGCCATTGTTGCAGCCTACACCTTCGCTGCATCACCACCACCAACTGCTTCTTCCACTGGATCCTTCATCCCACTGCTACCAGCCTCAATTGCCAAGACCTCCTCAACTTCCTCTTCATCATCCAGCTCCGCCAGCTTCAGCTTCCAAGCCTCCTGATTCCAGGCAGACCTGTCAAAAGAAGGATCCTCAGCCTCCTTAGCCATTTGAAGCTTGATCTTGAGCATAGCGATTGTAGCAGAGAGCTTTCCCCCTTCCATCACCTCCTCCTTCTCCTGCTGAGCTGTGATCTGGGTCAGGACCAACTCCTTCTTTGCCAGGTTAAGATCCTTCTCAAGGGAGGAGATCTTTTTGTCTTTGGCCAGGAACATCTGCTGGAAGTCAAGGTTCTTCTACTCAGCCTCTGCCAGACTATGATCCAGGAGCATTTGGATTTCAGCAAATTTCTGCATAAAAGGAGCATAAGATCAGGATCCGTTATCCTCAGAGACATACTCCTCGAACTGGTGTTGGATCAGAGGGAGGCCTTCAAGGGACTCAGAGGTTTTTCTTTTCTTGGCACCCTTGCCCCGCGTGCTCATGCCTTTAGGGTTGGGAATGCAGGGACTGGCAACTAGTTCCTTCTTGATGGACTTAGAGGAAGCAAATGTGTCAAGGTCACTGACACTGAACCTGAAAGCTGATCTTGAGGATTTTCCAGCGCCTACAAATGCAAAACACAGATAAGTATTCATATTTTACATTCATTTAAATATTTATTCATACATAGATTTGGATACTTACTTGACATTGTGAAGGAACCGGAGGATGCTTCTTGTGAATCCTTTGTTTTGATTTGAAATGTCCTTATAGCAGGATCAAGCCTCCAGAAAGCAACGAGTCTTTCTTTTGTTGCAGGGGTTTCTTGAATGTGAGAGATCGAAATAGCTGCACAGCAAAATCAGAAAGAAGGATCAGTTATCCTTAAAAGAAAAAGAGTCCTACTATGATCCTTGTCCAAGGATCCTATATCCTACCCTGGGTGATCCATCTTTTGGGAAGGTCTTTCCCATCTGGAATTGAGTCCCTCCTTACAAAGAAGAACTGGTTCCTCCAATGGGTATCATTTTTGGTGGTTTTGAGGATTGGATGAGGTTGACCGGGTTTGTGTTTAAACAGAAAGCGATGAGAACCGTGGCTAACAAGGTTGTATATTTGACTCAACTCAGACATCCCTAATTCGACACCCTCTTGCTCTATGATGTATTCAAGGGTATTAAGAACTCTCCACATCATGGGCGTGGCCTGTATGTAGCACATGCCCATGAGTGTGAAGAAGGATTGTGTAAAAGCAGAGAAAGGATAAGAAAACCCTATCAGAAAAGGGGTGGCCGGAAAAGTGACCCAACTATCAGAAAAACAGTCACTCTTCATTGAAGAGTCAAAGGATCTGAAGACGGCTTCAGCCGGAAAGCAATAACGAATCCGATCAATCTCAGTATCGGTAAAACGTCAGAGTTCCAGCGAAGGGTTTTTGGTAACACCTTGGCTCTTCAAAGCGTTGTCTTTCTTAGGATCCTTGGCAGGTGAGGATCAGAGAACCATCTTAGCCATGGATGCTCGGAGAAAACAGGATCAGAATAGAAGAATTTAAAGAGAAGGAAGGAGAGAATACCTGTTTGATCTCCGGATGAAGATTTAAAGGAGTGAAGCGCTCGAATTTAAATGCATCTTGATCCTTATCTCTAACTCTGAATTTATAATGATGATTTTGCAGGAAGTCTTGTCGCTGACGTCACGTCCACAACGGCTAGTCCGATTACAACGGCTATATTTACGATAACCAATTTGTTTGAGATAAGGCAGAAAATATGACTCATTTAGTTATATTTAATTCCTCATATTTTGGGGCTAATTGTTAGGGATGGATTTTCACATTTTGTGGATAAAGGATCCTCAAGTGCAGCCAGGATCACGGATCCTCAGTTCAGTTTGGATTAAGGATCCTCAGAAGATGTTGCAGGATTAAGGATCCAGGATCCTCATTATGATCCTTATACTAACAATTGTTTCCATTATATTTGAACTTGTTTTGCAGGAGTATTCGAGTGGGACTTGGTCTTGGCGAGATTCCAGGGGAATATGCCTTCTAATTCTGCACGTGCATGGCCTTCATGAACGTTGTGGAGATCGTGGGAAACTGGCATCTTTTTCGGATTGTTAGTTAGCTTAGTTAGTTTCTATTTTTAATGGGGATAACGTGCTTGATAGTGAAATAATTAGCAACACACACTACTCTCGAGAACTCTCTGCAACTTATTGGTATTTACACACTTATTGCACTCTAGTGATCCTTGTAACAAGCTTGTTATCAACCCGATTTGTACACATTGTTTGTTTAATATAGTTGGTGATCGATAGTTTCCATCACCCGAGGTTTTTTGTGTCGGAGATCATACATTGATCAAGGGCTTTTTCCTCATATAAATCCTTGTGCCCAGCATTCATTTCATTCATATATTGTTCATACATTTGTTCACTAATTCAAGCATCACACCTCACAAAATCAGATTTGGTTGTATTATCCTTGTGTGATTTTTGAACAAAACAATGACTATTGCTGACATCAGCCTGTAACGGCTGTATCCACTTGCAACGGTTAGTCCGCATATTCTTGAAACATGAGTATCTGATTAAATTTCGACTAGTCATGTTTGGGGGCAATTGTTAGGGATATAATTTTATTGGTTATGGATCACGAATCCTCAGTATAGCCTGGGTTAAGATCGTCAGTTCAGTATGGATCAAGGATCCTCAAGAAATGGTACAGGGAGGCTAAGGATCCAAGATCCTCTTTATTATTCTAAACTAACAATTGTTTCCATCATCCTTTAGCTTGTTTTGCAGGTGTATTCGAAGGAGACTTGGTCTTGCCGAGATTCTAGGGGAATATGCTCCACATTTGTGCACGTGCAAAAGCTTCATGACTGTTGTGGTGATCGTGGGGAAGCTAGCACATATTTCGGATAGTTAGTTTGTTAGACTTTTTCTATTTTTGAAGGGGATAACAAGCTTTATTTAGAAATATAGTGACACACATTCACACATTCGAACTCTCTACAAATAGTTGGCGATTACACACACTATCACACTAGCAATCATTGTATCAAGCTTGTTATCATCCAAAGTTGTAGAATTTATTGTTCAATATAGTTGATAGTGATAGTTTTCATTATCCGAGGTTTTTTATGCCGGGGATCATTCATTGATCAAGGGCTTTTTCCTCGTATAAAACCTTGTGTTCATCATTCATTTCATTCATTTCTTGTTTACACATTTGTTCATTTAATCAAGCATCTAACCTCACAAAAATCAGATTTGGTTACATTATCCTTGTGTGATTTTTGACCAAAACAATACTCATTGTAGATCTAACACAAATCACAACAAGATATCCAAACCAGATGTATTAACCCTAAAACTTGTCTTAGATTAATTACAAAAAGTTTCAAATGATCTACACAACTACTAGAGATCATCAACACCATAATTTATTAGAACAAACTAACATCTATCATACACAATAATCAAATTCAATATGAATTCGATAAACTCTCATATTAAACCATAATCGCCTAAAGTAGAGAGAGAATGATCTAAAGTGTATGTGTAATATATTTGGGAATCATGAGCTGGAATGGAGCTTCAAGTTATATAGGAAGTCTTGGTCTTGACCTAGTGGCGTCTCTAAGAATTCACGTACCCTGTTCGAGCTCGAAAAATGTGCCCATATGCTTTAGCGAAAAACAATACAATTACGAAAATGACAAAAATTGTAGTATTTGATAAACAATGCAATTATGATAATGACAAAATCAGAGTATTCTAATGAGTTAACTATCATAACAACTAATAAGTTAATAGCTAACCAATCATAGTATTCGTACATACCGCTTGTTTTCTCTTTTGTCGTTTTTGCCATCCGGATGCTTGTTTAGGAGCTATTAACGCCTAACAAGAATAATCAACGTTCAATTAACAATAATGATCGATGTTTCACAATCACAATTTCGAGATTAATCAAGAATTCAATACTCAACAACAATCAATAATCTTAATCTTATAATCAACAATCATAATTGAAGCTTAACAATAATTAATGGACTAACAGTTTAACACAATTACACAATAAGTCAATAACACTAAACGAAGGGACCTCTTCTGAATCTTCTGACTTTATGTTCGAAAATCAGAATTTCAGAATCAACGTGTGATGTTCTTGTTCGCAGCAGGCCAATAGCTTCTGATGTTGTTCTTGTTCGCAGCAGGCCAACAGCTTCTAAATCGCCCAGCCCAGGCCAACGAAGTTCTAAAGAATGATAAATTGATGATTTTCTTTGTCTGATAAGTTTTTTGTTCGTCCTTTCAGATTTTAGAAGACCAAGAAATTTTCGATAATCAACGACGATTCAACATCAATTGGCCCTGTGTTTTATTATTTTTATTAAAATCATATTAGTATTAGGCCCAATAAACCTAATGTCAAGTGGGCTAAATTATAAACCATAGAATAATATTTGATAATGGGCCTATATTGGAATTGGTATGTACTTACAGTTTTTTTTTAAAATAACATATATATATATATATATATATATATATATATATATATATATATATATATATATATATATATATATGGGTAAGATCAAATAAAAAGTGGATTTTGCCTAAGTAGGATGAGAATGAATTTTAACCATTCATTTTTCAAATCAATGGTTAAGATGAAAGTGTAGGAGAAAGGAGGAGTGCAAGGGTATCTTGGGAAAATCCTATTTATGGACTTTCTCTCTCCACATGCAAGGCACATGCATATTCCACGCCAATTTTTTAAACGTTCATAACTTTTTTATACGACATTATTTTTTCATAAAAATTTCACCATAAAATCGAGCGTCTTTTTATCTTTAATTTGAGTACCATATTGCTATATAAAATATGAAGACTAAAAAAACCCACTAAATTGTGTTGTATTTCTATGTTGTATAACATTTTTTGTGCTTGATTTTTGTACTATATTTTTGTGCTAAATTTTTTGTGCTGGATTTTTTTTGTACTACATTTTTTGCTGAATTTTTTTGTGCTATATTTTTTGTACTAAAATTTTTTTGTGCTATATTTTTTTGTACTACATTTTTTGTGCTATATTTTTTCGTACTAGATTTTTTGTACTATATTTTTTTTTAAAAAAGGGTGCCGTATGTCATTTTCACTTCTATTTATAAGGACCAAAATGCCCTTCATTCCTACTTATTAGGAGTGCCACATGTCATCATCACAATCCTTCTTAGGCTACTTAGGCAAAATTCACTTTTTAATGGATCCTTCCCTATATATATATATATATATATATATCAATTTTTTTTTAAAATCACATGCCTTTCAAAATCACGGGCCTTGTGCGGAGGTCCTCCCCACACACCATCATAGTCGGCTCTGTCTTGACCCGACGAACAACCCAAACCCACGAACCAACTTCTAAAGCCTTCAGCCTACGCAACTTGTTTGAGCCCATTTCTCCTCCAAGCCACCCAAGTCCATTCTCCTTTCACGAAATCCATTATTCATCGCCCAATACACAAAACACAAAAATATAACATAAGTAAAATAAATAAGGATAATGAAGTTGATTATATTTATAGATGTATTTTATAACCCTCCCCCCACCACACACACACGATTTCGTTACCTAAAAGGATCAAACATACTGAGTTGATTCACATAAAACTTGATGTTGTTGAACCAACACGCCCTTAGTGAATATATCAGCCAATTGTTTTATTGAACCCACACCAACAATTTTAATAATTTATTTAGAGATTTGCACTCTTAAGAATAACAAATCCACCTTAAAATGCTTTACCCGGTCATTAAATACTGGATTTGCAGCAATAGAAATTGTCGTTTTATTATTACAATACAACTCAACTGGAAATCTCACAGTAACACCCAACTCTTCTAACACATTATTTAACCACATGATCTCACATGCAATGGAACACATTGACTCGTATACAACCTTAGCTAAAGACCTAGAAATAGTTGATTGTTTCTTACTTTTCCGAACCACCAAGTTGTTTCCAAGAAATATACATGACCTAGTAATAGACCTACGAGACCCAAGGCACTTGCCCCAATCTGAGTTCACATATGCTAATAAAGTAAAGAGAAAAGTGCAATTTGCATCTCCTAACTTTTTTTGCCACCTGTGTGCTTGTGGTTTTTAAGTTTAACATTATGCGCCCTTTCCATTATTTAGTTATTAACTAGCCGTTAAATGAGTGTTGAAATTACTACTTTACCGCTACCCACACTCTTTTCCCCGTTCTCTTCTCTCATCGCTTCTCTCTATCTCTCTCTAGAAAACTATCATTCACCACCACCACCACCACCATCATCACCTGCCACCACCACCCCTCACCATCTAGCACTAATACCAACACCACCTTCCAACTAATGCACCCATCTTCCTCCAAATACCCCATCTTCACACCCCTTTGGACCAAACACCCACATACCGTTGGTATGTCTCTAGTGAACAAACCCTACCATTTCATACCCCTGATATGGTGAAATCACCGATTCCATCAACATTGGAGTGTAACACCCCTAAAACAGGTTTGGTAATTAAACCAAGTTAATTGTGATGAACGGGTAAAATACCGTTAGAGGTAAAAGTGAACCCGATAAATATTAGGATTTAATTAAATAAACCTAATGTAAAATAAAGGATAAACAAATGCTCTTAGCAATCAAAGTCTTAAAAGGCTCGGGCTACTGAGACTTAAAATTTAAAACAGGTCAGTCGTACCCGGTAACGCTCAAAACCAAAATTTATTAACTAGTACATTTTTATGTATGCCATGAGATAAAAATAACTATGTTATCTAACTTAGTTAGATGTAGATTTAAATACTAAGAGATAAATGAGTTATTAAGCAAACAAAATACTAACCAAACCTAAGGGACTAAAATTGGTTAAGTCTAAAAGGAGAAAATATAAAATGGAAAAGAAATTAAAACACACACACATGTGTGTGTGAGTCGTACATAGAGAGAGGGGGGGGGGGGGAAGACTTCCCTCAAAATCTCAAGAAAATAACAAAATCAAAGAAGGTTTCAACATATAATTGATGCATGATCTTAAATTCGTGATCATCTACGATTACCAAGCATGAGGTATGTGGTATAACTTGATTTGGTGAATTTCATGTGAAGAGGAACTTGAAGGTGATAACCTTGAGTTCATTTTTATTGTTAGTATGATGAAATTGATTATGTTTTGATGTTCATAACCAACATACTTTCTTGTATGAGTAAAATACTTGAACATTTAATGATTAATTAAGTGTTCATACATGACTTGAAATGTGTTCTGATAATATGATGAAATTAAGGTAATACTAGTGTTATAAGCTCCATGTTTACTAGTTTGTGTGAAGAACTTGAATAGTTTAGATGTTGAGATAAATGAATTTGTTGAGACTAAAAAAAACATAGTAATGTTGGTTAGTAAATTTAGCTAAAATGATGGGCTAAAAATAATGCTCACCAAGTGTTTGATATAATGCTTAAATGAGTTCTACTAAACTTGTTAGTGCATAAATATGTCAAACTGGCCTTTAATAGAATTGAAGGTGAAATATGGTATAAAAAGTCCATAAAGGTGATAGTCATGGTATAGATGACTAATCTAACCATCTTGTGGATATTGTATTATAGTTTGACTCTTGATAAGCTAGGTGGGAGCTTGGAAATGAATGGGTCAAAAGGATCAAAGACGCGGAAAGCATGATCGGATGCAAAGTAAGTAAAACTTACACCTCCTAGATTAGAAGCTTTGTTTTTAAATGAAAAGTAGATGGTTAAAATCAATGATTTGTATAACAACCCTCCAAAATATTTTCGACACCCCTAAATATATTTAAAATATCCCAATATGTCTTAAAGCATACCCTGTAAATGAAAACCGAGCCCAAAATACCTTTAATTTTGAAAAAATAAAATAAAATCCAGAAAATAGGGTGCTCGCGGGCCGCGTAGCCCTTGGCTACCTCTTACGCGGGGCGCGATAGCCAGTCACCAGGGCGACACCCTGAGCTGCCACGTGGCAGCAACGTGTTTGACCTAGTGCGATGACCCGGACAAGCTAGGCCCTACTACCCCTATGTCGCGGGCCGCGTAAGAAGACCTTTGAGTCTTTGCGGGCCGCGAGGGACTGAGAAATCAACCCTATAAATGGAGGCCATCGACCTTCAGTCCAGATCGCTCATTTCTTTTCTCTCTCTCGAATTTCCACATAGTTAAAGCTATTCTCGGGTATAATACCCCCCTAAATAACGAAGTTCTGCCTCGTTGTAAGTATCATAACCCCTGTTACGTATTAGATACGCTTCCCGATTGATCCAGGGTTCCGTAACGGCTGTCGTGGTTCTACCCGACGTAGTCGTTGGAATGCCGTCTCGGGGAGGGTATCATTAATATAAATATCGGGTTATTATACTAACGCGTGTACATTTGTGTAATTAATAGATAATCACCAGAAAATTCTTAAGGAAAACCCTAAGACAGCAATGTGAGTAATCTCCTTTTTTCTAAACTGTTTTTACAAAACCTCACTTAATTAATGATATATTAAACATTGATTGAGTATTTGTATTCTACAATTATCATCGGTATGTTGGGGTTTTGTATACAAAATTTGTTACTACATTGTGAGTAGTAACATGGCCACAAGTCGGGTTGACAGTACAGTGGGTGGTAATTAAAGTAGATGGAAACAAATGTAATTGCGCGACCGCCCTCAATACTGTACAATGGTTTTTATAAGTGTTGATTAAATTGGGATTCACTCACCAGTATTTCCCACTGACAAAATGTTTTTAAACACGTTTCAGGTAACAAAATGTGAAAGCCAAATAGAAGCCAGCTGGACAGAACTGAAGGCTTAGAAAAGTGGCTATAAAGTTACCTAAAATAAAGAGATGTTTTATTTGAATAAAATAGGGTTTATCCCTATGAAAATGTGTGTACTTGAAACTTGGGATTTTCCCATATGTTTAATATTACAAAAGGCGTGGTATTTTACTCTAATAAAATATTTCCTAACTACGATCCTGATGAAAGTTCCGCTGCCAAAATGATAAACACCGATACCACCAAAACTGTCCGCGGCGGCCCGTTCCCGGGTAGTTAGGGGACGGGGGTTGCGACAGAAGGTGGTATCAGAACTAAGCCACTGATTCAGCCACATAAGTGTTCTGCTGACACCCACATATTATTCAAAGTGTTAGGAAATAAATTACGGAAATACGTGCATATCTGTATTTTATTGTTGTGTGATATTTGACTATTTGTTAGTTTACAGTATGAGTGACCATGGACATTCCGACGTCTACCGTCAGTTGTCCAGCTCACCTAGGAGCGAAGGCACCTCTTCACAACCTGCCCTCTCAGGGTATTCAGCTGACAATGAAGATGGGATATTCGTGTTTAAGGCTCAGTCTGAAGAGCCATTCCCTCCTAAAAAGAGAGGATGGTTCAGTAGAGGAGCGCATGAACGTAGAAAGAGGATGAAAAAGTTGCAACACCAGCGAGCTTTAGCAGCCATTAAGAGAGAAATAGATGCTTACACCCAGGATATGCTCAATAGGAGTTTAGCAAATTTCTATATCTTAGCAACCACAGCTGCTGACCCTAACCTTGAGCAACTCATTGCACCCCAGCCCTTACCACTATTTCCCGCTCAGTTAATGGAAATTGAAAACAACCCAGAAAACCAAATCCCAATGCCTGAATTCAACCCAACTGAGATACCTAGTATACCAGCACCCAATCCCTTAGACCCAAACTATGATCCGTTGTTAGACGACCATAGGGACTACCAGCAACGTTACCCAATACCATAAGACACACCTATGCCGAACCTAGCAGCCTTCCCAGATTTGGACCCTCTAGATCCCTACTACGATAATGACCCAAACATCAGGGAAATTCTAGAGAATCCTTATCCTTACCAAGAACCCATGCCCCAGTTCCCAAACCCAGTACCAGAACCTGCACCCCCAATGAGTGCAGAGAATGTGCAAGAACTCCGAACCTTTGGTGAGGAGATTTTAGAATGTAGTAAGAGGATGTGGCAGATCGGAGAACGCCTTGTCTGGAAGTACGACGAGCGTAATATGGAGTTCTGGATGAACCCATATCAGTGATGGGGATAGTAGTAGTAATAATAATAATAAAATAATATATATATAGTATGTGTGTATGTTTGAAAAAAAAACTAGACAATATCTACTGATGCCTAATAATATTGTAATTTTATATTCCAGTTCTAATTTGTATTAGATGCATAATATATAAGAAAGAGTAAGTCGCAATGTTCGACGATTTTGATCAATATGCGTGTTATGTGATTTTATATATAAAATATTATTTTGTGATATTAATATGCGATAATTGTTTAAAATTCGGATGGACGAAGAAGTGAATCAAGAAAACCCGAATAATAACCCGGAAAACTAGAATAACGATAATCAGAACAACAATAACAATGGAAACCAAGTGGATAACAGTGACATCCAACACATAGTGGCACAAGGAATAATAGATGCGATGCCATATATTATTCAAACAGTTAGGGAAGCTGATAATAAAAGTAACCATGATAGTAAACGACCCACTGAACCAGAAAATAGCGTAAACAATGGACCTATACTTCAAGCACCCATTCCCAAAAGAAGAAGAACCATGCCTTATGGTTGTTCTTATAAGGAATTATGGTCTTGTAAACCAATGGAATTCTCGGGCAATGAATGGGCCATTGCAGCTCTACGCTGGATAGAAAAGACTGAGGCAGTCTTAAAAATAAGCAAGTGTGCAGAAGAGGATATGATAATGTTTGCTTCCAATCTGTTTAAGAACTCAGCCTTAGAATGGTGGAACACTATCCTCCAGTCTAGGGGAAGTGACATAATTTACAATATGGAATGGGAGGAATTTAAGAATATGGTAGAAAGGAAATTCTGCCATCCCAATGAAAAAGAACAGATAGCAAATAAGTTCTTAAACCTTAGATGACTGGAGTGGATAGTAAGGGATACACTACATTATTCTTTGAATATGTTAGAATACTGCCGACCCTTACATCACCTGAACTAGTATTAATCTCTCGTTATATCTGGGGATTAATCAGTGAGATTAGGCATGTAGTCAAGGCGGCTAGACCTCAAACTATAGAAGAAGATGTAGAACAAGCAAACACCTTGACTCATGAGTTAGTAAGTACACGAGAATAGGACCAAAGGAGAAACTTAGCTCACAGGCTTACCCAAGAATTTCGTTACGGAAATTCTAACCGTGGGAAAAATGTAGGTTCTACCTCTGCACCGTACTGCAATGCCTGCAAGAAGAAGCATTCAGGAAAATGTTCCACTTACTGCAATTTCTGCAAGATACCAGGACACAAGGAAGAAGATTGCAGGAAGAAACCTAATAATGGAATGTGCTTCAACTGTGGAGAAAAAGGTCACATCAAGTCAAATTGTCCGAAGCTAGCTCCAGCCGCAAACAACAAGACTACTAAAAATGCTAGAGCATTTGTTCTGACTGCAGAAGAAGCCAATATGATTCCGGATGTGATAGCCGATACGTTTTTAGTTAATGATGTTTTTGCTAAAGTATTATTTGACTCTGGTGCAAACCAAAGTTTTATTAATACTTCATTTTGCAAACTTCTCAAACAACCATTAACTAAACTCCCACAAGAATGTCTAGTAGAGACAACAAATAGGGAAACCATTATGATTTCTGAAATCTTGCAGGGAGCAAGAATAGAATTTTTAAATCAAAAGTAGCTAATAAAGCCAGTATTCTATGTGATCAAAAGTCAATACAAGTAAATTCACCAAGAGGTAAACATATCACAATTAAAGGAGATAAGCCCTCTAGATCCACAAAATTCATCTCTGTGATGAAAACAACAAGTTATATAAGAAAATGATCATTAGTGTATTTGATTTCCATAATCACTAACACTAAAGGAAAAGATCTAAAAGATATCCCAGTAGTGTCTCAGTTTCCAGATATATTTCCAGAAGAATTACCAGGACTACCGCCAGACAGAGAAGTTGAATTCAGAATGCACTTGCTACCAGGAACAATACCAATTGCCAAAGCACCTTACCGTTTGGCACCCGCAGAAATGCAGGAACTGAAGAAACAATTAGACAAGTTATTGGAGAAAGGATTCATACAGCCAAGTTCATCACCATGGGGAGCGCCGATCTTATTCGTTAAGAAGAAGAAAGACAGATCGATGCGTATGTGCATTGACTACCGCGAATTGAACAAAGTCACAATTAAGAATCGGTACCCATTACCGAGAATCGATGATCTGTTCGATCAGTTGCAAGGAGCTCGATTTTTCTCAAAGATCGATTTACGGTCAGGATATCATCAATTAAAGGTACAGGAAGAGGACATTCCTAAGACCGCATTTAGAACAAGGTATGGCCATTATGAATTTGTTGTCATGCCGTTTGGTCTAACCAATGCCCCAGCTGCATTTATGGACATGATGAACCGAATATGTAAGCCATATTTGGATAAATTCATAATTGTTTTTATAAATGTTATTCTCATTTACTCCAAAAATAAAGAGGAACATGCAAGGCATTTGCACGCACTCCTAAGTTTATTGAGAAAAGAAAAGCTTTATGCTAAGTTTTCAAAGTGCGAGTTTTGGTTAGAACAGGTACAGTTTCTTGGGTATTTAGTCAATCATGAAGGAATTCATGTGGATCCCACCAAGATCGAGGAAATTACCAAATGGAAACCCCTGAATCACCAACTGAGGTTAGAAGTTTCTTAGGATTGGCCGGTTATTATAGAAGATTTACTCGAGATTTTTCTAGAATAGCCATTTCTTTAACTAAGTTAACCTGTAAATCCATTAAGTTTGAATGGGGACCAAAACAAGAAGAAGCCTTTAGAATTCTTAAGCAAAGATTAACTAACGCACCCATACTAGCGTTACCAGAAGGAACTGAAAACTTTGTAGTCTATTGTGACGCTTCTAAGTTAGGGTATGGATGTGTGTTAATGCAACGCCAAAAGGTTATAGCTTACGCATCTAGACAACTTAAGAATCATGAAGAGAATTATTCAACCCATGATTTAGACTTAGGAGCTATAATTTTTGCCCTTAAGATTTGGAGACATTACCTTTATGGTAGTAAGTTTACCATTTTTACAGATCATAAGAGTTTAAGATATGTTTTCGGGCAAAAGGAGTTGAATATGAGACAAAGACGCTGGATGGAAATTCTCAGTGATTATGATTGTAATATCCAGTATCATGCAGGAAAAGCTAATGTAGTAGCTGATGCTTTAAGTCGAAAGTATCACGAAAAGCCAAAAAGAGTACGTTCTCTTAAATTAAATCTACAGGTAGATTTAAATGAACAGATTAGAGCGGAACAAGAATCAGTAATCAAGGATGATACTGAAAAGTTGAAAGGAATGATTAAGGAATTAGAACAAGGAACAGATGGAATTTGGAGATTCCATAAGAAAAGAATGTGGATACCTAAATTAGGAAACCTACGCCACCGTATATTAGAAGAAGCCCATAAGTCTAAGTATACGATGCATCCTGGAAGTGATAAGATGTATCAAGACTTAAGAAAGAATTTTTGGTGGATAGGAATGAAAAAGGATATAGCAGCATATGTTGCAAAGTGTCTAACCTGTTCACAAGTTAAAGCTGAACATCAGAAACCCTCAAGTTTATTGCAGAAGTTAGAAATGCCGGTATGGAAGTGGGAATTGATAACAATGGATTTTGTTACCAAATTACCCAAAACAAGGAAAGGTAATGATACAATCTGGGTGATTGTAGACAGGCTAACTAAGTCAGCTCATTTCCTACCAATGAAGGAAACTTTCAGTATGGAACAATTAGCTAAATTGTATGTAAATGAAGTAGTTTCATTGCATGGAATTCCTTTATCAATTGTTTCTGATAGAGATAGCCATTTTACCTCTCATTTTTGGACAAGTTTCCAAAAAGCCATGAGAACCAAGCTCAATCTAAGCACGTCTTATCATTCTCAAACGGACGGACAAAGCGAAAGGATAATTCAGACGATGGAAGACTTACCATTAATAGAATTTTCTTATAATAACATTTATCACACAAGTATCAATGCTGCACTATTCGAAGCACTTTACGGACAGAAGTACCGAACTCTAGTCTATTGGGCAGAGATTGGAGAAAAGTAATTATCCGGACCTGAGATAGTACAAGAAACGACCGACAAGATCATTCAAGTCAAGGAACGACTGAAAGCAGCACATGATCGACAATAGAGCTACGCTGATAATAGACGAAAGCCACTGGAATTTCAGGTAGGATACAAGGTGTTATTGAAAGTCTCTCCTTGGAAAGGAGTAGTAAGATTCACAAAAAGGGGAAAGCTAAGCCCCAGGTATGTTGGACCTTTTAAGATTATCAAGAAAATAGGACATGTAGCCTATCAGCTACAACTGCCAGAGGAAATGGCAGGAATACATGATGTATTTCATGTATGCAATCTCAAGAAATGCTTAGCTGATAAATCACTGATAGTGCCTCTTAAAGATATATAGGTAAATGAGCAGTTAAAATTTGTAGAAAGACCTCTACAGATCGAAGACAGGAAAGTCAAGAATCTCAAACACAAGAGACTAGTCCTAGTCAAAGTGAAATGGGACTCCAAAAGAGGACCAGAGTACACATGGGAGCTTGAATCAGAAATGCAAAAGAAATATCCACACTTATTCCAGTAGACCTCGAGGACGAGTTCTAAAACAAGGTGGGGAGGATATAACAACCCTCCAAAATATTTTCGACACCCCTAAATATATTTAAAATATCCCAATATGTCTTAAAACATACCCCGTAAACGAAAACCAAGCCCAAAATACCTTTAATTTTGCAAAAATAATATAAAAGCAAGAAAATAAGGCGCTCGCGGGCCGCGTAGCCCTTGGCTACCTCCTACGCGGGGCGCGACAGCCAGTCACCAGGGCGACACCCTGAGCTGCCACGTGGCAGCAACATGTTTGACCTAGTGCGATGACCCGGACAAGCTAGGCCATACTACCCCTATGTCGCGGGCCGCGTAAGAAGACCTTTGAGTCTCCACGGGCCGCGAGGGACTGAGAAATCATCCCTATAAATGGAGGCCTTCGGCCTTCAGTCCAGATCGTTCATTTCTTTTCTCTCTCTCGAATTTCCACATAGTTAAAGCTATTCTCAGGTATAATACCCCCCCCCTAAATAATGAAGTTCTGCCTCGTTGTAAGTATCATAACCCCGGTTACGTATTAGATACGCTGCCCGATTGATCCAGGGTTCCATAACGGCTGTCGTGGTTCTGCCCGAAGTAGTTGTTGGAATGCAGTCTCGGGGAGGGTATCATTAATATAAATATTGGGTTATTATACTAACGCGTGTACATTTGTGTAATTAATAGATAATCACCAGGAAATCCTTAAGGAAAACCATAAGACAGCAATATGAGTAATCTCCTTTTTTCTAAACTGTTTTTACAAAACCTCACTTAATTAATGATATATTAAACATTGATTGAGTATTTGTATTCTACAATTATCGTCGGTATGTTGGGGTTTTGTATACAAAATTTGTTACTAATTTGTGAGTAGTAACATGACGGGTTGACAGTACCGTGGGTGGTAATTAAAGTAGATGGAAACAAATGTAATTGCGCGACCGCCCTCAATACTGTACAATGGTTTTTATAAGTCTTGATTAAATTGGGATTCACTCACCAGTATTTCCCACTGACAAAATGTTTTTAAACGCGTTTCAGGTAACAAAATGTGAAAGCCAAATAGAAGCCAGCTGGACAGCACTGAAGGCTCGGAAAAGTGGCTATAAAGTTACCTAAAATAAAGAGATGTTTTATTTAAATAAAATAGGGTTTATCCCTATGAAAATGTGTGTACTTGAAACTTGGGATTTTCCCATATGTTTAATATTACAAAAGGCGTGGTATTTTACTCTGATAAAATATTTCTAACTACGATCCTGATGAAAGTTCCGCTGCCAAAATGATAAACACCGATACCAGCAAAACTGGCCACGGCCGCCCGTTCCCGGGTAATTAGGGGACGGGGATTGCGACAATTTGTTAAAGCCGATACCCTACAGTGTAAACCATAACGGGTCAAACGAGCAAAATGGCAAGTAATCACATTAGGTGATTAACATAATAAATTTCAAAAATAAACACTTGCTGACGCGAACCGAATGGGCCGAGCAAGTTAAAAAAATATGAGTTTTTTTGTGATAAAACAATAAACTTTCAAAATATGAATTTTTAACACGAACCGAATGAGTCGAACAAGTAAAAATGAGTTTTTGGTGATAAACCAATAAGCTTTCAAAATATGACTTTCTGACGCGAACCGAATGGGTCGAACATGTAAAGACAAGTTTTTAGTGATAAACCAACTTTCTGATGCGAACCAAATCAATCGAACAAATAAAAGTGAGTTTTTTTTGTGATAAACGCGAACCGAATTGTTCGAACAAGTAAAAATGAGTTTTAGGTAATAAACCAATAAACCTTCAAAGTATGACTTTCTAACGCAAACCGAATGAGTTGAATAAGTAAAAATGAATTTTTGGTGATAAACCAATAAACATTCAAAATAAGACTTGCTGACGCGAACCAAACGGGTTTAACAAGTTAAAAAGTGAATTTTGGTGATAAACACTTGCTGATGCGAACCAAATGGGTCAAACAAGAAAAAAAGGTGAATTTTGGTGATAAACACCTGCTAACGCGAACCAAACAGGTCAAACAAGTAAAAAAAAGAATTTTGATGATAAACACTTGCTGACGCGAATCAAACGAGTCAAACAAGTAAAAATGAATTTTAATGATAAATCATATAAAGATTGATTTAGATGTTAAAAATGGGCACACTAAGAATGGTTAAAAGGACAAATGGGTCATGCGGGTCAAATGGTGATCGCCATTTAAACCTAGTATTTATTGTTTTGTTTTGTCAAATTTCATGCTTATCGGTAAGCATAATGTATGAACATACATTGCTACGAATTGGAAAGAAATAATCATCGCAAGATATGGATAACGAGTCAATGGTTTTGACTCGCGCCAGGTATGCATAAAAGGTTATGCTTTCGATAGGAGCTTATGGCTCGACTAAAGAGGGATGGGTCAAATTTGAGTAACAGGTTAACCTGTCGCAACCCCCAGCCCCTATCTCTTGGGAACGGGCGGCCGTGAGCCAGTGCCAGTGGTATCGGTATTTATCAATTTGGCATCGGAATTTACATCAGAACCGTAGTTAGGAAATATTTTATCAGAGTAAAATACCACATTTTTATAATAATAAACGCATGGGAAAAACCCAAGTTTTCATTACAAAATGTTTATAGGGATAAACCCTAATTTATTGAAATAAAACATTTTCTTTATTTAGGTAACTTTTATAGCCACTTTTCCAAGCCTTCGGTGCTGTCCAACTGGTTTCTATTTGGCTTTCATATTTTGTATACAAAACCCCAACATACCAACGATAATTGTAGAATTACAAATACTCAATCACTGTTATAATTTAAAACAATTGAGGTTTTGTAAAAGTAGTTCACAGAAAGGTTTCACAAAAAGAAGGATTACTCACATTGCTAATTTAGGTATTTTCCTTGTGACTTCCTGGTTATAATCTATTAATTAAACAATGCATACGCATTAGTATAATAACCCATATTTACATTAGTTATACCCTCCCCGAGACAGAACTCCAACGACTACGTCGGGCAGAGCCTCGACAGGCATTACGGAGCACTAGATCAATCGGGCAGCGTACCTAATACGTAATCGGGGGTTAAAATACTTACAACGAGGTAGAGCTTCACTATTTTAGTGGGTATAATACCCGATATAATTTTTAGCTTTAGAGAATTGAGAGAGAGAATGAAACTTTTGAACGACGGAAAATGAATGTCGAAGGTCCTTATTTATAGTCCTGATCGGCCATTCTCTCGTGGCCCACACGAGAGATCAAGGCTAAGCCTTCGCGGCCCACGAGGCTCTCTAGGGTAGGCCCTAGGGTTGCTGATTCGACTACTAGACCCAACACGTTCACGACACGTGGAGGCACTAGGTGCCTGCCTGGTTTTGAGCTGTCGCGCCCCGCGAAGCACACACCCATCAGGGTCGCGGCCCGCGAGCGCCCACCAAAATTCATTTTTATTTAATTTTTATAAAAATAAAGTATTTAGGGCCATTTCACGTATACGGGATGTATTTTAAGGCATATAGGGGTGTTATAAATATTTTAGGATATATTTAGGATGTATAGGGACGTTCTAAATATTTTAGGAGGGTTATTATATCCTCCCCACCTTGTTTTAGAACTCCTCCTCGAGGTCTACTGGAACAGGTGTGGATATTTCCTTTGCATCTTGATTCGAGCTCCCAAGTGTATTCTGGTCCTCTTGTGGAATCCCATCTTACTTTGACTAGAACTAATCTCTTGTGTTTGAGATTCTTGATCTTTCTGTCTTCAATTTGTAGAGGCCTTTCTACAAACTTAAGTTTCTCATTTACCTCTATGTCTTTAAGAGGTATCACTAATGATTCATCGGCTAAGCACTTTTTGAGATTACATACATGAAATACATCATGTATTCCTGCCATTTCCTCTAGCAGTTGTAGCTGATAAGCTACAGGTCCTATTTTTCTAATAATCTCAAAAGGTCCAACATACATGGGGCTTAGCTTTCCCCTCTTGATGAATCTGGCCACTCCTTTCCAAGGAGAAACTTTTAATAATACCTTTTCTCCTACTTGAAATTCCAATGGTTTTCGCCTGTTATCAGCATAACTCTTTTGTCGATCGCGTGCTGCTTTTAATCTTTCCTTGACTTGAATAATCTTGTCTGTTATTTCTTGTACTATCTCAGGTCCAGATAATTGGTTTTCTCCAATTTCTGCCCAACAGACTGGAGTTCGGCACTTTCACCCATAAAGTGCTTCAAATGGTGCAACATTGATACTGGTATGATAGTTGTTATTATAAGAAAATTCTTTTAATGGTAAATGATCATCCCAATTTCCTCCGAAATCAATTACACAAGCAATAAGCATATCTTCCATTGTCTGAATTGTCCTTTCGCTTTGTCCATCCATTTGCGGAGGATAAGCGGTGCGTAGATTTAACTTGGTTCCCATTGCTTTTTGGAAATTAGTCCAAAAATGAGAAGTAAAACAGCTATCTCTATCAGAAACAATAGATAAAGGAATTCCATGTAATGAAACTATTTCATTTACATATAACTTGGCTAGTTGTTCCATACTATAAGTTTCCTTCATCGGTAAGAAATGAGCAGACTTGGTTAATCTGTTTACAATCACCCAGATTGTATCATTTCCTTTTCTTGTCTTGGGTAATTTGGTACAAAGTCCATTGTTATCAATTCCCATTTTTAAACAAGCATTTCTAATTGCTATAATAAACCTGAGGGTTTCTGATATTCAGCTTTAACTTGTGAACAAGTTAAACACTTAGCAACATAAGCTGTTATATCCTTTTTCATTCCTATCCACCAAAAATTCTTTCTTAGGTCTTGATACATCATATCACCTCCAGGATGTATCTAGTACACTTAGACTTATAGGCTTCTTCTAATATTCGGTGGTGTAGGTTTCCTTGTTTTGGCACCCAGATTCTTTTCTTATGGAATCTCCAAATTCCATATGTTCCTTGTTCTAATTCCTTAATCATTCCTTTAAATTTTTCAGTATCGTCCTTGATTACTGATTCTTGTACTTCTCTAATTTGTCCATTTAAATCTATTTACAGATTTAATTTAAGAGAGCGTACTCTTTTTGGCTTTTCATGATACTTTCGACTTAAAGCATCGGCTACTACATTAGCCTTTCTTGCATGATACTGGATATTACAATCGTAATCACTAAGAATCGCCATCCAGAGTCTCTGTCTCATATTTAACTCTTTTTGCCCAAAAATATACCTTAGACTCTTATGATCAGTGAAGATAACAAATTTATTTCCATATAAATAGTGTCTCCAAATCTTAAGGGCAAAAATTATAGCTCCTAATTCTAAATCATGGGTTGTATAACTCTCTTCATGATTCTTAAGTTGTCTAGAAGCATAGGCTATAACCTTTTGACGTTGCATCAACACACATCCATATCCTAATTTAGACGCATCACAATAGACTACAAAGTCTTCAGTTCCTTCTGGTAACGCTAGTATGGGTGCGTTGGTTAATCTTTGCTTAAGGGTTCTAAAGGCTTCTTCCTGTTTTAATCCCCATTCAAACTTAACAGATTTACAAGTCCGTTTTGTTAAAGGAATGTCTATTGTAGAAAAATCTCGGATAAATCTTCTATAATAACCGGCTAGTCCTAGAAAACTTCTCACCTCTGTTGGTGATTCAGGGACTTTCCATTTAGTAATTGCCTCAATCTTTGTGGAATCCACATGAATTCCTTCATGATTAACTAAATGTCCAAGAAATTGTACCTCTTCTAACCAAAATTCGTATTTCAAAAATTTAGCATAAAGCTTTTCTTTTCTCAACAAATTTAGGAGTGTATGCAGATTCACTGCATGTTCTTCTTTACTCTTAGAGTAAATGAAAATATCATCTATAAAGACAATTATGAATTTGTCCAGATATGGTTTACATATTATGTTCCTCATGTCTATAAATGCGGCTGGGGCATTGATTAGACCAAATGGCATGACGGTAAATTCATAATGGCCATACCTTGTTCTGAAAGCGGTCTTAGGAATGTCCTCTTCCTGTACCTTTAATTGACGATATCCTGAGCGTAAATCGATCTTAGAAAAGAATCGAGCTCCTTGCAATTGATCAAACAGGTCATCGATTCTCGATAATGGGTACCGATTCTTAATCGTAACCTTGTTTAATTCTCGGTAATCAATGCACATACGCATTGATCCGTCTTTCTTCTTGACAAACAAAATCGGTGCTCCCCATGGCGATGAACTTGGTTGTATGAATCCTTTCTCTAGGAGTTCATCTAATTGTTTCTTTAGCTCTTGCATCTCTGTTGGTTCCAAACAGTACGGTGCTTTGGGAATTGGTGTTGTCCCTGGTAATAGGTTACTTCTGAATTCAACTTCTCTATCTGGCAGTAGTCCTGGTAATTCTTCTGGAAATACATCTGAGAATTGAGATACTACGGGAATATCTTTCAATTCTTTTCCTTTAGTGTTAATGATTATGGAAATCATATACACTAATGATCCTTTTCTTGCACAACTTGCTGTTTTCATCACAGAAATGAATTTCGTGGATCGAGATAGCTTATTTCCTTTGATTGTTATCTTTTCACCTCTTGGTGAATTTACTTGAATTGACTTTTGATCACACAAAATACTGGCTTTATTGGCTACTAACTAATCAATTCCTAATACAATATCAAATCCAACCAGATTCATTGGATAAAGATTAGCAATAAAATTATGGTTTGAAATTTCTATTCTTGCTCCCTGCAAGATTTCAGTGATTCTAACGGATTCTCCATTTGCCGTTTCTACTAGACATTCTTGTTGAAGTTTAGTTAATGGTTGATTGAGAAGTTTGTAAAATGAAGTATTAATAATACTTTGGTTCGCACCAGAGTTGAATAATACTTTAGCAAAAACATCATTAACTAAAAACGTACCGGCAATCACATCCGAAATCATCTTTGCTTCTTCAGCTGTCAGAACAAATGCTCTAGCATTCTTAGTAGTCTTGTTATTCATGGCTAGAGCTAGTTTTGGACAGTTCGGCTTGATATGTCCCTTTTCTCCACAATTGAAGTATACTCCATTACTGGATTTCTTCCTGCAGTCTTCTTCCTTATGTCCTGGTATCTTGCAGAAATTGCAGTAGTTGAGCATCTTCCTGAATGCTTCTTCTTGTAGGCCTTACAGTAAGGTGCAGAAGTAGAACCTACATTTTTCCCACGGTTGGAATTACCTTAGCGAAATTCCTGGGTAAGCCTTTTAGCTAGGTTCTTCCTCTGGTTTTCTTCTTGAGTAAGTACTAATTCATCAGTTAAGGTATTTGCTAGTTCTACAGCTTCTTCTATAGTGTGTAGTCTAGCTGCCTTGACTACGTTTCTAATTTCACTGATTAATCCCCATATGTAACGAGAGATTAATACTGGTTCTGGTGAAGCTAGGGTTGGCACTATTCTAGCATATTCGAAGAATACGGTAGTGTAACCCTTACAGTGTATTCCAGTCATTCTAAGATTTAAGAACTTATTAGCAATTTGTTCCTTTTCATTTGGTGGACAAAATTTCCTTAATACCATGTTCTTAAACTCAATCCATTCCATACTATAGACTCTGTCACTTCCCCGAGACTGGAGTGTAACACCCCGAAAATATGGATTTAATATTATAAACTAAATGTCGGTTATGGTCAAGATAGAATAACTAGGAATACATAACCTAGTTAGTTAGTGTCTTGACATAATAGAACAAAAATGGTTAAGATACCCTTTAAATAACTTGTGTAAAGTGGAGGGACTAAATATGGGCAATTGCAACAAGTTTTAATTAAATCAATTAAAACACACAAAACACACACATATGTGTGTGTGTGTCAGCGATTTAACCAGAGCCAAGAAAGGGCTCTCATATTCAAACCCTAAACTTCAAAATCCATCAAATTGAGACGCCAAATCAAGCCCAAATCGAAATCCAAAGACAAAATAGTGATCACCTCAGTAAAGGGATCATAAGGTATGTAAAATTTCATGGTTTGATTCCATCTTGAATTCTAGATGAACACATGAGATTCGAAATTGAGCTTGCATGATTATTGTTTGGGTGAAATTGTAATGAAATCATATCTAGGAGTAACCCTAGTCATTAGTTTATTGAATTAGTGCTTAAACTATGAAATTCATGGTTATCCATTATGTGTGATTAATGGGTTTTGTAGAAACATGATGAACATTAGAATCATGAGCAGCAAACTAGTGCTAATAGAATTCTATGAAGTTAGTTTTGATATTGAAGTGTTAATTAGACACTAAATTGCAAAAGGATGTTAAACTTGGTAAAATAACTAGTCATGGAACTTGATTTTCTAATTTTATGAAAATCATGCTTACTAGGTGTTTGATAAAATGCCTAAGAGAAAGCAAAATGTTGAAATTTCGGACGAAAACGCATGTTCGATTTATATGGAAAATTATGCGTTGTGTGTTATAAAAAGAGTTCTAAACAGTTTGTGGTTGAACTCTATAGGCAAAGAAACCGAGTCTTCAAGTGAACAAGCCGGGGTGTCACACCCCGATATTTCCACATATTACCGGTGGGCCCGGCGGGGAGTATCGGACGTAGTTGATATCATCATTGTCAATATACACAATATAATAGCACAGCGGAAGGCTTGGTGAATAAACTATTACAAACCATAATGTCTGAGTGTTCGACGAAAGAATATACAGACTGGGTTGTAATAAGATCCACAGGCAGATCATAAATAAGATACAAGAAATGGAAAATAACAGACTCCAGGTATCTAGGGATTTGCAAGATCCTCTTATATGACACCTAGTAGCTCCAGCCTATTTACGAGAAGTACCTGTCAATCAATCTTTAGAAAATACGTCAGTTTACACTGGTAAATACAATTAACTGACTCATTTGAAAAGTATTTATGAAAATTGATTTAGGTGCACAAGGCACAAATCATTTATAACTTGGGACAATTATTTAAAGATAATCTTGTATACAGATTTATATGTTTGTCATACAATTGGAGCCGGTTGGAAGCCGGTCATGATTAACCGACTCACCACTTATAGAACCCACAAAGGAGTTATCCCCAACATGTGGGTTTATATTTTTAGCATTTGCATCTGTCAGGTGTATGCCTACACCCCGTGCATAGGTCGTGGCCATTTTCAAATGAAATGAGCCGAGGATATCCAGGACACGGTCGAATTAACCCCCAATGTTTATGTTATCAAACAAGACAGATTAAAGCGGGTTATGTAATTTATTAATCACAATCCAATTAAATGATTTCATACCCGACCAAGTGGTATTATTATAATACCATATCCCAAGCCCGTATAAGGGAAAATAAGTTAAAAGTATTTACCTGAGCTAAATGTGAAAGGTAACTCAGCCGTATAATCCTAAAGCTTTATGATGATACCTTCTACTGGATGCTACTTAATCTGTATAGAAGGTTTAATAACCTATTAGGATGCTAACGTGTCTTTAGTTAAGTCAAAGACTTAGACCGGCTAGCTAGGAAGAAACTTCACGGTTTTTAAACGCTAGATTAAGCGGAGACCGGAATAGAATGTGGTTTAGACCCGACAAGCTTGGATACTTGTATAATATGGGTAAACTAAACACATTCTGGAATTTGAGGATTTAATGATAAGGTTAAACCCGTTTCGGCTCTTTTACGTAAACTAGTCACATAAACCGATTCGAACGCATAAATGCGTAACGGGTAACCAAATAAATTACATACAGGTCTTATTTGTTATTATGCTTAAAATATGTTAATACATTACTAGGATGTTAACATATTTTCTCAAGAAGTATTTAAAACCAATTTAAGTCCCGTAAGGGCATTTTGGTAATTTTAATGATTATAAAAGAGATTTTATAATAAACTGAGGTTCTGGTCTTTTTAAATCAGTAAAAATATTTAATTTATCTCATTAGATCAGCAAGATATTACATATATGTGAGGTTTACCATTTATGGCCAAACTATGCCCCGAAAGGTCATTTTGGTCATTTCACATATGCTTTTAAGGACATTTTTGGAAATCTGAGTTTATAATTTATACCTACTGTAATAATATTGAAATTTGTTTAAAAATTCATTAGGTAATAAATCTTAGATGTTAAGTATGGTTATAAACCATACTATGCACCTAAATAGTGTAAAAACTCGCTAATTGACGATAATCAAGATGTTTATGTAAATCTGAGATTTTGATAAGTTTTAAATGCTTAAAATAATTTATTTAATGTATAAAATCAGTAGGAAAAGGTTTGGCATTCAAATCCTTTGTTAATCTCATTTTATGCATGAAAAGGGTATTATCGTCAATTACCGAATTACACAAGAACTCTATGATTTAAACAGATTATAATCTGACCAAAAATCTTAATATTCCTTAAAAATAATATCTTATCAGTAGGTAATGAGTTTTGGTTCAAAATCCAAGTTTAAACATGTCTTATGCAAGATATCACAATTTAATTAACAAAAAGCTTCTAATTACGATATCAGGCATAACTCCTATTTGAGACCAAGAACTGATGTCAAATTTTCGGGACAAGCTTATATATCAGTAACAAAGGTTTTTGTACTCTCACATTTCTAAAAATCTCATTTATATGTCAAAAGGGCATTTACGGCATTTATAAGCATATTAACAAATACGAGCATATAATTCAAACCAATAAGGACCAAGCAATATAACTCCAGGAGGTTACACTACTATATAATATGGTCCTAATGGAAGCTTAAAACACGGGAGAATTAAGCTTAGACGGGTCAGAACTGAAAGTCAAAGCAAAAGTCAAGCTTTTGCGACTTTCAATTATAAACTGACCTTAGACTGATAATTGTCGGGTTAGACCTGATTAAACATGTTCTAATACTAATTACCAAGTCCTTAGAATGTTAAAATATAATTTAGAACCTTTGTTTTATTAGTTTAAATTGTTTTTAAAGTTTCTGTCCAGTTTGACTTTTTGACTAACTAGTTTGACCCAATAATTAACTAGTCAAATGAGATAATTAGGAGGTACCCTTTTAAGGGTTAATCACCTACCTTAATATGGTTCCATAACCACTTTCGTTTCGATCAGTGGCTGGACCAATTATGATTAAACCGAAAGTCAAAGCTTAATTACGATATGTTTGACTTTTCGGTTTTTAAGCTAATTAAATGGACTAAGCAGGGATTAAAACTCTTACTTAGGGTCCTTGCTATCTTTTCTACACTTGACAATCTTCACCTAATGCTTGCAAGTTCCAGGAGTGTGTTTTTGAAAGTTGTTGCAATGAAGTGTGCATATGAACTATGAACTAGAGCTCCTTATATACTAATTTGCAAGCATTTGGATCAATCACAGCTGTAATGGAGGCTCCTAGGATCATCCCAGGTGTCCTAGTGGTATCCTAAAACTGACAACAAGCCCCAAGTATCGAAATTCAGGCATCTAAGGCGGTGGAATAGGCTGAAACATGCAGGTGTCAAGTTTTCGCTGATCTGGGCTTTTGTCGCGGCCCGCGTAGGAACAGAAGAAGGTTTACGCAGCCCGCGTAAACCTGTTGTTCTGGTTAAAAATGTTTCAGAAATGGCAGATTCAGCCCCTGGTCGTTTTAAACCTTATTTAACCTCATTTTTGACATATAAGGCCCTTGTAGTTAATTTATAGAGGCTCAAGGAAGTATATCCAAACTTCATTAGGCCCGATTTCGTTAAATATCACCTTAAACACAAGTTTCACCACATTGACACTTTTCACCCAAAGTCTTGAAAACTTGCTTAACGATCTCGAAACCACTTGAAATTTATACCACTAATTCTTGAGAGTATATTTGAATATTTCGAAGCACCGGGTTCGTTAAAAGGTTACTCAGAGGTAAGAATTTAACATATTGACACATTTAACCCTTGTAATTTCTAATCTTTCGATTATTTTCATGAACGGCTTCTCGTATCCAATTAATCACTCGTTTAAGAATATATTCTTCATGTATGGCCATTCAGAGGCACAAGTTTTGCATGTTGACACTTTTAGTCCCTATGGTTTCATATTTTCATCGTTTGGCAACTTTAGTCCTTCAAACTCAATTTTTCACATACGTAGAGTTTAGGACATGTGTCTTTACATAATTGGACACGTTTTTACGTGGTGTTACATCCTCATCCCCTTAAAAGAAATCTCGACCCCGAGATTTACTGGAATAAGTGAGGGTACTTCTGTCGCATAATGGACTCAACTTCCCACGTATATTCGGGACCTCTATGGGCATCCCATTTGACCTTTACTATAGGCACGTGCTTCCTTCGAAGCTTAACCTGACGATCCTCGATCGATATAGGCCTTTCAACAAACCTCAGGCTTTCATCAATTTGTACGTCCTTATGAGACATAGCTAATGATTCATCAGCTAGACATTTCTTTAGATTACAGATGTGGAATACATTGTGGATTCCACTCAGCTCCTCAGGCAAGTTTAGCTTATAAGCTACACTGCCGACACATTCGATAATCTCGAATGGTCCAATATATCTAGGGCTTAACTTACCTTTCTTACCAAAAATGCATCACACCTTTCCAGGGTGATACTTTCAGTAAGACTTTATCGCCCACTTCAAACTTTAGGGGTTTTCGCCTCTTATCAGCATAACTTTTCTGCCTATCCTTGGCAGCTTTCAGGCGATCACGAATCTGGACAATCTTGTCCGTCGTTTCAAGGACTATATCAGGTCCTGATAACTGAGCTTCTCCTACTTCCACCCAACACACAGGCGTTCTACACTTCATTCCATATAATGCCTCAAAAGGCGCAGCCTGAATGCTAGAATGGTAACTATTGTTATAGGAGAACTCGATCAAGGGTAGGTGGTCATCCCAACTACCTCCCAAATCAATAACACATGCACGAAGCATGTCTTCCAAAGTTTGAATTGTACGCTCACTTTGTCCATCGGTTTGAGGATGGTAAGTAGTACTAAAATTCAAATGAGTGCCCAAAGATTGTTGGAAACTTTTCCAAAAGTTAGAGGTGTATCTAGTATCTCTGTCAGAAATAATAGCCACTGGCACTCCGTGGAGGGATACAATTTTGTCTACGTACAATTGAGCTATCTTGTCGGAGCTATAAGTCTCCTTGATGGGTAAGAAATGTGCTGACTTAGTCAGTCTATCAACTATAACCCATATGGTATCATTTCCGTGCCTTGTTTTAGGTAACTTGTTTATAAAATTGTAACACCCGTCTAATTTCACTTGAATTTAATAATGATTCATACCATTTTATATAAAAGATATCTAAGTTATATCATAAATTCCATAAGTAAGGTTCAAAAGTAGCAAAACATTAGTCAACTAAAGACTAATTCGAAACATTCAAAAGTTGTTTAGAAATTTGTTTACATTCCATAAACATAGTCTATTAAAGGTTAAGATAATGCGGAAGCTTCAAAAGTTGTGTTCGGTTCTTCGACATTTGCTTGATCACCATCCGTAAGTTCACCATAGTCACCTAAGGTCAAAACCACTAAGAATATTAGTTTTGACATTGACATAATACATATAAACAAGTTCCAGCATCAAAGCATGAATAAAAAAATAAAATTTCAGAATTGGTCCTGTCGCGTGTCACGACAGGATTCATCCGTTTTGTCGCGTGGCGCGGGAGCCCCCGTGTGTCGCTCCAGATGCTATGTTTTCCCCCGCGTGGCGCGGAAGAACACGTTTTCCAGCAAGTTCAGTTCTGCATCCTGTACTTGCTGCCAGTTCCGGAAAACTCAAATTTTAACTTCAAATTAGCATATCTTTTGACTCGTGAGTCCGTTTTAGGTGATTCTTTTTCCTATGCATCTGTAAATTCAATACCAACGTAACTATGATAATTTCAATACCAAAGGTTTTGTTTACGGGCCGAACGAATAAAATTCATTTATGTGTTATTTGACTCATTCTAACTTTACTCATTTAGCTACCATTTAACTATCAAGTCTATGGCGTCTTATGCCCATCATACGGGGCTTAACATCACTTGCACTACCTTACCAATTCCATGGTTTAATGCCCTTGTGATTTGCATCACCATTACTACTAACTAAGACACTATCACTACAATTTACACTATTATTCGACCCGTTGGCTCATCTTGTGGAAAATCCTCCAATATGATGACTACCAAATGGTTCCTTATCAACGTTAAATCTATTAATTCCAACAACGATCATGGTTACTAAATTCAACACAACTTTTAATCAACAACGCATAATTTAACAACAATTCATTGAATGTAACGGGTCAAGTTACATACCTTTAGTGCACGCCCTTCAACCGCAATTCACCACCGGCTTGCCACTCGACGTTCCGGTATCATTTCCTATAGAGTTCAATTATATCGCGTTTAGAACTCTTTTTAATCACATATCGCATAATAGCCAAAACATCACAACTAGGTGTTTTAACTTCAAAATTCCAGTTTCGAGCCTTCTTTGAGGCATTTCAACAAACACTTTAAGGGCAAAATTTTACATGATCATATAGCAAGTCCCTAGCTTATCATCTAGCCCGAATTTCACATCAATCAATCCATTTTACACAATTGTTAGCTTCTAAAATTCTGAAGTCACTTCACAATTGTCAAATTACACTAGAACAACACCCAATTTCCTAGTGTTTATCAAATTCTACATAACCCACTAATCACCTACAATGGTGTTCATAGATTTCACTAAATTTTCACATGATTTCAACTTGTATTTGTCTAGGGTTTGTCCCTAGACACTCTATGGTTCCTAATTCATCATAAAACAAACATGCAACCATAAATTTCAGATTTTTCGAATTTCATGAGAATTTCAAACAGAGAATTAGCACCAAATTTTACATACCTTGGAACCCCCTTGCGATGAGGATCACTAATCTATGTTCGGATTTTGATTTGGGACAGAAATTAGCCTTCAATTGATCAATTTTTGTGGAGTTAGGGTTTGGTGAGGAGTTCTTATCGCTCCCCTGCGTTCTTGATCGACCAGACACACTGATTGTGTGTTTGGTTTTTATTTATTTTGTTTTAATCAATTCTAGTTTCAAGTTCTACAACACAGGTCCCTCCACTTTTGTTTATCTAAAAGTTTTGGTTATTTTAACCCTATTTCAAGTTATTTCTAGACTTGTAGTTAACTAGGTTATAATTTCCTAGTTAAATAAATTCTTGTTTATTTAAACTTTATAATTTTAATATAAAGTTTTATATTTCCGGGGTGTTACAAGTCCACCCCCCTTAAAAAGGGTTTCGTCCCCGAAACCGAATTACGTACCGAACAATACTGGGTAGAGTCGTTGCATTTCTTCGACGGATTCCCATGTGGTATCCGCACCCTTCCTGTGTTCCCATCTAACCTTCACTTGGTTAATCACTTTGTTCCTCAAACTCTTCTCTTTACCATCTAAAATCGCAATTGGTTTTACCGCATAATTGAGGCTGTTATCCACCTCGATATCATCGTAGTGGATACGAGCAGTTTCGTCTGCTAAACATTTTCGGAGATGTAACACGTGGAATGTGCTATGAATCCCACTCAACTCCTCGGGTAGTTCAAGACAATATGCTACTATACCAACCCGTTCGGTGATTCTGAATGGCCCAATAAATCTTGGACTCAACTTTCTTCTTTTTCTGAACCGTATTATTCCTTTCCACGTCAATAATTTCAGCATTACCTTATCGCCCACTTGAAATTCAATCGGCCTCCTTCGTTTATCCGCGTACGACTTTTGTCGATCCTGAGCCGCTTTTAGGTGAGTTCGGACCATGTCGATCTTCTCATTCGTAGTTCGGATTATATCAGTAGATGCTAGTCCTCGTGGACCTACTTCTCCCCAACATACCGGGGTTCGACACTTTCTACCATATAACATTTCATACGGGCCCATCCTAATGCTCGCGTGATAGCTATTGTTATGTGAAAATTCGACCAAGGGTAGATAGACATCCCAACTACCCCCGAAGTCAATAATGCAAGCCCGCAGCATATCCTCCAATGTTTGTATTGTTCTTTCACTCTACCCATCCGTTTGTGGATGGTAAGCGGTGCTAATGAACAATTTAGTTCCCATTTATTCTTGGAATTCACGCCAAAAATTCGAAGTAAACCGAGTATCTCTGTCTGACACAATGGATATCGGTACCCCATGACGTGCTATGATTTCATTGGTGTACACCTCTGATATCTTCTCCGATGTATAAGTCTCACGAATCGGAATGAAGTGAGCACTTTTCGTCAATCTATCCACGACTACCCATATAGCATCAAACCCGCGGTTAGTTTTGGGCAATTTGGTCAACAAATCCATGGTGATTTGTTCCCATTTCCAAACTGGGATGTCCAATGGTTGCAACTTACCATATGGCTTCTGGTGCTCCGCTTTGACTTGCAAGCAGGTCAAACACCTCTCTACATGTTTCACAATATCTCTTTTCATCCCAGGCCACCAATAGTTTTGTTTTAAATCTTTGTACATCTTGGTCGCCCCCGGATGGATGGAATAACGAGACTTGTGAGCTTCATCTAGTAGAAGCTTTTTAACTCCACATGTGTTAGGAACCCAAATTCTATTGAAACGTGTTTTCAAACCGTGATTATCTACTTCGAGATCTTTAACTTGGCCAAGAATCCTTTCCTTTCTCCAGTTTTCCGTCTTTTCTGCTTCATCTTGTGCCTCTCGGATTCGTTCAAGTAAGCCCGAGGTCACAATGAGTTGCAATGATCGTACTCGTATCGGGACATAATCTGCCTTTCTTCTTAGGGCATCCGCCACCACGTTTGCCCTTCCGGGGTGATAGTATATTTCACAGTTGAAATCTTTCACCGTTTCTAACCATCGCCTTTGTCGCATATTTAACTCCTTTTGATCGAAGAAGTATTTCAAGCTCTTGTGATCGGTGAATATGGTGCACTTTACCCCGTATAAGTAGTGCCTCCATATTTTTAATGCAAATACCACCGCAGCCAACTCGAGATCGTGCGTTGGATATTTCTTCTCGTGTATCTTCAATTGCCTCGAGGCATAAGCTATAACTTTGCCCCGTTGCATCAAAACGCATCCGAGCCCCGATAGTGAGGCATCCGAATAAACCACCAAGTCTTCGACCCCGTCCGGCAATGTTAGTACCGGAGCTTGAGTTAACTTCTTTTTTAGCGTTTGAAATGCTCTTTCTTGATCGACACCCCAATTGAACTTTTCTTCCTTCCGGGTTAGCTTTGTTAGTGGTGACGCAATCTTGGAGAAATCTTGAATGAATCTCCTATAGTATCCTGCAAGCCCCAAAAAGCTTCTAATTTCCGAAGGGTTCTTCGGGGGATTCCATTTTGACACGGCCTCGATCTTTGACGGGTCTACCAATACTCCATCGGCACTTATGATGTGGCCAAGAAATTGCACTTCTCGTAACCAAAAGGCACATTTAGAGAATTTCGCATACAACCTCTCTCGTCTAAGTGTCTCTAACACCTCTTGTAAGTGGTGTGCATGTTCAGCTTCACTTTTTGAGTACTCCAAAATATCATCGATAAACACGATGACTGACTTATCCAACATCGGTTTGCAAACCCGGTTCATGAGGTCCATGAAAGCCGCGGGTGCATTTATTAGCCCAAATGACATCACGAGGAATTCGTAATGTCCGTATCACGCGCGGAAAGCCGTCTTCGGCACATCTTCCTCCTTGACCTTTAATTGGTGGTATCCCGATCTAAGGTCAATTTTCGAAAACCAGTTCGCACCTTGTAGTTGGTCGAATAAATCATCTATCCTCGGAAGCGGGTATCGATTCTTTACCGTGAGTTTGTTTAACTCCCGGTAATCGATACACATGCGCATGCTTCCGTCTTTCTTTTTCACGAACAGTACCGGTGCACCCCAAGGAGACACACTAGGCCTTATGAATCCTTTGTCAAGCAGGTCTTGAATTTGGGACATCAACTCTTGTAATTCCGACAGTGCGAGTCGGTATGGTGCTTTAGCTACGGGTTTTGCGCCCGGAATCAATTCGATCCCGAACTCTACTTCCCGTTCAGGCGGTATCCCCGGTAAATCCTCTGGAAACACATCTTCATAGTCTCGTACTACCGGTACATCTTCAATCTTCAGTGATTCTTTCTCGGGCTCATTTGCGTATATCATGAATGCCTTGCATCCTTGCTTCATAAGCTTGTGAGCTTTCAACATTAAGCATATTATGGGGTTGCCTCCTTTTTCGCCAAAGATAGTGAAGTGTTTCCCGCTCGGAGATGTTAGCTTTATCTCTTTAGGAAAACACACGACCTTTGCATGGTGCTGAGATAGCCAATCCATCCCAACGACTACTTGAAATTCCCCCATTGACATCGGGATTAGGTCTATCAAGTATTCATCATCGTCGATGCTTAATTTGCAGCCTCGACAAACATCACAAACTATAAAACTTTTGTTGTCCCCTATTTCAACTTCTAAGGGCACAGATAATTTCGTCAATACAAATGAAGGATGTCGAATAAATCCATGTGAAATGAAGGATTTATTCACACCCGTATCAAACAATACACGTGCTGGAATTGAGTTAATTGTGAATATACCTGAGACCACATCGGGTTCTGTTTTTGCTTCAGCCGCGGTAAGTTGGAAGGACCTAGCCCTCGCTTTGGGAGCTTCTGGTGGAGACTCTTGTGTGTCTCTCTTTCCAACCAACTCGGGGCATTCAGACTTTTTGTGGTCGGGTTGATAACATTTGTAACAAACGGAAACTTTTCCGGCACATAACGATGCAGTGTGCCCCGTCTTCCCACATACCGGACACGGCTTGTCTTTGAAGCGGCACTCACCTTTGTGCCCCTTTCCACATACTTTGCAACTTGGCGAACCGCCTTTAGCCACCACTTTCTTCCCTGATTTAGCAGTTCTAGCTTTCTTTGTAGGGCTTGGATTCACATCATGTGCCCTTCGCTCACCCCTTTCAACTTGTTTCTTTAACTCGATTTCCCGCTCCCGGGCGGTGTTGATGATTTCTGTGAGAGTTTCATATTTTGAGGGAGTCATAAACTCCCGGTATTCAGCACTCAGCATGTTGTAATAGTAGTATATCTTCTGCTCTTATGTGGTGAGTAACTCGTCACAGAATCTCAGCTTATCCATTAAGATGCTCGTGATCTTATCAATTGTTTCACCCTTTTGTCTTAACTGGATGAATTCTTCTTTGATCCTATTGATAACTGCTTTGGGACTATGGTGTTTAAGGAACGGCACCTTAAACTCATCCCAAGTCATGACCCTTGCCGCTTCGGCTCCTATTTCCTTCTTTTTATTGTCCCACCAATCTTTGGCTTGACCCCTCAATTGACCCGTTCCGTAAGCAACAAAGTCACCTACGTCACAATGGGTCCGTTCAAACACCCCTTCGACGTCACTTGTCCATCTTTGGCAGATTATCGGGTCAACTTCCCCGTTATAGATTGGCGGTTTGCACGCCATAAATTCTTTATATGAGCACCCTTTGCGTTCTCCCGTTTTCTCCTTTATAAGGTTGACACTATCCTCCAACCTTTTAACTCGCTCTTCGACAAGCGACAACTACGTGTTTTGAATTTTGTCTATAAACCCGGATAGACTACTTTCAATTGCCTTCCCTACTTCTTCGGCAATTATCTCTTTCATTTGTTCGGTGCTTGTTTGCACCGGATTATCATCGTTTCCATCAGACATCTTGAAACTGAAATGTTTACATTTAAACGCTAAACATTTCATTTATAACATTGCTTCATTCGTTTCGGTTTAGCCAAGTTCCCAACTTGCTTTAACAGTTCACATTTGGTGCACTTTCCGGGTTTGAGTGTGTTAACACGCTCTTCCCATGCACATCAATTCATTTCTCATTTCTTACATAAGACATAATTTATTAACATAATAAGTTAATTCTTACCGGACGATTGATCAACCTTGAACCGAACACTTTGTTGACAACCTTAAGCTCTGATACCAACTTGTAACACCCGTCTAATTTCACTTGAATTTAATAATGATTCATACCATTTTATATAAAAGATATCTAAGTTATATCATAAATTCCATAAGTAAGGTTCAAAAGTAGCAAAACATTAGTCAACTAACGACTAATTCGAAACATTCAAAAGTTGTTTAGAAATTTGTTTACATTCCATAAACATAGTCTATTAAAGGTTAAGATAATGCGGAAGCTTCAAAAGTTGTGTTCGGTTCTTCGACATTTGCTTGATCACCATCCGTAAGTTCACCATAGTCACCTAAGGTCAAACCACTAAGAATATTAGTTTTGACATTGACATAATACATATAAACAAGTTTCAGCATCAAAGCATGAATAAAAAAATAAAATTTCAGAATTTGTCATGTCGCGTGTCGCGACAGGATTCATCCGTTTTGTCGCGTGGCGCGGGAGCCCCCGCGTGTCGCGCCAGATGCTATGTTTTCCCCCGCGTGGCGCGGAAGAACACGTTTTCCAGCAAGTTCAGTTCTGAATCCTGTACTTGCTGCCAGTTCTGGAAAACTCAAATTTTAACTTCAAATTAGCATATCTTTTGACTCGTGAGTCCGTTTTAGGTGATTCTTTTTCCTATGCATCTGTAAATTCAATACCAACGTAACTATGATAATTTCAATACCAAAAGTTTTGTTTACGGGCTGAACGAATAAAAGTCATTTATGTGTTATTCGACTCATTCTAACTTTACTCATTTAGCTACCATTTAACTATCAATTCTATGGCGTCTTATGCCCATCATCTGGGGCTTAACATCACTTGCACTACCTTACCAATTCCATGGTTTAATGCCCTTGTGATTTGCATTGCCATTACTACTAACTAAGACACTATCACTACAATTTACACTATTATTCGACCCGTTGGCTCATCTTGTGGAAAATCCTCCAATATGATGACTACCAAATGGTTCCTTATCAAAGTTAAATCTATTAATTCCAATAACGATCATGGTTACTAAATTCAACACAACTTTTAATCAACAACGCATAATTTAACAACAATTCATTGAATGTAACGGGTCAAGTTACATACCTTTAGTGCACGCCCTTCAACCGCAATTCACCACCGGCTTGTCCACTCGACGTTCCGGTATCCTTTCCTATAGAGTTCAATTATATCACATTTAGAACTCTTTTTAATCACATATCGCATAATAGCCAAAACATCACAACTAGGTGTTTTAACTTCAAAATTCCAGTTTCGAGCCTTCTTTGAGGCATTTCAACAAACACTTTAAGGGCAGAATTTTACATGATCATATAGCAAGTCCCTAGTTTATCATCTAGCCCGAATTTCACATCAATCAATCCATTTTACACAATTGTTAGCTTCTAAAATTATGAATTCACTTCACAATTGTCAAATTACACTAGAACAACACCCAATTTCCTAGTGTTTATCAAATTCTACATAACCCACTAATCACCTACAATGGTGTTCATAGATTTCACTAAATTTTCACATGATTTCAACTTGTATTTGTCTAGGGTTTGTCCCTAGACACTATATGGTTCCTAATTCATCATAAAACAAACATGCAACCATAAATTTCAGATTTTCCCAATTTCATGAGAATTTCAAACAGAGAATTAACACCAAATTTTACATACCTTGTAACCCCCTTGCGATGAGGATCACTAATCTATGTTCGGATTTTGATTTGGGACAGAAATTAGCCTTCAATTGATCAATTTTTGTGGAGTTAGGGTTTGGTGAGGAGTTCTGGTCGCTCCCCTGCGTTCTTGATTGACCAGACACACTGATTGTGTGTTTGGTTTTTATTTATTTTGTTTTAATCAATTCTAGTTTCAAGTTCTACAACATAGGTCCCTCCACTTTTGTTTATCTAAAAGTTTTGGTTATTTTAACCCTATTTCAAGTTATTTCTAGACTTGTAGTTAACGAGGTTATAATTTCCTAGTTAAATAAATTCTTGTTTATTTAAACTTTATAATTTTAATATAAAGTTTTATATTTCCGGGGTGTTACAAAAATCCATGGTTACCATCTCCCACTTCCATGTGGGAAGTTCTGGCTGTTGAAGCAGACCCGATGGCTTTTGATGCTCTGCTTTAATCTGAGCACAGGTCAAGCACTTACCTACATAGGTGGCAATAGATTTCTTCAATCCTATCCACCAATAATTAGCTTTAAAATCCTGATACATCTTGTCACCTCCAGTGTGAACTGAATATTTGGAGTTGTGAGCTTCCTAGAGGATTACATCTCGAAGTCCTCCATGAATGGGAACCCAGATTCTTCTATTCAGTCTGAGAATTCCATCCTTACCAGGCGTTAATTGTTCAGCAGATACACCTAATTTTTCATCTGGAAGGTTGGCTTCCAAAACAGCATCTTTCTGTGCAGCTAATAGCCTTTCATTCAGGCTATTTTTCGGTTCAATGCTCTTAGCATTAATCCTGATAGGTTTGACTCTCTCCTTTCGGCTTAGAGCATCGGCGACTACTTTCGCCTTTCCGGGATGGTAGCGAATTTCACAATCGTAATCATTAAAGTCTCCATCTAGCGACGATGTCTCATATTGAGCTCTTTTTGATTGAATAAGTGTTGAAGACTTTTGTGATCTGAATAGATCACACATTTTGTTCCATACAAATAATGTCTCCATAATTTTAGTGCGAATACAACGGCACCCAATTCTAAGTCGTGGGTGGTGTAATTCTTTTCATGCACCTTTAGTTGTCGTGATGTATAGACAATTACCTTGCCTTGTTGCATAAGTACACAACCCATACCGGTGTGTGATGCATCACAGTAAACGACAAACTCTTCAATTCCTTCGGGCAATGTCAATACAGGAGCATTGCTCAATTTCTGCTTAAGAATCTCAAAGGATTCTTGTTGTTTTGGACCCCAATCAAATTTTACATTTTTACGGGTCAAAGAAGTCAATGGTGCAACTATTCTTGAGAAGTTCTCAATGAATCTTCTATAATATCCAGCTAGACCAAGAAAGCTGTGAATTTCTGTAGGCGTCTTCGGTGCCTCCTAGTTCATTATGGCTTCTATTTTGGTTGGATCGACTTGAATACCACGCTCACTAACAACGTGTCCAAGAAATTGGACTTCACGGAGCCAGAACTCGCACTTAGAGAATTTAGCATACAGCTTCTCCTGTCGAAGCAATCCTAAGATACATCGAATGTGCTCCTTGTGATCCTCTTGATTACGAGAGTAGATAAGTATGTCATCTATAAAGACAATGACAAACTTATCTAAGTATGGCTTGCAGACTCTATTCATGAGGTCCATGAATGCTGGGGGTGCATTAGTGAGCCCGAAAGGCATCACTAAGAATTCAAAATGTCCATACCTCTTTCTGAACGCCGTCTTAGGCACATCTTCAGTTCGAACTTTAAGTTGATGATATCCGGATCTCAAATCAATCTTTGAGAAGAAGCTCGCCCCTTGGATCTGATCAAATAAGTCGTCAATCCTGGGTAAGGGATAACGATTCTTGATCGTTACCTTGTTTAGCTCACGGTAATCAATGCATAAGCGCATTGATCCATCATTCTTCTTTACAAACAATATTGGAGCTCCCCAAGGCGAAGAGCTGGGTTGTATGAAACCCTTTTCCAGTAAGTCGTCCAATTGAGTCCTGAGCTCTTTCATTTCAGTAGGCGCTTGACGATAATGAGCTCGTGCAATTGGTGCAGATCCTGGGAGAATATCTATCCTGAATTCAACTTGCCTCTCAGAAGGTAATCCGGTAGTTCATCAGGAAAAACATCAGGATACTCGGAGATAATTGGAATATCTTCTATCTTGGGTTTCGGATCGTTTACTGACACTTGTGCCATGTAAATGACGCATCCGTTCTTCAAACACCTTGATACTTTGAGAATAGACACATTGTTGGGCAAACCATACTGTGTATTTCCTTGAATAGTGACGGATTCACCAGAAGGGGTTTTGATAATAACTAGCTTTGTATCACAGGCAATTTGGGCTTGGTTATGCGACAACCATTCCATGCCCAAAACTATATCAAACCCAACCAATTTCATTGGGACGAGGGATAGCGGGATAGAATGATTCTTGATGGATATGAAACATCCATCAAGAAGAGTTGAAGCTGTTTCTAAGGTACCATCGGCAAGCTCTACCTCATATTTTATGTCTAGAGTCTTAATAGGCAGATTCAGTAACTTACAAAACTTATGGTCTACAAAATACTTATCAGCACCTGAATCAAATAAGACCCTAGCATAATTATTATTAATGAGGAAGGTACCTGTTATGACGTTCTCGTCGTTCACCGCTTCCCTTGCATTCATTTGGAAAACCCTTGCATTGGTTTTCTTCGCCTCCTCGGGCTTCTTAGCATTCTTGGGGCAATTTGTCTTGATGTGCCCCTTTTCGTTGCAACCATAACAGGTTGCATCCTTGATGTTCCGGCACTCCACAGACTTGTGCCCTTTCTTCTTGCAAATCCCACATGGTTTAGCTTGTGGGTCTTGGTTGCACTTTCCAAAGTGCCTTTTGTTGCAAGTCTTACACCTGGGCTTGTCACTTGACTGCCCTTTCTTAGAACTATAGTTCCCTTTGTTCTTCTTGTTAGATTGAGGGGACTTGTCTTCCTCCCTCTTCCTTTTCCCGTCATCGGTAGCTTTCTTTGCCCTTCTTCTCACAACATCTAAAGTAAGGGACAAAGATAGATCCACAGTAGATCTATAAGTGGTAGGCTTAGAAGCCTTGACGTTTCCTTTCACTTCAGAGGCTAAACCACCGATGAAACGCGCAATGCGTTTGGGTTCAGGAGTGACTAAATATGGTACAAGCCTCGACATCGAGTTGAAACTGGTCACATAGGACCTACAATCCAAATCCTTCATCAACAAAGTGAGGAAGTCAGTTTCAATCCTCTCAACTTCATGCTGAGGACAATATGCGTCTTTCACAAGATCAACAAACTTGCACCACGAAGGGTTATACAGATGAACCTTTCCAGTAGACTGTACCAATGCTTTCTACCAAGTGAGGGCGTCGTCCTTGAAGGATTGAGATACGAACATAACTATGTCTTCCTTAGCACATCCACTGATGTCAATCACAGTCTCCATTTCGTCTAACCACTTCATGCAGTCGATTGCTCCCTTTTCTCCTGTAAAATCCCTCGGTTTACAGGAGACGAAGTACTTGTAGGTACAACTCTTTTTGTACTTAAGAGTCTGATTTAACACCACTTTCTGAGATTCAGATCTCTGGTTGGATGAATGCTGAGATTCATCCCTTTTTGATGCATGCGACCGCGATAAAGGTTTTGTATGAGTTTTGGACCGAACATTACTCGGTTCCTTGAATATCTTAATGATGCGTGTCGAGTGTGATAGGTTTTTAATGTATATTTTAAGCCCTTTTACACTTTTTAGCCAAGTTTTAAATTTATAAAACACGATATTTACTAACACTAAACACAAATATGGGCAAGTGCACCCATCGTGAGCGTAGTATAATGTTGGTAAGATACCGAGGTCGTCCAAGGACACAAGAGCTTTTAATACCGGTTTATCCTCAACGTCTAATCAAATCAAAAGTTAGAAAAAAAGGTTTTTAAACAAGAAAAATAAAACTAACTAAAATGCTGAAAAATAAAATAAAAGTAAAAACAGATAGACAAGATGAATCACTTGGCTCCGACTCGTGTTTAGTGTAACCTTTGATTATTTCCGCACTTTTGCACTTTTTAAGAGATTATCTTAGTTATTGTAGTAGGCCCCTCTTTTGAAGGTGACGTTACCCTCAACCCAGTAGTTTGAGTCAGCAAGGATACAATCCTAAAGGGTCGGATTATTGAAAGATAATTAATTAAGTTATTAATGCATAATGTGGTAGGCCCCTCTTTTGAAGGTGATGTTACCCTCGGCTAAGTAGTCTGAGTCAGCAGGGATACAGTCCTAAGTAGCCGGGTTATAGTTTTAATAATAGCTTACATATGAGGGGATCAAAGAGTTTGGACCCCCGCCATCCAATGCCGGTGGGTATCGAAGGAGGTCCTACTAAATTTGACCCAGGTCCTTGCAGGATCTATACACTGAACATGGCAAGACTCTTACCAAACCGTTCCCTTAACCCCCGACCAGGTAGACAACATACCTCCATATAGACCGTGGAGATATGAATGGTGAAAATATTTTATTTTATATTGACAATAAAATAATGCCAAGACACCACGGACAAACAATAAGGAAGAATCACCTTCAACATAAGAAACTAGTTATTAAAGTCATTAATACATAACCAAATAAAAAGTGCGAAAAGATTAAAAATAAAAAGTATTACACTAGACACTTGTCTTCACCAAGTGATGTAAGAGACTTAGGCAAACATGGCCTTTGATTGTCAAGAACTCTTACGATCAATCTTGGATCCCGAGACGACTCACATACTCTATGATGGATGATGGTGGTGGATGATGATGTTGTGGTGGTAGTGGAGTGTGGGTGAAGTGTGAGAGAGGTGGTGTGCCAAGGGATGGTTTGAAAATGATCCAAGCTCCCCTATTTATAGCCTGAACAGCAGTTCGGTCACGGCCCCGTGTCCATCATTCTTCTCTTTCTTCATTAATTGCAGTTTGTCTGCATTAGTTGACCACGCTCCCATGTCCGCTGGGCACGACCCCGTGTGCAGAAGCGTATCTGTACTATCAAGATTTCCTCAGATTCTGCGAATCTTAGAGTTGACCACGGCCCCGTGTCCGCTGGGCACGCCCCCGTGGTGAGTGATAGAAGCTTCTACAGCTTTGTCTTTTCTGCAGACACTTGGGCACGCCCCCATGCTCACTGAGCACAGGGCGTGTTCAGCCTTCTGTTCTCTTGTTTTGCTTGGGAAGATGTTGTCCGGGGGTCGGGCATGCCACGTTTATTCATTTTCTTGTATTTTTGTTAGATTTAGTTGCCTTTTTGCTTTTTTTGTTCATTTGAGCTCATTTAATCCTGAAAATATAAAAGGAAGACAAAAACACACTTTTTCCAACATTAGTACTAAAAAGGGGTTAGTTTTATGCCTTATTTGATGTAATTTATATGTTGCATTTTGCACACATTAAATACCCCCACACTTGAATCTTTGCTTGTCCTCAAGCAAAACTCTTTATAATGTGGCTTTACACTCCCAAATGGAATGGGTAGAAGAGAAGGTTTTTGGGCTTGTCATAGAGTGTCGGGATTTCCAAGATTCTTTATTAAGTTTTATTTTTATTTATTTACAATCCTATTCGTCATGATTTATTTAAAACATTACATAAGATAAATTACTTATTAGGGCATAACATGCCTTTTTAAAATTCCATTTATATACAAGTTCACATACCTCAGGGGGGATCACTCAACACTCGGCCGAAGATGTATTTTTGTGAAACACTCGAGAGCGGCATGGAACTTACTTCTAATAAGCTTGCCAAGCAATCAATCCTCCTCATTTTTAACTATATACCTTTGTAAATATCAAGAGGACTTTTGGGGTGAAGAGTTAGGCTTGGGTTAAAGGTAGGTGGTAGGGTTAGTGGTTAGTAGAAAAGGGCGAAAGACGTAAAAAGCGTCGTTTTTTGCAAAACATATTGTTTTGTGACTTTTTATTCCAACGAAGCATTATTCAAACAAGCTTTCTTTTTGTGAGCTTTGTTTGTTTATTGCAAACTTCATTTTTCTTTTCTTCTTTATCAATTTTTATTTTTATTTTTTATTTTTTTTCACAGAAGAGAGTCACACAAAAACCGAGCTTTGTTACTAAAATAAAGGGTTTAAAATGAAAAAGGGTTTTGGTGGGTAAAAGGGTGTTTGTTTTGGGTTAAGAAATGAAAAGGTTTAAGCTCAAAGGGGTTAACTAGGGGGGATTTTGGGTAGGTGGTAAAAAAAAGAAGAAAATAATGGTGTAGAAATAAAAAGGGTTAGTCCTAATGCCTCCATCATTTACTTACTCGGGTTTAAGTTGGTAAGGACCGGGAATGTATCGTCGTGGCAAGTTCTAGAGTCGTAAGAACCAAGCGGCTATTCACACAAGAAACGAAAAATGAGCATTTAGTTTAAAGATGTGTATTTGTATGCTCAATAAAGGCTCAAAACTCACTTTTTGTGGGAATGGGTTTTTATGTGATCAAGTATATATAATCAAATTTTAACTAAACTTGTCATGCTGTTTCATAATTTTCTTATGTTGGTTCTTTTTATCACGACGCTATTGGTTGTAAATTTGTAAAAATATCACCTTTTTAGAACTTGAAATTCCCAACTTAAACCTAGACAAGTAAAAAAAATGAAATTTTTTTTTTGAAAAAAATTTGGGGTGTTTAGCGGTTCCAATAGAGTTTTGTGTAAGGCTTGTAATTAGGATTTGCAAATTCAAGGTTTTAGCATCCCCCCCCCCCCACACTTAAATTACACATTGTCCTCAATGTGTCCCAAAAATAAGTTTTTAGGTTGATTGGACGTGTAAAAAGGTGTGAAAAAACAAAAATTTATATTACTGGGCGTCTGGACACGGCCCCGTGGTGTCCGGGCACGGCCCCGTGTTCAGATCGCCAGTAACAGAAATTGAGTAAAAAGAAACAGAAGCCTGGACACGGGGGCGTGCTGGGTGAGCATGGCCCGTGTCCAGTTACCTAAACTGGGCAATTTTCTGCAGATGGTTGAGCACGGGCGTGTTGGATGAGCACGGCCCCGTGCTGAACTTGCTGTAATGAAGAAAAATCTGCGGGATGCTCTGTTTTTTGTGCATGGGGTGCTGGTGCAAGTTTCCCTTGGTATCCTTCACCATCCTGAGTGTGTTTTACCCATTACAACATCATCCAAACACCAAATTAACTAAAACTGTCATTCCATTAAATAGAGAAAATTACATAATAGTCCTATAAAATTTAAAGACGAGGTAGAAAAATAAAAAGCTAAAGGTCCTAAGATAGATGGGTCAAATGGTACATAAAATCATCCTAAGGAGTTCTACTTTTATCAAAATTTCCGGAAATAACTTTCCGGTATTTAAAAGATTTGTAGAACTTTGGACCGATGGGTATTCCCTAGATGTTATTAAAGCCATTCTTCTATTTCTCTTGGGAGAAAGAAGGCGGGATCGTTTTCTTCAACAGCTTGCGGAGGGGGAGTGACACCAATAGGAACCCCTTGTAGTACGTCCCGAGGGGGCTCCGGATGTATGGCGTACCATTCGGCCGGTATGATGACTTCGGGAACCACATTCCATGCCCATTGGGTAATGATTGGAACCAAAGGAATACATCCCTCTAGTTCCACCGTCAAATGATTGATACAGTCGACCAATGCTTCTTCCACTCCCGTTATCTCATCAATGGCTTCTCTTAAAGCGTAAACGTAGTTTACAAGAGAATCTTCAATCGTTGATGACCTTTTTCCTTGTCGGTTGTTCCTGGAGTGCGATGAAGATGTTCCACTAGATCTGCTCGCTATTCTGAGAAAACATACCGAAAAGAACTGAATTTTATGGACACAGTACCTCGGACACGGCCCCGTGCTCAATGAGCACGGCCCCGTGTTCAGATATCTGCAGATTTTTGGAACAAGGAATCTTGGTGTTTTAATATGCTTTCGTGATTTTTAAAATGTTTTTAAGCAGAAATAACTTAAAACATTATTGTAGAACTTATTTTTAACAAGATTTCTTGAATAAAAATCTAACAAACATCTCAATAAGGCTTGGAATTATGGAGATTTCAAGCTCTAATGGAGGTGTCAAGAAAAATTAAAGAAGAAGGTAATGGATAAAAGTGGAAAAGACAAGATGGTTGTTGGGAACCTTCTTTAGAATATACCTAGGATGATATGTGTGAAGATCCACCAGATCTTTGTCTTTGGAGTGGTCCATATGTGCAGGAATCTTGCTGCATTTATAGAAAACGACAGCACGCTGCACACGGACCCGTGTTGGCTGGACACGGCCCCGTGTGCAGATGAAGTCCTGACACATTTTGTCTGTATTCTGACACGAAATCAGACAGGAATCTTTGGGTGGACACGGGGGCGTGCTGACCTAGACACGGCCCCGTGTCTAGAGGCTGTTTATGAAGTTTCTTCTATTTCTAAGGAACTCTTCCAGATCGGGTGGTTCCTTACTGGATGGAACAACCCCAAAGTGCCTGAGATACCTTAATTACTCTAGACTAAGACGAGAACGCAAGAGGTTGTCGGTGAGGGTGATTCCTATGCTAAATGTAGGTGGACAAGTCCAACCCTTTCCCTGGCTCTCGTTAAAGAAGGTGTATGCCGAATCGCTCAGGTCTATGTATGCACCGAACGAAGTCGATGGGGAGTCATTCACGGCACAATCGACACAGGGACGACTATCGCTCAAGTCCTCGCTAGAGTTAGAGGTGATTTCGGGAACAACGAAGTCGTTTTTATTCGAATGCGATCCCAATAATTCTTCTTGGGTATCTTCTTGAGGTGGATTAGTGGAATCCTTTTCAAGTTCCTTTACCCAATTAAGAATTAAATCCTCCATTTGAAATAATTCTTCAAGAAGCATTTCTCCTAGAAGATCTGATTGGGAGCTTTCGAGGGAGAGATAGGGAATATTTTTACTTTCGCCCCTCTTAAGGCTATAGGAAAACAATGGTTTATATAATAGGGCTTATAATTTAGAAAATAACATTCTAACTCTTTATGAGGGCCGCGACATATTTGACACCACGTACCATAAGAGTGCCGAAAGTAAAAAATATCAATATCACTCATGTTTGTGTCAGAAATTACCAACCGTCAGGATCTTACGGTTCTGTTTTCAGTAACTGAAACTTGGGCACAGGGGTGTTGAGTGGGCACGACCCCGTGTTCAGCTTACTGTCTGACTTAAAACAGGATTGCCAGTACCAAAGATTGGGCACGGGGGCGTGTTCAGCGGGCACGCCCCGTGCTGAGTTCTGCAGAAGCTGAAAATCTAAAAAAAATCATAAAAAATAGAAAAACAAGAAAAAACGATTAGGCCGTTGATTCCTAACTTTCTTAAAATCCTTGTGTCCCCGGCAACGGCACCAAAAACTTGATGCGTGTTGAGTGTGATAGGTTTTTAATGTATATTTTAAGCCCTTTTACACTTTTTAGCCAAGTTTTAAACTTATAAAACACGATATTTACTAACACTAAATACACATATGGGCAAGTGCACCCATCGTGAGCGTAGTATAGTGTTGGTAAGATACCGAGGTCGTCCAAGGACACAGGAGCTTTTAATACGGGTTTATCCTCAACGTCTAATCAAATCAAAAGTTAGAAAAAATGTTTTTAAACAAGAAAAATAAAACTAACTAAAATGCTGAAAAATAAAATAAAAGTAAAAACAGATAGACAAGATGAATCACTTGGCTCCGACTCATGTTTAGTGTAACATTTGATTATTTCCGCACTTTTGCACTTTTTAAGAGATTATCTTAGTTATTGTAGTAGGCCCCTCTTTTGAAGGTGACGTTATCCTCAACCCAGTAGTTTGAGTCAGCAAGGATACAATCCTAATGGGTTGGATTATTGAAAGATAATTAATTAAGTTATTAATGCATAATGTGGTAGGCCCGTCTTTTGAAGGTGACGTTACCCTCGACTAAGTAGTCTGAGTCAGCAGGGATACAGTCCTAAGTAGCCGGGTTAAAGTTTTAATAGTAGCTTACATATGAGGGGATCAAAGAGTTTGGACCCCTGCCATCCAATACCGGTGGGTATCGAAGGAGGTCCTACTAAATTTGACCCATGTCCTTGCAGGATCTATACACTGAACAAGGCAAGACTCTTACCAAACTGTTCCCTTAACCCCCGACCAGGTAGCCAACATACATCCATATAGACCGTGGAGATATGAATGGTGAAAATCTTTTATTTTATATAGACAGTAAAATAATGCCAAGACACCACGGACAAACGATAAGGAAGAATCACCTTCAAAATAAGAAACTAGTTATTAAAGTTATTAATACATAACTAAATAAAAAGTGCGAAAAGATTAAAAATAAAAAGTATTACACTAGACACTTGTCTTCACCAAGTGATGTAAGAGACTTAGGCAAACATGGCCTTTGATTGTTAAGAACTCTTACGATCAATCTTGGATCCCGAGATGACTCACACACTCTATGATGGATGATGGATGATGGTGGTGGATGATGGTGTTGTGGGGGTGGTGGAGTATGGGTGAAGTGTGAGAGAGGTGGTGTGCCAAGGGATGGTTTGCAAATGAGCCAAGCACCCCTATTTATAGCCTGAATAGCAACTCGGGCACGGCCTCGTGTCCATTGGGCATGGCCCCGTGTCCATCCTTCTGCTCTTTCTTCATTAATTGTTGTTTGTCTGCATTAGTTGACCACGTCCCCGTGTCCGCTGGGCACGACCCCGTGTGCAGAAGCGTATCTGTACTATCAAGATTTCCTCAGATTCATTGATGATTAGATGGTCATGGTATTATTAAACCATATAGACCATTTTAAGTAATAAATAGCAATCAATGGGATATAATTCTTTATATTTAATAGACAAGGGAATATAAATCACAATTGTCAATGTCATAAAAGACATTTTTATTTAGCACAAGGCTCGTCTCGAAGGACATTTAGATAGCGCAAAAGGCCATGTCACAAGGACGATTAGAATATAACCAATGATCTCTTGGATCAGTGATCCTTTAAGGTCGAACAAGGTTCATCACCTTCTTAACAAAAAGTTTATAAAATTAAATTATCATTGTCATTATTACACCTTTGCTTATAAGCATACATCACAATTGGATGTTTTAGGTGTTTACATCATATTGATGTTTATTAGCCATGATTCATATTGATCATATAGGCTTTGGAAGTGACTTGGAAAGTCCAAGTACATTTGGAAGCTTGTGTGGTTTTTCGTACCGCACAACCAGGAATGTTAACATGTTCTCAGATGTTAACAGGGAGTTATTTTCTTAAAAAGGTTGTACCATTACAGCCATTAATATTTTGGCTAGGTTATACCCTTAAGAATCTCTTTGGCAGATCAATTTAAAATTGAAATGATATAGCATGATGATGTAATGAAATATATATTAAAAATCTAAAAAGAAACTTCATTAAAACATAAAACTAGTACAAAGATGCCCTAAACGGGACTTGAAATAACTCACTGCCCACGCAGGGGCTACAGAAATAGAAAATAAGTCCATGCAGGGACTCGGTACGGAAAATAAAAATGTCCTCGCAGGGACTTGATTAAAGGACAATTCAAGATGAAATAAACAACTTCCTACTTCTTTTTGCCTTTGATGAGATTCGCAAGGCCCTTGAGAAAGCTGTTATGCTTCTTTTTGGTTTCATCTGCTTCACGCTCAACCCTGTCTAACATCTGCAGTATTTCTTGGGTTTGCTCCTGTTGAGGAGGAGGAGGAGGTTGCCGGTAAGGTGGGTATTGATACCCCTACACCGAATATCCAGTTGGGTAAACTGGTGGGTAAGAAGAAGGATAGAGTGCATTATACTGTGCAGCAGTAAGATATGGATCATGGGTTCCATAATCCGTTGGATATCCAGATGGGTTATACCCAGATGAACCTGGGTATGTTGGTATTGGGTTGTCAAAACCCACTGGCGATGGCAGTGGTGCATAAGAAACTGGCGGAGGATTGTCCTCTGGCACCACATGCGAGGGTCCACCCATTTGGGGGTCCTCGTGAATAGGAGGGTAAGAGCTTGAACCATGAGGGGAACTGAACCGTGGTCCCCCACGCACAGACATTCGTGCATTCCTCCTTCGCCTAGGCGGCTCAGGAGGTGGTTGAGGTGGTTCCTCAACTGGAAGAGGTGGTGGGGTAACCGCTTGAAGATACGGTTCATTCAAAGGAGGTTGAGCAGGAGAGTTATGATATGAAGGAGTTTATTCCCACTCATACTTGGCCCACCTCTCAGCAAATGAATCGGGCCCTTGGTACGGCGATCCTTGGTACGGAGAACCGCTAGAGATGTTGATTGAGTGACCCGGTGTTCCGGTTTGCAGCTCAGGATCAGGATCGTCGTCCATTTCCATCCCCTGGGAGAAGTGATCTTCGGGTCCTAAGGGATTAAAATCAAAAAGATTGTTGACATAGTCGTTGGGATTGAATTGAGTTGAGTTGGGGAATAAATGGAATCAGAGTGATGGAAAGAATGGGAGTGAAAGGAGTGGTGAGATTGGTTTGAATGGTGTGATTCTTGAGAGTGATGGGAATGTTGGGGCTCGTTAGGAATGTGTACTCCAAAGTATGGAGGATCCGAAGGTGAGGATCCTAACGAAACAGAATGCCTCGCCGGCTCGAGGTTATGACTCCAATGGTCCCGAGAGTCGGAACTAGAGAAAGTCGCTGACGGGGTACGTCGATGGGAAGGTCCTGCATGGCCTGATGGCCCTCCTCTCATTGGTCCCTTTCCTTTGCCTCTTACACGTGGCGGCATTTTTTTTATACAACCTGTCAAAACAAGTAAATATAACATAAACAATAAAAAGAAAAGTTAAGAATAAATCCTAGGTCATTAGCCTAGACTCGGAAGTCTAAGGAATGTGCTTATTGTGTCATTGAGATTAAACACAAAAGGTTAGTATTTAATTCATTCAATGTTGGCTCTGATACCAACCTGTCACACCCCGATATTTCCACATATTACCGGTGGGCCCGGCGGGGAGTATCGTGATGTAGTTGATATCATCATTGTCAATATACACAATATAATAGCACAACGGAAGGCTTGGTGAATAAACTATTACAAACCATAATGTCTGAGTGTTCGATGAAAGAATATACAGACTGGGTTATAATAAGATCCACAGGCGGATCATAAATAAGATACAAGAAACGGAAAATAACAGACTCCAGGTTTCTAGGGATTTGCAAGATCCTCTTATATGACACCTAGTAGCTCCAGCCTATTTACGAGAAGTACCTGGCAATCAATCTTTAGAAAATACGTTAGTTTACACTGGTAAATACAATTAACTGACTCATTTGAAAAGTATTTATGAAAATTGATTTAGGTGCACAAGGCACAAATCATTTATAACTTGGGACAATTATTTAAAGATAATCTTGTATACAAATTTATATGTTTGTCATACAATTGGGGCCGGTTGGAAGCCGGTCATGATTAACCGAATCACCACTTATAGAACCCACAAAGGAGTTATCCCCAATATGTGGGTTTATATTTTTAGCATTTGCATCTGTCAGGTGTATGCCTACACCCCGTGCATAGGTCGTGGCCATTTTCAAATGAAATGAGCCAAGGATATCCAGGACACGGTCGAATTAACCCCCAATGTTTATGTTATCAAACAAGACAGATTAAAACGGGTTATGTAATTTATTAATCACAATCCGATTAAATGATTTCATACTCGACCAAGTGGTATTATTATAATACCATATCCCAAGCCCGTATAAGGGAAAATAAGTTAAAAGTATTTACCTGAGCTAAATGTGAAAGGTAACTCAGCCGTATAATCCTAAAGCTTTATGATGATACCTTCTACTGGATGCTACTTAATCTGTATAGAAGGTTTAATAACCTATTAGGATGCTAACGTGTCTTTAGTTAAGTCAAAGACTTAGACCGGCTAGCTAGGAAGAAACTTCACGGTTTTTAAACGCTAGATTAAGCGGAGACCGGAATAGAATGTGGTTTAGACCCGACAAGCTTGGATACATGTATAATATGGGTAAACTAAACACATTTTGGAATTTGAGGATTTAATGATAAGGTTAAACCCGTTTCGGCTCTTTTACGCAAACTAGTCACATAAACCGATTCGAACGCATAAATGTGTAACGAGTAACCAAATTAATTACATACAGGTCTTATTTGTTATTATGCTTAAAATATGTTAATACATCAGTATGATGTTAACATATTTGCCTAAGAAGTATTTAAAACCAATTTAAGTCCCGTAAGGGCATTTTGGTAATTTTAATGATTATAAAAGAGATTTTATAATAAACTGAGGTTCTGGTCTTTTTAAATCAGTAAAAATATTTAATTTATCTCATTATATCAGTAAGATATTACATATATGTGAGGTTTACCATTTATGGCCAAACTATTCCCCGAAAGGGCATTTTTGTGATTTCACATATGCTTTTAAGGACATTTTTGGAAATCTGAGTTTATAATTTATACCTACTGTAATAATATTGAAATTTGTTTAAAAATTCAGTAGGTAACAAATCTTAGATGTTAAGTATGGTTTTAAACCATACTATGCACCTAAATAGTGTAAAAACTCGCTAATTGACGATAATCAAGATGTTTATGTAAATCTGAAATTTTGATAAGTTTTAAATGCTTAAAATAATTTATTTAATGTATAAAATCAGTAGGAAAATGTTTGGCATTCAAATCATTTGTTAATCTCATTTTATGCATGAAAAGGGTATTATCGTCAATTACCGAATTACACAAGAACTCTATGATTTAAACAGATTATAATCTGACCAAAAATCTTAATATTCCTTAAAAATAATATCTTATCAGTAGGTAATGAGTTTTGGTTCAAAATCCAAGTTTAAACATGTCTTATCAAGATATCGCAATTTAATTAACAAAAAGCTTCTAATTACGATATCGAGCATAACTCCTATTTGAGACCAAGAACTGATGTCAAATTTTCGGGACAAGCTTATATATTAGTAACAAAGGTTTTTGTCCTCTCACATTTCTAAAAATCTCATTTATATGTCAAAAGGGCATTTACGGCATTTATAAGCATATTAACAAATACGAGCATATAATTCAAACCAATAAGGACCAAGCAATATAACTCCAGGAGGTTACACTACTATATAATATGGTCCTAATGGAAGCTTAAAACATGGGATAATTAAGCTTAGACGGGTCAGAACTGAAAGTCAAAGCAAAAGTCAAGCTTTTGCGACTTTCATTTATAAACTGACCTTAGACTGATAATTGTCGGGTTAGACCTGATTAAACATGTTCTAATACTAATTACCAAGTCATTAGAATGTTAAAATATAGTTTAGAACCTCTGTTTTATTAGTTTAAATTGTTTTTAAAGTTTATGTCCAGTTTGACTTTTTGACTAACTAGTTTGACCCAACAATTAACTAGTCAAACGAGATAATTAGGAGGTGCCCTTTTAAGGGTTAATTGTTGGTGCACTACATCTGTCGACTTCGTCTTGTATCGAGTCTTAGTTTTAGATTGTTAGATCAGGGCACGTTTTATGAGAAAATAGGATAGGATATAGGTCTAAACTGATAGGTCCGCTTATATGGACATAGGAGGTCCGCTTATGTGTCAGGTCCGCTTATATGGACATAGGAGGTCCGCTTAGGTGTCAGGTCCGCTTATGTGAACATGTCCATATGTGGGAACCTACCAACACTATAAATACCACATGAGCGAACTCATTTGTAAACTTTGTCAAATTCCACACCGAGGTGTTGCCGGTGTGAAGATCGAGCTGTAAACATTGTCAAATCAATAAAATCAGTAGATTAAGTGAATTGCAAGCTGTCTCTACCTTCGTTTCTTGTTATTCCGCACCTGAAACGTAGTTGAACGCCTCTGAACGACTCATTCGGGTCAGATCACGATCCTACAATTGGTATCAGAGCATCAGGAGGAGGAGTTCTGCAGAGAATAGCTGGAATTCATCATCATTTCTTACTTCTACACCTTCTATTTTCAGTTCAGAAAGTTGTACCGGTCAGAATTAGGTCAAAATTGCACAGATTGAGTGTTATTAGACATTGATAAACCCTTGAAAGTTTCAGACTGAAATACGGACTAAAAATGGGTGAAATCATCTTCGGACTTGGTTCCGCTTATTCGGACATTTGAGTAGATCCGCTTATTTGACAGCTTCAAGTCCGCTTATTCGGACATATTTTGATCAGGTCCGCTCCAAACTGCATTAGGTCCGCTCCAAACTGCATCAGGTCCGCTCCAAACCGCATCAGGTCCGCTCCAAATTTCATTAAGGTCCGCTCCAAAGACACTAGATCAGTAGGTCCGCTTTTCTGATCAATCAAGTTCGCTCCAAATTTGATAGGTCCGCTCATTTGTCACTTTATCAGTAGTTCCGCTCATCTGGTCAACCTGGTCCGCTTTTAGTGACAAAGATCAATAGATTCGCTTATTTGGTCACTTCTTGGTTCCGCTCATCTGAACATCTTCTGATTCCGCTTGTTGTGCATGTGAAATTGTCGGCCACATGACATACTGAATTCACATTGAATCGGTCCATGTGCATTTGATTAAAACAGATTAGTAGGTTTATTGGTCAAATAAAATCAAGTGGAAAGCTTTAATTGGGTTTTGTGATATTATTCAGATAATTGTCAGACATATCATGTGGAAAATTGTTATGGGTCATATAAAATCAGCATAGTAAAATCATTCCATTTGCATGTGATTAAAAATTTCGGCCCAATCATAGTTGTATTTTAAAGCGGCCCAATCACAATCACTGTGATTTAACGTGAATCAAAGTCGGTGATTAATTGGTTTGTCTAAATTGAAAGGTCCAATCAAAGTGTGTTGTCAGTTTTGGTCATGTGATTATCTCGGCTCATGTGACTTTGTTTTTTTTAAGGTCCAAATAAATCGGTGTTTTAAAGTTTCAAGGCTCACGGTTTGATTATTCAAAGGTCCAGTTCATTTGAACCTTGTCAAGTCATTGGAAAAGGTCGTTTGAATTTGATCCGAGTCATAGCAGTTCTCACGGTTTGTCAATCCTCAGTTCGCACAGAATATTCATCAGTTCGAGTGATTCAGTTCGCACGGAGTATCAGTTTGATTCAGTTGCTTTGATAAGTGTTTTTTTTTTAAAACTGATTGTGTTTTGTTTGTTTGTGTACATCAGGTGATACAGGTGTGAAACATGGATACCGAGTTCTACAACGCATTTGCAACACCGTCTGGTCCAAGCACTATTGCTCAGAATATGAATTTGGAAAACGAAACGGGAACCACCCAAAAGCCCCCGAAATTGATGAGCATTGAAGAATACTACGGGTGGAAAGACAGATTCGAGAACTGGGTTCAGGAAAACCATCTTAGGTCATGGGAATGTATTCTGAAGAAATATGTTTTGGCACAGACTGATTTGAAAGTTGACAAAAAGATATCTGAATTCAGTAATGAAGAACGTGATATGTATAGAACTGAAAAGATGATGATTAGTCTGCTTCAGCAAGCTATCAAGGAAGACATTTTCATTCTGCTACAGCATGACAAAACTGCGAAGTCAATTTGGGATGCACTTAAAGTCAAATTTGAGGGTAGCGAGAATATGATTAAAAGCAAGAAGGCACTGTTAAAGAAAGAGTTTGATCTGTTCAGCAGTCTACCGGGTGAAGACACAAAGAAGCTGATTGAAAGATATTGTCATCTTGTGCGATCTATGTCAATGCTTAGTATAAAAAAGGAGTCTGAAGAGTGGGTAGACAAATTAGCTGATGCGTTACCGCAAAAAGAGTGGGGAACTTATTTGATGATCTTGAAAAACACAGGGGTTTATGATGGGTTAACAATTGGTCAATTTATCAAAAATATTGAGGGTCAAGATTTGGAACAGCAAAAGATCGCCAGGATGAACAGTCCGAGTGGTCAACAGGATGTAAAAATGTACTATAAAGGTAGTATTCCGGTTCCAGAAGCTGAGAGAAGTCCGAAAATTCAAACTGCGTTTAGTGCTGGGGATTCTACAGAAAAGATTGATCAAAGTTCAAACAAAAGCAACAGTGGTTTCTCATTATATCCGAGTGTTAATCCTAAAGAGTCAAATACAAACTTTCAGTCTCAGAGCACAAAGACAGGAAATGGATATGTGATTCAGTGCATCTTATGAGGGTCTAGTGGCTGGTCGGATCGGAAATCCCATGCTCACCAAAGAGGATTATGATCAAATAGACGCAGAAGAAATGGAACTGATGGATATCAAATGGTGTCTTGCGAGTGTTCTTAGACGTGCTGAAAAGTTCAAAACGATTACCGGGAGAAATGACTTTCTTGATGCTCATGTATCTACTTTAGGTTTTGATAAATCTAAAGTTACTTGTTTTCGTTGCAGGGAGAAAGGCCATTTGTAACAACTGTGCTTGTAATCATTATGAACAGTTCTGTTATCAATAAAACAATGTTATTTGATCCCAATGTTTGTTTTGTTATGTTTTACATTTTTCATGTTTTGACTTTTATGTAATTTCAAACTCTACATCGCTTTCTGGAGAGTTATACGCAAACTAGTGCGTAAACGTACTCAGTTTAATGCGAGAAATACTCCGGAACATCAACATATACTCAACATACCTTAAATAACCTTTACATAACTTAGAAATAAGTTTTGAAGGCTTTGGTATGGCAAAAACAAGTTAATTCGCTTACAGGGACTAAATATGACAAACTGCGAAAGTATGTCAATTTGAACTGTAACGAACATTCCGGAACATGACCATAAGTTAAACACACCTTAAATATCTTTTACATAGCTTAGAAATAGGCTTTGAGGGGTTCGGTGTGCTAAAATAAACTTTTGGGTCATTCAGGGACTAAAAGTGTCAAAAAGTGCACAAGTTTGCATTTTCGCGCATAACTTACGTTCTGAATACATCCGGACATCCAAAAATTTATGTGAGCATGACTATATTTTATTTTAGTGTTCGCCATAAGAAAAATCCATTCGTCGCGTCATTTGGATCGTTTTTCGCGCTTATGCGTGTTCCGTCGTAATTAACCGAACATCGCGACCGTACGGCCAAACGAACCGACATCCGGGAATATTTTTGAACACATTTTAAGTTCCCTATACTTTAACTTCATTTTAGAGCTTTGAAATGGGGTTAACGGGCCTTAAACGTGTCGAAAATGACCTTTTTGCATAACAGGGACTAAAACTGTAATTCTGCCAAACTTAGGCCTAGCGGTGCGCTACACTTTTAGTGTAGCGGTGTGCTAGGGGTCTGCAGAACAAGATCAGACTTAACAGTCAGCAGTTTCCAGCTGTTGCAACTTCACCCACACATTTGCACATGCATATTCAGCTGATAAGGATCAATTGTAGGCTACCATAAGCTTCCAACACATGTACGGCTTGGATCATGGCACGTTTTCCATGAAACGATCCTAACGGTGGACCGAAAGCTATAAATACCCCACCCCCATATGCTTTAAAATCACTAGAAATTTGATTTGAGAAACTCTAAGTTGAAACATTTGTTTCATACCTGAGATTTTTGAATCGAGTTTAGCATTCGGGGACCCTTCGTAAGTATTCTTTCGTTCTTTTCCTTATTTTACTGCTTTTCGAGTCGGAAAGTCAAACTTTGTTTGACTTTCAGCGTTGACCAGTAAGGGTCAATGCGAAGTTCGTTTGAACTTCGCAACGTGATTGTAATCACGATGGTCATAGTCCCTTGGGACTATGCCTACTGATTACCACGTTGTCTAGGGTCGTAGGGTAAGCGATCTGATCAATCGCTTATACCTTCGAACCCGACCCAGTTTGGTCGATCATTAGGATCCGACCAAATACATTAGGTGACCATAGTGTAGGGAATAACCTTCCGAGGTTATACCCTATGGTCACATCGTTTAAGTAGTTGTATGATAGGTAGTTTATATGCCTTAGGTAAATTACCAGAATACCCTTTTCATGTATAATTAGTAATTAAGCATATGTAACCTAAACTTTTGTCACATAACTGATTATGCAACATGTTTAGGCATATAACACTTATCATAGGACTAGTTAGGCGGTCCGAACGCGTTTCACGCGCACGACGCGTTAAAGTAGCATAAGCTTCCTAAACGGGTCGTAATGGGTCGTAAACAATTAGGTTAAGTTTCTTTTAGTATGTAGGCTTTGTTAAACCATGTCATGTGAGTTCCTACACTCATTTGGTTTACAAACCCTAATGCTACCCAGTCTTCCGATATAGGTCCGGTTTATTAACATAGTTACCTATATTAGGTGCCGTTTGATTCCGAGATCTATAGCATTACTTGGTGGTTATCTTTAGACAACTGAGCAATCTCAAGTGAGTACATAGACCCCTCTTTTACTGTTTTCCAAACTGTTTTGGGGTGGAACACATGTGCCTACTTGTTACTTTCATGCTTTCCTGTTTTCACATCATATACCGGCTATGTTTGATAGTACATTATAGTACATGATTTCATTACATTTCATGCTAGGTGTGCCCATTGTGTGCATTACTTGGTACATTGTTTTACATTACATTTCATGCTAGGTGTGCCCATTGTGTGCATTACTTAGTACATCGTTTTACATTACATTTCATGCTAGGTGTGCCCATTGTGTGCATTACTTAGTACATCGTTTTACATTACATTTTCACGCTATGTATGTTCATTTGATTACATACTTAGTGCATCACATGCTTACATTTTTGGTATGACATTTGGCTTGTTTACAATGGAACAATACATTCATTAACATTTGCTACGCCGTTCGTTAGTAGGTAGTGGTACCATAGGAATTGACAACTCCCGTTCCGGACATCCCAGGGAAAGGGGACAGAAAGGAATGACCGAATTCGATATACATAACTTAGATAAATCTTTAATTTGTTTAAGGGTTTATCGCCACAGTCTCAAGGCTTGGATGTATGCATTTTAACAATACCGCATAAATGTTTGTATCAGTTTAGCATGCATTTGTTACACAAAACATGACTTTGATTTAAACTATGTTTTACTTCAATACCTTGTTGTTGTGCATTTTACATATGGTTTAGTTGATACATTTCAATTACCATACATGACATTTTGGTTACATATTACATGATCTACATTGAACATAAACATTTGACATTGATATACACATTGGTGGTTTACATTGGACATAGACATTTAGATATGGTTTACACAATAACACTTGACAATTGGTTTGTACATGAACAAGTTACATTGGTGGTTGTTTGGGTAAGTAATTTGAGTAATGAGGCGTGTGTAATATGATACAATCATGGTGGATACGCCGCTGGTACTTCCTATATATAAGTGCTTGTGTGATATTACATGACGTAGCGATACTTAAATCACTTCAATGTTTGACATATTACATGTTACAAATAACATATTTTTGACAAGACATTGTTTTACAAAACAGTTTATTGTATGCAACTCATTTTACATGGTTATTCATTTAACCTTACATTTATTTATACATATCAACTGATCTTATCGTTTTTCAAATGATTTACAAGATAAAGCAAATTACAAGGTTCATGACTAAACATTTTCTCAAATACAAGTCATGAATCCTATTTTTCACAAACCTATGTATCTCACAGGCATTTTTATGCTGACGTACCTATTTTCACATGTGTTTTCAGGAGCTTTTCCGTAGGATGTTGATCACGATACTAGGGCGGACCTGTGCCTTAGAAACATAAAACGAAGATAGACTTTGTATAATTATGTTATAAACTCTGTATTTCTTGTTTAAGACAATGTAACATCCTTGTTTAATAAATAAAATACAACTTTGTATGCCATGGTTATGAAACAATTAATTCTGTTGCAACACTCCCCGATGTTTCCGCCGCGTTTTGCATGTTATACGTGGTCGGGGTGTGACACCATTTCAAGCGGGAGTGCAAGAACAGAGAAGCTAGTGGAGCTCAGAATCCGTTCGGAAAAGACGATTACTACCGGAAAGCCATTTATCAGCAAGTTGGTCAGTCACAAGACTCACAAACGGCTCATGGTAGAAAGATTGAGGATTCAAAGAGAGGATGTTTGGTAGATTTCAACTGGAGCAATTATATATCTCCTGATAGCAAAGCATGCATAGTCGATCAAGATGATGAGAGGCTACCTGAAGGTTTCAGCTGGGATATGTTTGTTGATGAAAAGGGTGATTTCAAAGCTTTTATTGCAAAGATTGTTAGAGAACCAGACATGTTCGCCACATGGATGAAATCTATTGGTGAGACAGTGAAAAGTGTGAAGGAACAGTCTGTTACATCTGAAGAAAGCTCAGAAAGTGCTGATGAAGATTCACTAAGTGCAGATGAGAGTGTGCAAAATGATGTTACTTCAGAAAAAGAAGTTGTATTTGATCAAACACCGTCTGATTCTGGTGTATCAGATGCTGATTCTGAAAAATCTGTACAGTTTGATCAATCACCAGTTGATAGTAGCAGTGATGATGAGGAAGAGAAACATATAAATGTCGCAAAATCTCATCTTTCTCCTGAAAGTTTACATTTCTATTTTGCAGATCGTATGGAGAAACTGAAGGAGAAACGAGCTGCTAAAGAACAACAAAAAATGAAATCTGAAGATGTTGTTCAGAAAGAGAATGTTGAAAGTGTTGCTGAGAAGACTACTGAAGCTGAGAAGGTGAAAGAAGAAGAAAAAGTGATAGAAGTGGTGAAAACAATCGAAGTTGAAAAGATTGTTGAAGTTGTCAAGCCTTGCACGAAGTGTTTGGAAGCATGCAAGGAATGTGTAGCAAAAGATGACATAGTTGCTGAGTATGAAAAGAAGAAAGAGCAGTTACTGTTCAACCTCAACTATGTGAAAGAATCTTATGATGTCTTAAACAAAACAGTAACTGGTCTCCAAAAGACAAACTCAGAACAAGAACAAGCACTAACGATGATGAATGCTGTGATGATGACAAAGCAGAAAGCCATCAACTTTTACATCGAAGAAAGTGCTAAATGGAAGCAAGAGTTGGAAACAGAGAAGATTGAGAATGAGAGAATTAGACGTTTATTACAAAGTTATTCTAGTTCTGATTATCTCATTGATCGTATTTACCCAACTGTTGCAGGTATGGAAGCTTTTCAAGATGAGAAGCCAAAGAAGAAAGATAGTGGTAAGAAACCGACTGTTAGCTATAACAAGTGTCCGCCTCCAATTTGGGAAGGGTATTCTCCTAGAAAACCAAATGAGGAGCAACTTGAAAAAGCAGTCAATATAAAGCTAAAAATCGACACAACTGACGTTTTACCAGATAACATTGATGTCACGTTTACCTCGTCCGATACTGATCATGAGTCTGAGTTAATCAAAAAGGTGGTCGATCAGGTGTTGGATACTGAGGAGGAGTCTGAGTCAAAGTCTGAGTCTGGAGGGTCAAATTCGTCTGTCAACAGTTCAAAGTCGTCGGTTAAACGGTCTTATAGTAAAGAATTTTTGTTATCGAAAGCAAATTTGGATGATGAAGCATTTGAAGTTGCATACACTATAAATGATTCGGACAAATTGTACTCTGACAAAGAGTTTCCAATAAGAGGTGTTAAAACTGAAATGATTAAAAAGGTTTTCAAACTAACAGAAATTAACATTTCTGAAATAAAAGATATTAATCTTTCTGAAAATCCAAGACCTTACACCTCAAGAGTGCAACAAAGATTAAACAAGAAAAAGGGTTACAGTTCTGGTTCTGGTATTCATAAAAAACCAAATCGTAACTGTAATTTCAAAAAGAAAGGATTAGGATTTATTCCACCAGAAAATCATAAAAATTTGAAAAATTCTAAAACAAAAACAGAATTTGTGTCAGGTGGAAGTGCAGAAGAGGAACAGAAGAAACCATTCTGGAGACAGTCAAATCAAGAGTTTCTTGCTGAAAAGAAGAAGAATGGAACTGAAATGTTTTATTCAAAAGAAACTAGAACCTGTTACAAATGCAATGAAGCTGGTCACATTGCATGGAACTGCCAGAAAAATGCCAAGTCAAAACAGGGAGTTTCTAACAAGTTGAAAGGAAAAGGTGTTGATATTGAACCACCAACCGAAAAATTTAAAATTTTTGAAAACTCAACTTATGAGGTTGGTGAGTGTTCTAAAAAGAATTTTTATAAAAAGAAAGAGAATGACAACCAAGTGTGGGTTGTTAAGAAAGTTGATGTGAATGTCGGCGATGAATCTGGTTCCACAAAGCCAGAAGAGCCATAGGTTGAGATGAAAATTTCAGTGAATGATGATGAGTTTCCATCACTGAAATTTGAAGAAGTTAAACAGAAAGTGGGCAAGGTTGATATCTCGAATCAGTTTTACACAGAGAAAACTAAGTTTGATGTCGAGAAAACATTTAATGGAAGTGTTAAGAAAATTTTTGGAAAAATGTTGAATGGGAAAGTAAAGGGGGTTAAAGATTTTTATGCAACTAAAAAGGCAACATACAACCCCACTGCGCAAGAGTTGAAAGCCATCAAGTCTGAAAAGACTTGGATGGAAGTATGTTTCCCTTGAAGTCTTAGGACTATGTCGGAGATCCCAAGTTTGTAATCGTGGATCAGGAATCGGCATTATTCTTGTTAAGATAGATTTTGTGAAAGATTTTTAAATGTGTCTAATTTTTACATGATAAGTGTGAATTGCCGGAGCTTCTAGGTTGGTAAGTGCGAAGCAGGAATCGGCATATTGGTTGGTAAAATGGTTTGTGTAGATGTTTTATTCCTACATGTGATTATATGTTTTGGATATTCTTACAAAGTGGTGAGAGGTTGATTCTGACAAAGTGATTACTCAAGGTCATTAGTTTGAAATTGATGTAATCCACATATAAGAGATTGAATGGACAAAATGATGAACCAAACCCCTAACTTTACAAGTGGTAAAACCAACAAAACTTATTTTCCGGAAAAATCATTCTGATTAAAACAAAATTAAGTGTTTTGAAATCATTATGAGAAAATAGTTTTGTGAAAGGGGGAGTTCTGATTGTTTATGTCAAGTGGATGGCGATTTGAAGCGATTTGATATCAGTTGTCAAGTTTATTGTACAGTTTGATTTCAAATTTCCTTTAATGTGTTTGCATTTTAGGGTGAGTACATATATTTTTCAGAAAATCCAAAAACATTAGAAAATTTGAAAATGACAAAAACATGATAAAATTCAAAAATGAGTTTTTGTGTCTAAAAGAGGAAATGATAGTACATCAGTAGACAGTCACAGTATGCTAAAGAAATGTAATGTTTAAATAGTGTTAAACAGTCTCACAAATGATATGCCGATAGGTTTTTACACATTTAGTAAACTTTTTCGGGATATAAACTAAAATTCAAACTTGCTTGTTTCGTGGGGAACACTACTTGGATATATAGGTAACTCCTAAAATCTCGTTTGAAAGGTCCCTCTTTCTGAGATACTAGGTCTTTATGCTCAGTGATATCTGGGGTATTATCCCGGGACTTCTGCTGAAAGAAATTTCTGACCTAGTCCCCGGAGAATACTTTCAGCATGCTTGAAAAATAGCGCAGCCCTCAGCAAATTGATGAAACAATAAAATTGATAGTCATTGCTGTTGTAATCAAAAGATCTTCTAAAGGGGACACACCGAAAGTCGAAGCCGTCATCTCTCTGCGTATCGAAAGATCAACCTGAGCTCTCACGGCCCTCGCACTATAATTATTTCCCTGACAGATATCATCTGTGGTATACTCACCTGTAAGACTGAATATTGGGATCTGGATACGGGAGTATATTCAAGAGGTGGGACACATGAATGAGTTTAAGTTCTTAAAATATCTAACTCATATCCTGAATCAGTTGAAATTTGTGTGAAAATTTAAGTGGATCAGTATATTAGCAATCTAAGTGAATTGTTTAATTCTTAATGTGTAACAAAGCTCAACGGTACTCGTGACTTGTTTTAAACTGATATGATTCTCTTACACAAAACTCACAAAAATATTGTCTGTAAATTTTTCTTTACTACATTTCTTTACATTCAAAAATACAAAAAAGATTTTTGGTGTGTTTTAGCATAAATTTTTGAAAAAGTCAAAAAGATTTTCGACAACTGATGTTGGAAAGCTGATTTTCAAAGTTCCGGGTGCTAAACATGATGACATTGTTGTGAGGGGGAGTGTGTTTTAAAATGTCAAAATGTATTTTCTAAATCAACAAGTGGTTCATCATGAGTTTGTGATCTGAGGGAGAGTGATTGTTGATGCTTATGTTTATGAGAGGGAGTCATCTGATTATATCAGAATGTTGGTGCATTTAAATTGTTAAATTTAGAAATTCATTTCTGGGTTAAGAATGTGCAGGTCTAGCCAAGTTTCAATTCTGGAAATTGAAGATTCTATAGAGTGCCAGGTTTAAGATTCTGAAGACAAAGAAAGCCAGACAAAGATCCTGAAGTAGATGTTGCTGAAGAACAAAGAAATGCTAGCAAATCGTTAGGGGGAGTCTGAAGATTTTCAAGTTAAAGAGAGTCTGTTGAAGAAGATAGAGAGAGAAAAGCCCAGAGACTGATCAAGACTGAAGAAGTGAAGACACAGCATTGTTGTGACTCGATAGTCGACTCGTCAACATCTGAGGGGGAGTCTGTTGGTGCACTACATCTGTCGACTTCGTCTTGTATCGAGTCTTAGTTTTAGATTGTTAGATCAGGGCACGTTTTATGAGAAAATAGGATAGGATATAGGTCTAAACTGATAGGTCCGCTTATATGGACATAGGAGGTCCGCTTATGTGTCAGGTCCGCTTATATGGACATAGGAGGTCCGCTTATGTGTCAGGTCCGCTTATGTGAACATGTCCATATGTGGGAACCTACCAACACTATAAATACCACATGAGCGAACTCATTTGTAAACTTTGTCAAATTCCATACCGAGGTGCTACCGGTGTGAAGATCGAGCTGTAAACATTGTCAAATCAATAAAATCAGTAGATTAAGTGAATTGCAAGCTGTCTCTACCTTCGTTTCTTGTTATTCCACACCTGAAACGTAGTTGAACGCCTCTGAACGACTCATTCGGGTCAGATCACGATCCTACATTAATCACCTACCTTAATATGGTTCCATAACCACTTTCGTTTCGATCAGTGGCTGGACCAATTATGATTAAACCGAAAGTCAAAGATTAATTACGATATGTTTAACTTTTCGGTTTCTAAGCTAATTAAATGGACTAAGCAGGGATTAAAACTCTTACTTAGGGTCCTTGCTATCTTTTCTACACTTGACAATCTTCACCAAATGCTTGCAAGCTCAAAGAGTGTGTTTTTGAAAGTTGTTGCAATGAAGTGTGCATATGAACTATGAACTAGAGCTCCTTATATACTAATTTGCAAGCATTTGGATCAATCACAGCTGTAATGGAGGCTCCTAGGATCACCCCAGGTGTCCTAGTGGTATCCTAAAACCGACAACAAGCCCCAAGTATCGAAATTCAGGCATCTAAGGCGGTGGAACAGGCTGAAACGTGCAGATGTCAAGTTTTCGCTGATCTGGGCGTTTGTTGCGGCCCGCGTAGGAACAAAAGAAGGTTTACGCGGCCCGCGTAAACCTGTTGTTCAGGTTAAAAATGTTTCAGAAATGCCAGATTCAGTCCCTGGTCGTTTTAAACCTTATTTAACCTCATTTTTGACATATAAGGCCCTTGTAGTTAATTTGTAGAGGCTCAAGGAAGTATATCCAAACTTCGTTAGGCCCGGTTTCGTTAAATATCACCTTAAACACAAATTTCACCACATTGACACTTTTCACCCAAACTCTTGAAAACTTTCTTAACGATCTCGAAACCACTTGAAATTTATACCACTAATTCTTGAGAGTATATTTGAATATTTCGAAGCCCCGGGTTCGTTAAAAGGTCACTCAGAGGTAAGAATTTAACATGTTGACACGTTTAACCCTTTTAATTTATAATCTTCCGATTATTTTCATGAACGGCTTCTCATATCCAATTAATCACTCGTTTAAGAATATATTCTTCATGTATGGTCATTCAGAGGCACAAGTTTGGTATGTTGACACTTTTAGTCCCTGTGGTTTCATATTTTCATAGTTTGGCAACTTTAGTCCTTCAAACTCAATTTTTCACATACGTAGAGTTTAGGACACGTGTCTTTACATAATTGGACTTGTTTTTACGTGGTGTTACATGGGGGTGATACGCGCTTGAAAGGAAAGCTTTGAAGGTATGCAACTTGTCGTCTCGTTGCATTTATATAGACAAGCCTAGTTGTAGATATGTTTAATGTTGTTATAGCGAAAATTGTTGCGTTTGGTGAGTCTAAGAAGTGATGGGATTCACTCAACAAACCAAACAGGTCAAAATAAATAGTTGGTTAGATATGTTTATTGATAATATTGTTTAATTAGTCATAATGGGAATGTAAGTAAAGTGATGTAACTCACTAGATAGAGAACGGGTTAAAATAGTGTTCGAAATGGTAGCGTTCGAAGTGACTCGAACGTCACTCGTTAAATTTGAAGGGATATGCTAAGGTTGATAAGCCCGGAAATGGGTAATTGTGGTTAGAAAGCAATGTTGGTGAATTATGAAGGTATGTAACTTATCTCGTTACATTATGTAAATTAATATTGTAGTCATTCAAAGTCGTGTTATAGAATAAGGGATTACATTAGACGAAGTGACAAGGATCACTACTTAATTGAATGAATCAAAATTAGATTAGAAAACGTTTGGTGGTCATTGCCATTGGAGGATTCCATAGATGAACCAAACGGGTCAATTAGATATTTAATTGAAAGTGATAATGTGTTTTGAATAGCTTTTGGCGATAATGGATCACAAAAGCGCGAAACCATGGATTTGGTAATGAAACACTGGTGATCGTAAGCCCCGGATGTTGGGTGAATACGCCCTGAGATTATAATAATAGTAGTAGTACAAATAGTGCAAAACTATGCGGGTCAAATAAATAAAAAGGGATCTATAGACTTTCAGTTCGTAAATTAAATTTTTGATATGATAATCATGATAGATGCGTCGGTAATTAAATTACGGACGCATAGGAAAAAGAATCACCTAAAACGGACACTTAGATAAAAGTTATGCATGTTTGAAGTTCGATTTATGAAAAACGGAGCTGGGCAGGAAATGCAGGACATAAACCTGCACCTGCTGGAAAGTTGCCTCCCCCACGGCACGCGACAGGGACCAGCAAAGCTGGCGCGACACGCGAGCGCCCTCGCGGCACGTGAAAGATTGAAAGAGGTCTGTCGAGTGGCGTGACAGACTTAAATCTGAAATTTTATTTTCTTTTCGATTGTTTGATTCCAGAACTTGTTTATACAAGATTTAACATTGTCAAAACTAACTTTTAACATGGTTTTAACACTAGGTGATATTGGACTCGCTACGGATGGTAATCAAGCATGATTTCAAGAACCGGACACAATTTTTTGAGGCTTCCGCGCTTATCTAACCTTGTTGTAAACAATGTTCATGAAGTAAACACTGTAGTTAACTCGAATACTGTTACTTTGCAAACTTTCGTTTCGTCTAAACTATGAAAAGAAGCAATTCCTTTTAAAAATGCGTATTTTATATTAAAAAACTCAATTATATGAGATGGGTGTTTCAAGTTTGTAATCAGAGCTCAAGGTTGTGAACAAAGTGTGTTCGGTTCGAAGCTTGATCAAACATCCGGTAAGAATTAATTATTCTTTTTAGTAAATTTTAATGAGACATTAGAAAATGAATACGATTAGATGTGCATGGGAAGAGTGCGTAATACACTTAAACCCGGAAAGTGCACTAAACATGAATGGTTTAAGCAACTGGTGAGCTTGGCTAAACCAAAGCGAATGATGCAGATGTTCTAAAATGAAATGTTTAATAATTAGCATAAACATTTCAGATTCAAGATGGCCGATGAAGGCAATGATGATACAGTGCCGATAGTCACCGAACAGATGAAAGAAATGTCCGGTGTAACCGGGGGCGAATCAGCATCTCAACTAACTAAAGAGATGGAAGCTAAAATTTCCGAGGAAGTCGGAAAGGCAGTAGAAGCCAGTTTACCGCAGTTTGTAGAGAGACTATAAACCACAGTCCTGCTAGTGGTGGAGGATATGATGACCGAATTAAAAGACAGTCTCTAACAAGAAAAAGAAGACAGAAGAGTGTTGGATGTGAACCCAAGTCCCGTAAAGAAATCAAAGCCTAATAAAGCTTCTAGGAAAGGAGTTACAATAAGGGGGTCACCTCAATGTGAAATATGTGGAAAAACTCACCGGGGCAAATGCTACTTTAAAAACAAACCATGCCCTATTTGTAGAAAAGTGGGACATGTGGTTGCAAATTGCCCAGGGAAGGTGTTAGTGTGTTATAAATGTTATAACCAGGGACATAAAAGGTCTGAATGCCCGGAATTGGGTGGAACTGAAGATACAGTTAACACGAAGTCTGATACCCTGAAGGAGAAGGCAAGGTCTTCCCACATGACAGCCGCAGAGGCTAAAGCTGAACCTGATGTTGTTTCAGGTATCTTTATTACAAATTTAATTTCATCATAAATTTTATTCAATAGTAGTATGAACAATATTTGCATAAGGGCATACATGAGTAGTGAAACGGGTGAATTATGTAAAAGAAATATATATGCATAAGAAAATAAACAATGGTAAGCATGTGAAACCAAGGCAAAAGTAATCACGACAAATATTGCCATGGGAAGCAGTGCGTGTACACTCGAACCCGGGAACTTAATAAAGTGAATAACTGATGTATTGGGAAGGAGTGTAATAACACCCGAACCCGGAAATTTGCAATAGTAAAAGATGAAAAGGACAAGGTTATAGACTTGGCCAAACCAAATAAAACATGTAGAAACTTCGTTTATATCAATAAGCGATGTAGATAAATTCCATACAATGATATGGAATAATAAAATGAAATGAATTGATTTTGTTATTGTAACAATGGGTTAAGGTAAAAAATGAGAGATTAAGACTCAGACAGAAACATCCTTGTGAAAGAAGCTAAATGGATAATACATACTATTCGCTATGGTGAATAATGAAATATCAATAAATATGAAATTAAAACTTGGGTATGGGTAATCATCCAAGTAACATGTTATTAATAAAATTCTTATGGGGAAGAACAATAATCACATTAATGGGTGTAATTGTATAGAAGATTAGTAAAATAAACGTATTAAGAGTGTTGGAACAAAAGTGGGTAAAACCCCAAAAGCCGTATAACAATAGCAGTGATTTTACCAAATAAGGCTTAAGAAATAAACCTTCGGGATAATGATAAAAGAGATAGATCCAGGGGTCACTAACAAAAGAGATATGGTGTTCGAGTCAAAGTAAACAAAAATATAAATCAACAATTTAGAATGTCATGGTATAAGGACAAAGTTTAACTGTCATAAGTGATGAAATTCACACGAACAAGTCAAACAAGATGAATGAAAGAATAAAAGACTTAGTTGAGTAAAGGCGATGGATTTCGCTAATACGACCAAATAAATCAAGAAACGAAGTCTAAATGCATGCCGGAACAGTTGCTATGAAAATAATTTCGGTAAAATACCCAATTGATGGGTAGGATTTCAGATATATGCGTAAACCAATAGACGAGAACGCGGATAAAAAGTCAAAAGACTCGGATTTAGAGTTATGACTAGAAGATGATAAAAATTCTGCAAAACAGAAATTTTGATAGTTAGGTTCAATTATTTTAATGTTGAACTGGTCGAATAAAGTATAATGCTCGGTAGTGCAAATAAGCGCAAACCTTTAATGAGAGCACAAAATATTAATAAACTTATGCGATGGGTCGTGAGAGTGTATAAAAAGGGAAAATGCAAACCAGACAACGGGAGCATTAAAACATTATGATAAAAGAACCCGGGTAATGGGTTGTAAATAAATAAATGTGTGAACCGGATAACGGTGAGTGGAAAACAAACCGGCGCGTAAATGACGTAGGAAGTCATAGAGTCAGAAGATTAGTCCTAAAGAAAACGGGTGTAGCCTTAGACTACGGACAAATCGATAAAAAAATTCGAAAATGAAAGAATTTTAGGCGTGAAAGGGGTGCTTTGACACCAAAAATGTATTTTTTAAGAATACGGAATGGCACAAGCAAGAGACGATCTACGGGATCATTATAACCCTTGGGATTATAAACAAGAAAGGGTCAAAAGGGCTAAATGAACCTCGCGTTAGCTATGGAAAGAAATAAACCAAAATGGGTGAACGCCTAAAGAAGTAACCTACGAGACTAAGCAAAAGAACCTACAGGTCACTTGAGGTAAAGCATGGGGACAGGTTACGATTCCTTGCATAGTATAATAGCGGAAAAGAATAAATTCATGTCGTCAATCCCTGGATATGAGTAATTGACGTGAGTTAAAGATATAAACGTTAAACTGAAATTCAGTTTTAGTGAAAAATAACGTTTAACAAATATGAATATTAGGAGAGAAATTAGAAATTCGTTAATAATAAAAGATATAGGTCTTAACACCTATAGGTGTAAGACGGTACATTAGAAAGAAGATTTTGATATTGAAAAGTTTACGAAAACTTATACATGACGTGATGTGATGCGATCATGGTCACAAAAGTAATATAGAATGTAATCATGTTGTAGCGCGAGTTACGGGGTGGGAGATCATAAACTCACGTAAGTCCGAATATGGCAAAAGGGTATACCCAAATTAACGGGGCATGAGGTAACGGTGACTAATCAGTCTAGCCGATGAAATCACCCGAAGTCAGAATAATGTTGAGAATTATATAAAACAATTGTCAATATAGAGTAGTATGGAATAGACATATTGACGAACTCATACTTTTGAATGGTCAAATGGCAATTGGAACAAATAAGCGACAAGATAAGAAATACAAGACACAAGTTAGAATCCGTGAGGACTTACACGTGGAAGACGCATGCGTCGAGGCGAAGGATAACTTTTGACTAAAAGAAAGAATGTCTTAAAAACAAGCTAAGTTAGCTTGGTCCAAACCAATGGGCTACTTAAGGAAGGTTTCGGGGACGAAACCTCTTTAAGGGGGGTAAACTTGTAACACCCCGAAAATATGGATTTAATATTATAAACTAAATGTCTATTATGGTCAAGATAGAATAACTAGGAATAAATAACCTATTTAGTTAGTGTCTTTACATAATAGAACAAAAATGGTTAAGATACCCTTTTAATAACCTGTGTAAAGTGGAGGGACTAAATATGGGCAATTGCAAGAAGTTTTAATTAAATCAATTAAAACACACAAAACACACACACACATGTGTGTGTGTGTGCGCGATTTAACCAGAGCTAAGAAAGGGCTCTCATATTCAAACCCTAAACTTCAAAATCCATCAAATTGAGAAGCCAAATCAAGCCCAAATCGAAATCCAAACACAAAATAGTGATCACCTCAGAAAAGGGATCATAAAGGGAATGTAAGTAAAGTGATGTAACTCACTAGATTCATAACGGGTTAAAATAGGGTTCGAAATGGTAGCGTTCGAAGTGACTCGAACGTCACTCGTTAAATTTGAGTTATAAAAGCGTAAACCATGGATTGGAAGGGATACGCTAAGGTTGATAAGCCCGAGAATGGGTAATTGTGGTTAGAAAGTAATGTTGGTGAATTATGAAGGTATGTAACTTGTCTCGTTACATTATGTAAATTAATATTGTAGTCATTCAAAGTCGTGTTTTAGAATAAGGGATTGCATTAGTCGAAGTGACGAGGATCACTACTTAATTGAATGAATCAAAATTTGATTAGAAAACGTTTGGTGGTCATTGCCATTGGAGGATTCCATAGATGAACCAAACGGGTCAATTAGATGTTTGATTGAAAGTGATAATGTGTTTTGAATAGCTTTTGGCGATAATGGATCACAAGAGCGCGAAACCATGGATTTGGTAATGAAACGTCGATGATCGTAAGCCCCGGATGTTGGGTGAATACGCCCTGAGATTATAATAATAGTAGCAGTACAAATAGTGCAAAACTATGTGGGTCAAATAAATAAAAAGGGATCTATAGACTTTCAGTCCGTAAATTAAATTTTTTATATGATAATCATGATAGATGTGTCGGTAATTAAATTACGGACGCGTAGGAAAAAGAATCGCCTAAAACGGACACTTAGATAAAAAGTTATGCAAGTTTGAAGTTAGATTTATGAAAAACGGAGCTGGGCAGGAAATGCAGGACACAAATATGCACCTGCTGGAAAGTTGCCTCCTCCGCGGCATGTGACAGGGACCAGCAAAGCTGGCTTGACACACGAGCGCCCTCGCGGCACGCGAAAGATTGAAGAGAGGTCTGTCGTGTGGCGCGACAGGCTCAAATCTGAAATTTTATTTTCTTTTCGATTGTTTGATTCCAGAACTTGTTTATACATGATTTAACATTTTCAAAACTAACTTTTAACATGGTTTTGACACTAGGTGATGTTGGACTCGCTCCGGATGGTAATCAAGCATGATTTCAAGAACCGAACACAATTTTTTGAAGCTTCTGCGCTTATCTAACTTTGTTGTAAACAATGTTCATGTAGTAAACACTGTAGTTAACTCGAATACTGTTACTTTGCAAACTTATGTTTCGTCTAAACTATGAAAAGAAGCAATTCCTTTTAAAAATGCGTATTTTATATTAAAACCCTCAATTATATGAGACGGGTGTTTCATGGAGAATAGTGTTCCACCATTCTATGGCTGCATTCTTAAAAAGATTGGAAGCAAACATGATTTTGTCTTTCTCTGCACACTTGCTTATTTTTAAGACAGCCTCTGTCTTTTCTATCCAGCGTAGAGTTGCAATGGCTCCTTCATTGCCAAAGAATTCTATTGGTTTAGAAGACCATAATTCTTTGTAAGAACAACCATAAGACATGGTTCTTCTTCTTTTCGGAATAGGCAATTGAATTAACGGTCCATTGTTTACGCTGTGACTGGGTTCAGCTGGTGGTCGCTTACTTCCATTATTACTTTTATTTTCCGCTTCTTTAACATTTTGGAGAATATATGGCATAGCATCTATGATTCCTTGTACCACTATGTGTTAGATGGCACTGTTATCTAATTGGTTTCCATTATTCTCGTTATTCTGGTTATTCTGGTTTTCCTGATTTACTTCGTTGTCCATCTGAATTATAAACATTTACCAAGTATTAATAAAATAGTCACACAGACAAACACATCGATCAAAATCATCGTACATTGTGACATTTACTCTATTTTATAGTTATGCATCTATTACAAAATGGAACTGGAATTTAAAATACAATACTAGTATGCATCAGTAGGTATTAAACTATCTATTTTAGTTAAAAAAAAAATTCAGACTACACACACACACACAGAGATATATATTATTGTTACTACTATTAGTGGGGGTTCATCCAATACTGCATATTACGCTCGTCGTATTTCCAAACGAGCCTCTCCCCTATTTGCCTTATCTTTTCACTTTCATCTAATAACTCCTCACCAAAAGTGCGGAGTTCCTGCACATTTACTCATGGGTGGTGCGGGTGCTGGTATGGGGTCAGGGTATTGGGGCATCGGTTCTTCGTATGGGTATGGGTTTTCTAAGATTTCCCAAATATACTGGTCGTTATCCCAGTATGAATCTAGAGGGTCAAGGTTAGGGTAAGGTGCTACTGGGTTTTGCATGGGTTCCTCCTGTGGTTGGTAATCTCTATGATCATCCTCCCATGGGTCATATGCTAGAGAATTTGGTGCTGGGACTCTAGGGATTTCGTTTGGGTCAAAGGCAGGTAAGGGAATCTGGTCTCCTGAATTTGGTTCTATATCCATGGGTTGAGTTGGGAACAAGGGTAGGGGTTGTTGTGCAATAATTTGTTCTAAGTTTGGGTCTGCGGCAGTAGTGGCTAATATGTGAAAGTTAGCTAATCGCCTATTGAGCATGTCCTAAGTTTAGGCATTCATTTCTCTATTTGCTGCTGTTAAAGAGCTCTGCTGATTTAACTTCCTCATTCTTTTCCTACGCTCATGCGCTCCCCGACTGAACCATCCTCTCTTTTTGGTAGGGAATGGTTCTTCGGATTGTGCTTTGAATACAAAGATCTCCTCTTCTGTGCCAGCCATGGTTGCAAAAGCCGCTAGGCGCTCCCTAGTCGGTCGACCGGAGAGTTGAGAGTACTCGGTCTAGGCGGAGAGTACCCGGGGAGTACTCAGACATGATAAATTATAAAGAAATTACTTTTTGGAGATTAAATATATGTCAAATAACATAAATTTACTAATATTTATAACAAAATATGTGAAAATGATATTCATTCCTTAATATGATAGGCATAGAAATTATGTTTTATTATTATTTAAGTCAAACTAGGCCCGAATTGACTTACTAGATCCAATTTTGGCCAAGGTGACCGCGTTTGACCGACTCCGAGTAATTAGGCGGAGTCGAAGAAAATCGCCTCGGCAGCCTACCTTGTAGCGACTACTCGGGGAATACTCGACCTTGGAAACCTTGTTTTACAACCATGGTGCCAGCTGAATACACCGAAGGAGTAGGCTGGGAAGAAGTTCCTTCATCTCTAGGAGAACTAGACAATTGACGATAAGCGTCTGATGTTCCTTGATCACTCATACTGTAAACTAACAAATTGTTAATAACACAAATGATAATATACACGTATGCACCTAATCACATAAATTATTTCCCAACAAAATTGACAATTTTCAATGTTAGCAGAACACTTTTGTGGCTGAAAACAGTGGCTGTAGGTCTGATACCACTCTCTATCGCAACCCTCGGCCCCTATCTCTTGGGAATGGGCGGCCGCGAGCCAGTATCAGTGGTATCGGTATTTATCAATTTGGCAGCGGAATTTACTTCAGGACCGTAGTTAGGAAATATTTTATCAGAGTAAAATACCACATTTTTATAAAAATAAACGCATGGGAAAAACCCAAGTTTTCATTGCAACAAGTTAATAGGGATAAACCCTAATTTATTGAAATAAAACATTTTCTTTATTTAGGTAACTTTTATAGCCACTTTTCCAAGCCTTCAGTGTTGTCCAGCTGGCTTCTATTTAGCTTTCACATTTTGTTACCTGAAACGCGTTTAAAAACATTTTATCAGCAGGAAATACTGGCGAGTGAATCCCAATTTAATCAAAACAAGTTTTATCATTTTACAGTATTGAGGGCATCCGCAATTATATTTGTTTACATCTACTTTAATTACCACCCACGGTACTGTCAACCCGACTTGTGGTCATGTTACTACTCACAGTGTAGTAACAAATTTTGTATACAAAACCCCAACATACCGATGATAATTGTAGAATTACAAATACTCAATCACTGTTATAATTTAAAACAATTTAGGTTTTGTAAAAGTAGTTCACAGAAAGGTTTCACAAAAAGAAGGATAACTCACGTTGCTAATTTAGGTATTTTCCTTGTGACTTCCTGGTTATAATCTATTAATTAAAAAATGCACACGGGTTAGTATAATAACCCATATTTACATTAGTTATACCCTCCCCGAGACAGAACTCCAGCGACTAGGTCGGGCAGAGCCTCGACAGGCGTTACGGAGCACTAGATCAATCGGGCATCGTACCTAATACGTAACCGGGGGTTAAAATACTTACAACGAGGCAGAGCTTCGCTATTTAAGTGGGTATAATACCCGACATAATTTTTAGCTTTAGAGAATTGAGAAAGAGATTGAAACTTTTGAATAACGGAAAATAAATGTCGAAGGTCCTTATTTATAGTCCTGATCGGCCATTCTCTTGCGGCCCGTGGGAGATCAAGGCTAAGCGTTCGCGGCCCGCGAGGCTCTTTAGGGTAGGCCCTAGGGTTGTTGATTCGACTACTAGACCCAACACATTCACGACACGTGGCGGCACCAGGTGCCTGCCTGGTTTTGAGTTGTCGCGCCCCGTGAAGCACACACCCATCAGGGGCGCGGCCCGCGAGCACCCACCAAAACTCATTTTTATTTATTTTTTATAAAAATAAAGTATTTAGGGCCATTTCACGTATACGGGATGTATTTTAGGGCGTATAGGGTTGTTATAAATATTTTAGGATATATTTAGGATGTATAGGGACGTTATAAATATTTTAGGAGGGTTGTTATATAACCTAAGTAAAATGCATTTAGCATTTTGGGTAAAACGGTCATTCGATGTGGAAATGGACTAAATTGATTTATGTCTCTTATCGGGTCATTTTGGTAAAATGTCTTGCCGAAGGGTAAAATTGGAATATAGAGATTTTCCTAGAATAACCTACCACAAAAGAAGTTGTGGTGGAAGATATAATAAAAATCTTGATAAGAAAGTAGGAGACATGAGCTAGAATGCGAAATTCCTCCTAACGGGTAGGTTGGGTAATTAACTTTAAACCATGAGAGTGATTTGAAGAGAAAACATGTTTTCAGCTGACACGGCCGGGTGAAAACCTGAACCGGCCGGGTAAAGGTGCTGAGAAAAAGACAGGTTTCAGTTGACACGGCCGCGTGGAAACCTGACCCGGCCGGGTAAGGAGGCTGACACAAAAAATGTATTTAATGTTTTCGTTCAAATGTTTCGATTACTAACCGTTTGACCATATAACTTAAACACTAATTTTTTTAGTGTTTATGACAGACTTTCACTAAGGCGGGAACCGGACAGACGGAAGACCAAGCACTCGAAGAACCGACCACTCCTAAACCACCATTTCCTCGGGAACATCCATTCGGGATAATTAAAACATGATCATGCATGCCGAAGCTTTCGGGTTTAAAAGCTTCAATATAGTATAATGTAGATGAAGTACAATAATTCATTTTGTTGGTTCGTCTGGGTTATTGGTTAACCCAAGCGAGTAAGTTAGTTGTAAAAAACAAATTTGGGACCTTATTATCCGTATTTATTAAGATAATTACTTAAACAGGTTAGAGTGCTACATGAAGGACACGGCGACGACGATGTTCCAGTTGCAGTAACAATCATGGCATATCAGCATTTTAAACTAGTAGCAGTAGTAATCTTGACAGTTTATCCTCCTTGTTAGTCCAACCTCTTGATCACTCTCTGTGTGCACATTTTGAATGCTAGATGGTTCCTGGTATTTGAAATCGTGTGACATAGGGTTCATTCTATGATAATCTAAACCTATCACTGGTTAGGGTTCTGGTGGGTCAAGCTCATAAGAGAAGACAAAAGGTACCGCCTTTTGATCTGGTGTTGATCAAGGGTTCCCAAGACCGAGGAAAGATTTGACACCCTTTTTTTGTTTTCTAGCTACATTGGCTAAATCAAGAACTATGGTAGATGTCGGTGATGATTGTTTGATAAAGGCTGAAGTGAAGCTTTGGTAATGGTTGTTGATAGTGATTGTGGTAGTGGTTGTGGTTGTGCTTACAAGTGACGGCAGGTGGTAGTGGTAGGTTGTGGTGGCGGAGGGTAGTGTGAGAGAAGGAAAATGGTGGATTTATTTGGTGTGTTTAGATATAGAAGTAGAGGGGTTTAATTATAGGATGTGGTGGGGGTGATGGTGATGGTGGTGGTGGCAGGTGATAGTGATGGTGGTGGGTGGTGGTGGTTTTCTAGAAAGAGAGAGAGAGAGAGAGAGAGAGAGACATAGAGAAGAGAAGATAGAAGAAAATGTAATTTCATAGATGAACTATGGGTAAAGATGTAATTTCACATGGTGAGTTAACAGCTGATGACGGGAGGGACACAAAGTGTTAAATTTTGAAACAACAAGCACATAGGTGGCCAAAAAAGTTGGAGGACACAAGTTGATCCCGCAACCAAACCATAGGGACGCAAATTGCACTTTACTCTAAATTAAAAGACTTTCCTTTAGTAAGAAAAATACATTTACCAGGGGCGGACTTAAGATATCTTAACAACCTAAAAGCAACTTTTAAATGTCCTTCATTAGAACTATGCATCTACTAACTAAGGAAGTGTACAACATATGAAATATTTGGTCTTATATGTGACAGGTAAATTAACTTACATATCAATTGTTGATAACCAATAACATTGACCACAAGTTTATTATAACTGACAATTAACCCATTCAGCACATGACCTTATTCAATGGTATTATTAACTGGTTTACAAGCCATCATTCCATATTCGGCCAATAAATCAGTATAATACTACCTTTTGTTGGGAAAGAACTAAACCTATTAGTAATATAAAGATAATAATAAGAGAATGAGGGAATGTAAATCTTATTGATTGATCTATGTACACCATATACAAATGTCACTATATATAGGCACATACATTAATACAAAAGAAATCAAAGAGATAGGAGTTATAGGAGTTATGTATGTGGAGAGTCATCATATAAATGAGACATTCATAATACTCCCCCTTGACTATCCACATACCTTTAATACGCTTGGTGATGTTGCCTCGTTAAAAACCTTGTTAGGAAAACCCAGTGGGACAAAACCTCTGCTAAGGGAAAAAGAGTGCAGCGCGTATTTTCTCCTCCTGATACTTTTGGATCAGGTATGTTGCCTCATTAAAAACCTTACTAAGAAAACCCATTGGGATAAAACTTAGTTAAGGGAAAAAGAGTGCAACTTGTATAATGCTCCCCCTCATTTTTACATGTATCCTATAAGTGACTCAGGTCTGGCTTCTTTGAAAGTTGCTCAAAACTTCGTAATCCATTGATGTCTTGGTATGTTGCTTGATCCATTAATGTCAAATCCTTCAATGAGCATTGATGTATGATCTTCATGTGAAATTTTAATTGCCTTCACTTGTAAGTAGATACCATAAGATCCATGAATATGTTTTGTTACATTCCCTGTACTTACAAAACTAACCAAAGTTGTTGATGGGTTAGTAAAATATGAATCCATATCTTTTATACCTTAAGGGTATAAAAATATATGTTTTACCCATTACATTATCTCCTCGCTATACACGAGTTACATCTTGTCAATGAATTTCATGACATGTGTCCGTGTATACATACTAGCAAGATATACAATTTGTATTTAACTATGGTACTTTTGGACCAATGATCTTTGCTTCTTTGATAGGAGATGATAAGAGTCATTTTCTATACCAACTACTTGGACATCATAAAATGTACGTATACCATAAGCTTTGTGCGTCTGAAAATGTCCACCATATTCTAGATGTATTATGATTGATGGATAATAATAATAATAATAATAATAATAATAATAATAATAATAATAATACAAATGCTTGTTCTACATATCAAGCCACATATTTGCAATACCATCTTTAATTTGCAAATTCTTCCTTTAATAATTGAGCTCATTTTTATATTTTCAGGAGATTCAATGATATCATCAACATATATTAGAATACTCATAAATCTCATATTGTTTTTTTAATGAAAACAAATGGATTCACTACAATTTATATATTTCTCTCTTTGCTGAGCTCATTAGTAAGTTGATTATACCACATTTGAATCGACTATTTTAGTCCATACTATCTCTTTTAAATTTATAAATATACATTCATGTACTCCTTTCCACTTTGACCAACAATGTATGTGTATACACTCTTTAGGAGTGTTGACACACAAACCTCCTCATTGATTTTATATTATATGCAAGGATGTCTTAAACACTTGCTTTATTTGTAAAATCCATATTATACCATGTTTGTACACTGTGTACATTGAGATGCCATAATAACCAGGTACACATTTTCTATGTATGTTTATTGGAGTATTATTGCACAATAATTACATCCATAAGGTGTTTCAATTAACCTTTTAAGCACTCAAATGCTTTCGAATACTCATGGGGAGTTCCAGTTATATTCAATTCAATAACATATACAACATGTATACGTATTCAGATCCGAATTTATATAATAATCATAATATTCTCGAGAACTTATTTTATATGACTTAGTATCAAGTGATACATAACTTTCATAAGACGCATGTCAATTCTCTTTTATATATTACTGTAACACCCTTATTGTTAGGATCTGAGTTTAGATTGATTGTGTTTTACATTTGATTTAAGATGAACAATGAACAAGTAATGCAGTGGAATATAAATGGAATTAAACTTTGCACATAATCAAACATGAGAAATGCTTTAAACACACATTTTCAACATAGAACTGAAAGATTGAATTTATTTCAACAATGATTACAATGCATGCATGTAACAAACTCCCCCTCAGCCTGAGCTCATAGTGTTTGTTCGTACAGGAGAAAAGTGGTGAAGAGCTAATAGAACAGTACAGGGTACTGTTCTATTTATAGGCACGGACAAACCACTGTGGCATCTTTGCTGACATCACCATGAAAGTGACATCTAACCTCCTAACAAACTCTAACAACTGATCTATACAAACACTGCTATTCTAACAACTGTTTACAATACATAACATAGGGAAAACTAAACTGTTGCTCTATCCTTCCACTGTTGTGACTCCAGCAGTACTTGATATGTCTCAGCAGTGCTTGACCCATAGCAGTAGATTGATCAACAGAGCTTTAGTTCTTCAACAGTCTTTGACTTGATCAGCAGTTGTAAGGATCAGTGGATTGGAGGTCATCAGATGTTGAAACCACTTTCAAGGGGAGTGAATGTAAACATAACATCTGCTTATTTTGGATCCACGGCTCTGATCCGGTTTTGGCTCTAATCAACTGTTCCTCTGATAGGGTTCAATCCAAACAATCTCCCCCTGGAACAGATGATGCCAAAACCCTTCATTATTGTAGATCTTTATTGCCTCATCAACAGTTCCCTTATCTGACCTTTAAGTTGCAATTCAAAATCTAGGGCATCTGTATCATCTTCATCCCAGCAAAGTGGAAGATCAAGGAGATCATGTAGATCTTCAACACTTAGGCCAAGTGCTTGTTCCCTTGTTATTTTCTTCACTTCTCCACTGGACTTGATCATTGTCAGTACATGGGTCTGTTTATCAGTTTTCCATTTTAGTACTTTTGAGTTCATTGGGTTTCTTGGGAGATTTTTATTGGATGAGGAATTTGGAGATTGTGGCCTAGTGATGACTGGCTGAGCAGTGCTTTGAGCTTGAGCAAGTTCAGCATTTTCAGCCATTATTTGCTTAATGACATATTTTATAATATCATCACTGGCAGCTATATCTTCTGGTGTTTCTTTTTCCATATCCTTTTGTCTTCTTCTTTGATAAATGAAAGCACCAGGTGGAGCAGTAGATTTCTTGACTGGCAGCTTTGGTGGTCTTGTTGAAACCTCTGCTTCAGGATAGTCAGGTTTTTGTGGAACCCTTGGATCTTTCTTCCTTAGTTCCTCCAACCTTTTGTAGGTGGTCCTGACTTTGTCTTCTTTCCATCTCATCACTTGATTTTTAGACCCATAATCAGCTGTGATTAATTCCTATTTCATTCTCTTCAGCTCCAATGCCTTATCTGGTACATTTTTCTTGTATTTGCCTAATCAGGAGGAGTATGTTTAACCTTGTTTTTTTATCATGTCTTGGATCCTGGCTGCTTCACTTTCAAGCTCAGGAATTGTCCAATCTTTGTACATGTATTTTTCTCCCTTGTATTTCTTATGGGCCATGATGTTTTCAATATAGTCTTTTCTCAAGGATTCATCTGCTCTTTCTGAAATTTGTCGACATACATTCTTTGCAAACTGCTCCAAAGATCTGACTTGTGTAAGCAAGAATTGATAATGCCTTTGAATTTCTTTGTTAGATTTTCCTTGTGAATCTCTTTTAGAGATATCCTCTGCTTGTTGAGCCTTAGCTTCCAAATATTCTTCAATATTCTTAGGCCTAGGATATCCTTCAACTGATGGAAAACTCCTTTTAGTATGGTCATCCTCAAAGTAGAAGGATTTGATCTCTTCTCTGACTGCTGCGAGTTCTAGAGGATATTGGACACCTGCAGGAGTGATGGCAGTGGTTGGTTGTTGAACTTGAGCTGAAGAGAGAGGAACAGGGTTTGGTATAGTGACAAGTGACAAAGGTTGTGAAGATGTTGGTGGTGATGGAGAATCATCCTTTTTCAGAATTAACCTTCTCCTTTTTGGTTGAGGAGAGGATAATGTTGTTTTGGATGGTTCAGTGGTGATTGTTGAAATGGAAGGTGGTTGACTAACAGTTGTTGAAACAACTGGTGTCTCAACCACTGTTGTCATTACAACTGATGATGTGTCATCAGCTGTCTTCTGCTTTTTGGCAGGAGGTAATGGTGGTTTTGTAGTAGTTTGTGATGGTGGTAAAACAGTGGATGTGGTGTGTGTTGAAGTGGTGGCAGTTGTTTGGCTAGCAGTTGTTAAAACCACTGAAGTACCAACAGTTGTTGATACTGCAGGAGTCTTAACAACTGTTGGTTTGGGAGATTGATGTTTGGAGCCTTTTGTAGGTTTAGAAGCATGTTTTGTTTTTCTGGAAGGTGTGATTTTGGGTTGCCTCACATTTCTTGTGGGCTGATTTCTTTTTGGCTTAGGATTTTCTTCATCCTTTGGCTCAAAAACACCCTGCTCATTCATCTCCATAAAAACTCTTTTCTCTTGCTCCCACCTGGCTTTATCCTTTGCCTCCCTATCCTTTTTAACCATTTCTTTTGCATCAGTAATGGCATTTGTAGTCACATCAATTTTCTTAGAACCATCTGGCAAGGGTATGTCTGCAAGCATGCTAGAACTGTCTGAAGCAATGTATAAGCCATCCTCATAACCCTTTTTCTTCCACTGCTTTATTTTCTCCCCCTTTTTGGCATCAGCTGGTGGGGGGTTGTCCACAAAAATGATAGAGGGAGAAGCAATGCCAGTGGTGTTCAGCAAATGGGCCTTGATTGCCTTAATATCTGCCTGAGTATCTTTAAACCTTGCTTCCATGACATTCCTGATCTTTTGAAACTGAGTCTCATGTTGTTGATCAGCTGATTGTCTTTGATGGATAAGTAGTGGTTGAAACAAATTCCATAACTCATCTGCAGCAGGTGCAGGTTGTGTAGGTGCTTGAGCTGGAGCAGCAATGGGTGGTACCTTTTGAGCTTTCAACAACTGTTGCATCATATCTTTAATTTCTGCAACAGTTGTATCAAGTTTATCAATTCTACCCATCAATTCTTGGTACATTAAACCATCACCCAATTTAATGGGATCATCTGATTTCCCACTAGCAGTGGTTGTAACAGTGGTTGACTCAGGAAGTGTAGTCCAGAAGTCATCCACTGATGCCCCTTTGTCTTGGTACTGGGGACTTCTTCCTTCAAATTGAGAGACACCTTTTAGTGAACCAGTAAAAACCGGATACACAAAGGTTCCCAGAGAAGAAATTGCCTTCAAGGAAGTCTTATTGATGAAACCACTGTCCAAATGCAAACCAGTGGGTTCAACACTCGTAGTGGCTGCTTCACTTGAACTACCACCAAGAGTTACATGTAACTCAAGGGGTGTAACCTCCTCAGGTCTTGTTGGTGGGTTAGCAATGATTGATACATCAGACCCAGTCATTTGTTGAGGCATATTCTCATGTACAGGTGATTGAGAAGGACTGGTTTTTGTCTGGTTAAAATCAAGAGCATCCAATAATAATTTCGTTTGTGGGGGAATTGTGGAGGTGAGGTTGGTGTTGAAAGTGAATTTGCCCCGGGAAGTGGGCTGTGGGTGATAGAATCAAGTGATTCTAGAGCATCATATTGTGGTGTCCCAATGTGTACAACCTGTTCTTTTTGTGAAGAAGCAGGAGGAGTTTGAGGCATGGGTTGAGATATTTCTTCCATCTGTTGTGAGGAAGTAGCAGTAGTGGTTTCTTGTGACTTTTGTGCTGTCACTGGCAGTTGCTCTGGTATCTCATCCTCCAGAGTTTCCTTTTTTGTAGGTTTGGGGGGCTTTTGTGTTTTCTTTTGTTTTGGCTTTTTGGTGATTTTAGGTGTGGGTTTCACAACAGTTGTTTTGCTGCTGTGATCACATAGAGCAGTGGGCTCAGTAGCAGATACCTGAGGAGCAGTGGTAGCTGCTAAATTCTGCTCAGGGACCTCTGCTTTTGTTTTGCAAGGTGTTGATAATCTTGTAAAAGTTTTAGCCGTCAAGCTGTTTATTTGAAAAGAGTCACCTTGTTTGAACACATGAGCATCATCCTTACCAAATTTCTTTTGAAAATAGTAACTTAGAAATCTTGGAAATAGTAAGAATGGCTTTTTATCAACATTTTTCACCAAAACATTAAAGATTTCCTGAGAGTAATTGAAATTTTCATTTTGTAAAATAGCAAATCCCAGGTGTTGTATCTTTAATGGTATCTCATTAAAAGCAGTTGTTTTGTTTGAAACACACATCAAAAGGGTATGGAACAAAAATCTTGTTGCAGGTGGAAAACTACTTTTTTGTAAGGTATCCTTTTTCATTGAATCTGCATACCCCCTTTCAAGGAAATCAGTTTTAAGCTCGTTTTTAGGAAAAGAATTTTTACCTTGTTGATCATCGAGTTCAAAGACTTCTGAAATGGATTGTGGTGTGATTTTGACGCGTTTACCCACGAGAGAGGAATTAATGGCTATGACGTCTTCACCTTGTTTTTCAAGAGTAACATTTTTCCAAAATTCTCTTTGGGTTTTCAGGTAAATCGGAGCATCTGCTGTCAACAAAGTTTTGTACTTTGACGACGACATAGTGTCAATGATGGAATCATAGATATCGATGGTACCGGGTTTTGTGAGAAGACCCAGATAGTTGTGAGGAGCTTTGTATGGAATTTCAATGGGTGTGGTAGCCATTTGAGTGGCCTTTTTAGAAGATGAAGACTTTGATTTTGTCATTTTGATGAAGACGAAGATGAATTTTGAGAAGAAGAAGGTGGAAACTGCTTTGAGAAAGGAATTTTGGAATTCAATTCGACAGTGTAAAACCCTGTTTGGGGGTTTAGATCAGGGTTTTATAAGGGAAAAAGTGAATGCTGACGTGGCAGCGGTTACAAAGATCTGACCGCTATGTACTGTCCACGTGCCAACCTCTGATGAGAAGAAGAATAATGGAAGATAGTTGTTTTGAAAACCACTGATTGAGCAAATATCAGTGGTTGCAACGGTCATAATGAAGGCAGTGGGAGACTTTAACTATCAGTGGATAGCCTTATCAGTGGATAAAACACCGATTTTGAACAACAGTGATTACCAAGAAAATGAGAGAACAGGGGTTGACTTTCAGTAGTGGACAACCTTTAGGGAACAGATGTTTGAACAAAACAGTGGTTATGGCAGACTTTTAAGGATTTAATGAAAAATTCATTTTTAGCTATTTTTAAGGATGGATTTTTGATTTTCTGAAAACATTTTAATGCTTTTATTCATAGAAAACAAGATTTTGCTTGTTATTCCATGTTTAGCATACCAATCCTAGAGATCAAGCTTTCAAAGGTGGATGTATCTAATGCTTTTGTTAGCACATCTGCCAGCTGATCCTTAGTTGGTACATGGTGCAGAGAAAACAAACATTTTTCATAGCAATCCCTCACAAAGTGATGTCTGATATCTATGTGCTTGGTGGTTGCATGGGAAACTGGATTTTTGATGATATTTTCTGCTGCCTGATTGTCCAACATGAGAGGTGTCTTTAGGGCAGTGATACCAAAATCCAGCAATTGACTTTGAAGCCAAAGCAGTTGGGCTGTACAGCTTGCAGCAGCTATGTACTATGCCTCAGCAATGGATATGGAAACAACTGCTTGCTTTTTGCTTTGCCAAGACACTAAGCAGTTGCCTAGGAATTGGCACCCTCCTGAAGTGGACTTCCTTGTCTTGTCACATCCAGCAAAGTCACTATCTGAGAAACCTGAAAGCTCAATTTTACCATTAGCTGGATACCAGATACCAAGTGTGGGAGCACCTTTTAGGTATCTGAATATCCTTTTTACAGCAATAAGGTTTGACTTTCTAGGGGCCGACTGGGATCTTGCACAAACACATGTTGCAAACATGATGTCTGGCCTAGATGCAGTTAGGTACAATAAAGACCCAATCATGCTTCTATATAAAGTTTGATAAACCAAATCATCCTTTTCATCAGACATGACAATTTTATTGGTTGCAATGGGTGTACTGCATGGCTTACAATCATCCATCCCAAATTTCTTTAAAAGTTCTTTGGCATATTTGCCTTGGTGGATAAAAGTGCCATTTTGCAGTTACCTAACTTGGAGACCAAGAAAGCACTGGAGTTCACCGATTGCACTCATTTCAAACTCAGCTGTCATGAGTTGCCTAAACTCCTCACACATTTTATTACATGTGCTTCCAAAGATGATGTCATCCACATAAATCTGGACAATCATCAAATCCTTTCCTCTCCATTTTAAAAACAATGTTTTATCTTTTTTACCTCTTGTGAACCCAATGGATAGTAGGAAAGTGGAAAGAGTTTAATACCAGGCTCTTGGTGCTTGTTTCAGGCTATACAAAGCTTTATTTAGCTTGTAGACATGATTTGGATTAAATGGATCCTCAAAGCCTGGAGGTTGACAAACATATACCTCTTCTTGAATCTTACCATAGAGGAATGCACATTTTATATCCATTTGATACACCTTGATGTTGTGGTTGACAGCAAAGGCCAGAAATAGTCCGATAGCTTCAAGTCTTGCTACAGGGGCAAATGTTTCATCATAGTCAATGCCCTCTTCTTGTCTGAACCCTTGAACCACAAGCCTAGCTTTATTCTTGACAACAATGCCCCTTTCATCAGTTTTGTTTTTGAAGACCCACTTTGTGCCAATAGGACTTACACCCTCTAGCAGTGGTACAAGCTCCTATACTCGTTGTCTTTTGAACTGTTGGAGCTCCTCTTGCATGGCTTCTACCTAGCTGTTGTCTTCCAGTGCCTCTTGGTACTTGACTGGCTGATGGAGAGATAGGAAACCAGCAAAAAGACAAATGTTTTGGGATTGACTTCCTGTGAGCACCCCTTTATTGATGTTGCCAATGATTTGGTCAGGTGGATGAGATTTCAAGAAGATTAGATCTCCTTGGTATGGAACAATGGCATTTAATGGTGAAGGCTGCAGATGTGAATCATCTGAGCTAACCACTGCTGGTGACTTTGATGATCCAGCAGTGGCTTCAAATGGAGGTGGAGGAATAGGTGGAACTGGTGTGAAAACATGTTGGCTTTAATCCACTGATGGAGGACTATCAACAGTGTTTGATGATGTAGAAGCAGGGTTTAAAGGGCTACTTTGGTCAACAACTATTGACGTAGCAGTGGTTGAGCTTTGACAGCTGTTTTGAACATCTGCTGCTCTTCCCATTGAGACAGACTTTTGTTGAGGAATGATGACTTCATACCCATAGTCTGATAATGAATTCTTTGATGGACCTGCATTGTTAGTCTTGACAGCAGTATTTTCAAAAGTAAACTTATCAAGATCAAACAATTCTGCAGGGTTTGCTGGGATTTTCATTGATGAAAGTTCATTGAACTTTACATTCAAAGTCTCTTCCACTGTTTTGGTCCTTGTGTTAAACACTTTGTAGGCCTTAGCAGTGGTTGAGTATCCCAGATGATAACCACAATCAATTTTGGCTGCAAACTTAGAGATATAATCTTTTAAGTTTAAAATGAAGCATGGGCAGCCAAAAACTTTGAAATATGAAATCAATGGCTTTATTTTATACAGCAGTTCATAGGCAGTCTTTTGATGCCTGGGGTTGATTAAAACTCTGTTTTGGACATAGCAGGCAGTGTTTATTGCCTCTGCCCAAAAAGTTAATGGCAAACCTGAATCTGCAAGCATGGTTCTGGCAGCCTCAATCAAAGTCCTGTTCTTTCTTTCAACAACCCCAATTTGTTATGGTGTCCTTGGAATGCTATATTGCCTCACAATTCCTTTTGACACACAAGAATCATCTAACTCCTTGATCCTGAACTCTGTGCCATTATCACTTCTGAAGATTTTTACTGGAAGGTCAAACTGCTTTTCAACCTGTTTCACAAAGTCTTGCAGAATGCCTGCAGTCTCATCTTTTGAGTGTAAAAAGTAAGTCCATGTAAACCTAGAAAAGTCATCAACAATAACCAGACAATATATTTTCTTCCTAAGACTCATGACTTTAACTGGGCCAAACAAATCCATATGAAGCATTTGCAAACATTTGGTTGTTTTGGACTCTTCAATTGATTTGTATGAGCTTTTATGTTGTTTTCCTTTTAAGAAGGAAACACAATGCTCAGAACAGGTGAACAGTTTTTGAGGTAAACCTCTTACTAACCCCTGTTTTGAAATGGCAGTGATTGTCTTGAGATTTGTGTGCCCCAATCTCCTGTGCCATAATTCTGTCTCTTAGTTTGATGCAGCTGAGAACAGATAGACATCAGTCCTGGGGCTCTCTTTTGACATATCTACCACATAAACATTGCCACTTCTTTGAGCAACAAGTTGGGTTTTTACAGTTTTTATTATTGCTTCAATCTTTTCAACCATTTATGGTCCAACAATCCTACAACAATCCTTTGTGAAAAAAGAGCCATAGCCCTTATCACTCATCTGGGAGACACTTGGGAGGTTGAATTTTAGATTGTCTATTAGATTGACATTTTCAATCTGAACTTTACCAGATTGCACAGTACCAGACCCCAGAACCTTTCCTTTACTATTATTCCCAAAGGATATATCACCCCCTCCATGTGTTTTGAAATCTTGGAGAAGGGCTCTACATCCTGTCATGTGCCTGGAGCCTCCACTATCTACATACCAAAGACTATCTAAGCATGCAGAAACTCCCTGCACATGTAGTAAAGAATTAGTTCATTAGGGTCTCCAAAGCCAATATGGCTTTGGATAGGGTCTCAGTAGTGTCTAGGTTAAGTTCAGATGGATGGGCAGTGGTTAGGTCAGGGGTTTGGACAGTTTTGGGACTGTTTTCTGTAACCACTGTTGGGGGTCTTACCCAATGATCTGCTGATAACTAAAAGGATGCCTATTCACTCTTGGTTTAGAAGGCCTTTTGTAAGCCTCATAAACATGTGGGATCCTTTGGTATGGTGGTTGTCCCTTGCCTCTTCTGTATTGATTGGCAGGGGGTGCATCAGTCACCTGAACATCTCTTTTGACAGATGGTTGGTTCACCTGTTTTGTAACAGCTGTTTGGACTGGCACAAACAGTGGTTGATTCTTGGTGAACTTGACAGATGATGTTGATGAACTCAAGGATGTTTTTGCAGTATACTCATTCTTTTTTACATCAAAGTTTTTGAGATACACACATTCTTGAGTTTTGTGGTTTGTTTTACCACAGATGGTGCAGCTTTCAGCAGGTACAATGTCACTTGTTTTGTTTAGATCATATGCTTTTAGATGAAAACAGTCTTTTGTTAAATGATTCTTCTATTCACAAAAATCACAAAACAGGTTTTTGATATTTTCTCTTTTCTTTCTTTTCTCAGATTCTTTAGCAACAGAGTTTTGAACCACTGTTGGGATGTCTTTGAGAGGAATGACCTTTGCTTTTGGAGCTGTGACACCATCAGTAGTTGTGAAATCCATGGGCTTGAAGTTTTCAAGAATGTCACACTCATCAGACCATGTGGGTTTAAATTGGTATTTCTCAATTTCCTCAAAGGTTGAGGACCCCACAGATCTTTCCAGAGTGATTTTGTTACCAAGTTTGTCAGTTATCTTAACTTCTTGGGCATTCTTGTTGGTTGGTTTTATTTCAGTTGAACAAGCTTGTTTTGCAGCAGTGTTTTCAAGTTCATCATATCTTCTATATCCTATTCCAAACTTGACATTGCTTTCAAGCTGTTTTTCAAGCATGGCCTCATAACCTTTGCAAGATTCCACCCATCTTTCACAAGTGATTTGAGTGGACTCCAACTCCTTTTTACAAACTTGGTATTTTTCTACCATAGTTTGGAGTTGGTTCTTGGTTATGCTTTGCTCTTCTTTGAGACTGCAGATTTCTTTATCCTTTTCAGCCAATTTGTTTTTAAGTTCTTTTAATGACTTTTCAAATTTGACTTCATCAGTTAAGATTTTATCCCTAAGGTTTTCATTCACCTCCTTAATGCTAGCAAATGCAATAATGCATTTGTCTGAACACAAATTTTCAAGAACCTGAGGTGATACCTTGGCAGCAGCCATCATAGCACAATCACATTGATGATCATTTTCTTCATCAGCTCTCTCTTCTTTCTCACCTTCTTCCTTCTCTTCTTTTTCTTCTTTGGACAAGGGGTCAAACAGTGGTTCAATCAGGGTTTCTGAATTTTCTCCCAGCAGTAGTTCACCAGCAACTGCAGTAACCACTGCTTCAGCCACTTCATCCACTGTTTCAGCACTTAGCTGTTCTCCTTCAGCTTTTACCCCTTCTGGTATTGACTCTAATACCATCAGACAAAATTCATCATTAAAAGTATCATTAGAAGCATAGAGTGCAAAATTTTCATCACCAAGTTCATCAGGCATACTGCTCCAGTCAACAAAGCCTTGGGTGAAAAAGCTTTGCTGATCTGGTTGAACCACTCCTGGAGCAGTTTGTTGAGGTGCAACAGGTTGCACTTGTGCCTGAGGGACAGGGGTTTAAACATACTGTATTTGTGGAACAGTGGTTTAAACATAATGCACAGGCACAGGGGTTGCAGCATAGTGAGCAGTGTTAACATGGGTTGCAGGGGTATATTGGGCATAATGCACAGTGCTTTGGTGTTGTGGTCTAGGGTTTGAGCTGGGATGAGTTATAATTGGACCAGTGGTTTGACTCATGCATCCCCTAGCAAAATGACATAGCCTATTGCACTTATAACACTTGATTTTTGACTTATCTAACCCCACTTTTAAATTCCCATGTAACCCTGGGAATTTTCTCCCTGTTCTTTTATAGAATTTGCTTGTTCTCACACTAAGCAATGCCAATTGATGCAAGATGTCCATTTCTTCTAAGTCAGTGGGATCAAATTGTTGCAAATCATTGAGTTCAAAGCACAAATTATCAGAATTCTGGCTTTCTCCATTTGCTGTGAAAGCAAAGTTGGATGAGTGAGGATCAGAGTTGAAATTACCTCCAGCAGTTATGCCAATAAAATGATCATAACTCTGATCTTTACTGATACCAGACTCTTCTTGACCCAGAAGAGCTGTGTTGCCAAATGAATAGTCATCTGTAACTTTGCCAGACTCTGCAACTTCTTTTTATGGTTTAACTCACTTTCATAGGTCAGGAGTCTACCATGAAGTTGGGTCAGTGTTAGGTCTTTAAACTCAACAGAATTTCTAGTCACAAAGGCAATTGTATCCCATTTTTCAGGTTGTGATCTAAGAAACCTGCTATTTTGGGTAGATTTAGGAAATTCAACCTTAACAAGTCTTAGCTCACTAATGAGACAACTGAATCTCTCAAACTGTTGAGTCAATGACTCGCCCTTAATGTGACAAAAGGTTTCATACTGCTGATTCAGAATTTCCCTATTATTTTCAATTACTTCTTCAGTTCCCCCGAATTGTTCCTTAAGTGCATCCCACAGCTCTTTGGCACTGTTACAATGTAACGGCCCAGCATAGATTTCATTGGGTAATGCAGATGCAATGATGCTGAATACTTTGGCATCTAGTTCAAACTTTTGAAAATTAGTTTCAGTATAGTTTTCATATTTTTTAGGTTCATACTTCTTTGAATCCTCAGCACTCGGCACCATGGGAACATGGGGCCCAAAAACAACTGATCTCCAACATCCAGTGTTCTGTTGAGCAAGGATGTGACCCATCCTTCTCTCCCAGATGTTGTATTCATTTCGTTTTAACATGGGTGGTTTGAAAAGTGAGCCGATGTTATTCTTATCATCTTGTGATTGTGACGTCATCCTGGTTGTTTTACAGGTACTGATTAATCAACTTTGGTGGTGATTAAGCCTGTTTTTCAACAAAACGAACAACTATCAGTATCAACGATTGTGAGCTGAACTATTTATGTCAAAATTATTGTTAAATCAAATTTGACTGTCCGGGCTCTGATACCAATTGTTAGAATCTAAGTTTGGATTGATTGTGTTTTACGTTTGATTTAAGATGAACAATGAACAAGTAATGCAGCGGAATATAAATGGAATTAAACTTTGCACACAATCAAACAGGAGAAATGCTTTAAACACACATTTTCAACATAGAACCGAAAGATTGAATTTATTTCAACAATGATTACAATGCATGCATGTAACAAACTCCCCCTCAGTCTGAGCTCACAGTGTTTGTTCGTACAGGAGAAAAGCGGTGAAGAGCTAATAGAACAGTACAGGGTACTGTTCTATTTATAGGCACAGACAAACCACTATGGCATCTTTGCTGACGTCACCATGAAAGTGACATCTAACCTCCTAACAAACACTAACAACTGATCTATACAAACACTGCTATTCTAACAACTGTTTACAATACATAACATAGGGAAAACTAAACTGCTGCTCTATCCTTCCAATGTTGTGACTCCAGCAGTACTTGATATGTCTCAGCAGTGCTTGACCCATAGTAGTAGATTGATCAACAGAGCTTTAGTTCTTCAACAGTCTTTGACTTGATCAGCAGTTGTAGGTCAGCAATTGTAAGGATCAGTGGATTGGAGGTCATCAGATGTTGAAACCACTTTCAAGGAGAGAGAATGTAAACATAACATCTGCTTATTTTGGATCCACTGCTCTGATCCGGTTTTGGCTCTAATCAACTGTTCCTCTGATAGGGTTCAATCCCAACACTTACCATTATTTAACAGTTTTCTTATAAGTTTAGACTATAAGTGTGAATTAACGATTACACATACTTATGAAAATACGGGTCCATTTAAAATTTTCCCAAGATTTAAAACAATACAACATAATGTAAATGAGTTCGTCGTTTAAAACGACCACGTAACAATGCGCGGAAGCTTGTAACTTGATCGTGTTCGGTTCTTCGTTGAGCTTGATCGTCCTCCGGTACTATATGTTATACCTAAAATTCATAAAACATGAATTAAATTAATCATACATAGTTTAAAACGTGCTTAAACGAGTTCGTGAAGCAAAACTGATTAAAATAAAAAAAAATCGCCAAAACGGTGCTTTGTCGCGCCAGGCGCCAGCACCACATTGCTCCCTCGCGTGGCGCGAGGGAGACCCTTTTCCAACAGGTCCGTATATGGGACCTGCATATTCCCAGCACTTCCAGTTTTTACGAAAACGACCATAACTTATTCGTTATTGATCCGTTTTACACGATTCTTTTTCCTACGCGACCGTAATTTGATTCTCCATCATATGGAGTTAAAATTCAACATTCAAACTAATAAAATTCTAAATTTTTAAGCATTCGGGGGACCTACATATTCCCAACACTTCCAGTTTTTACGGAAATGACCATAACTTATTCGTTATTGATCCGTTTTACACGATTCTTTTTCCTACGCGCTCGTAATTTAATTCTCCATCTTGTGGAGTTAAAATTCAACATTTTGACCCGTTTGTATTCAAAACCACCAACTTGTTTCTTAAACAACCAAAATACATACGTCAGTGTATTTAACTCAAGACCTCTAGCTCAGGTTCGTACTTTCTTATGAAATACGCATGCACATAAAACCATTTTAACCCATTTAGAGAATATTAAGCATTTTAGTCTAAAACTCGTTCTTTTCCGTTCACACTTCATAATTCCTCATTCAAGGTATCTACCTATATCTCTTAATCATAATGAAAGTTTCCAAACAACCCATATGGGTCGTTTGCCCAATTTACCCATCAAGGGCTTTTTGGTCAATTTTAGTCCCTCATTTAAGGATGAAGGACTTCCACTAGTTAATTGACCAAAATACCACTTTTAACTATAAATCTAACTATATGTACCTGGCTCGGGTCATAGCATTGACCCGTTTACATACCCTTTGCTTTAAATTTTCTAATTAAACCAACGTAACATATGTTATTTCCTGTAATCACAAAACTCAACAAGTAGTCGTCGGTTATTATTGTTAAATGGTATTAACACGCCATTTGACCCGTTTAGTCGACATGACCATTTATCAACGTATGATGGTATATTATTACCATCATGCCCCTTGAACCAATTCTGGTTCGCACCGTGAGTTTTTACTACTTAAAAGACATTTACTTAGAGTGTCTGACTCGTTATAACTTTTACCAAATGGTGTCTTTATTTTGATCACTATAATTTTAACCATTAATTTGACCCATTTGGTTGTCGAGTGAATTCCATCACCACATCGACATACCAACTCAAACATTTTTGCTATTACAACCTTAAACATATTTTAACTAAGCTTGTCTACATAAATGTAAAGAGACGACAAGTCACATACCTTTAAAGCATTCCCTTCAAGCGTGTGTTCGCTCCAGCTTATCCGCTTGGAGACTCGATTCCTTCGTCTATAGAGTTCAATCAACGGTTCGTTTAGCACTCTATTTATGTCATATAACGAATAATTCACAACATCATTCAAATATGCGTTTTGTTCTGAATTTCAACATTTAGTTTTATCTTAGGCGTTTTAACAAACACCTAATGAGCATAATTTTATAAAATTAATAATCAAACTCCATGATTACTTATCTTGCCAATTTCAACATCTTTTACTAAATAATCATCTAATTCATGGTTCAATGTCAAGATTAACTTCATAGAGTTCGAATAACACTAGTTTGATAGTCATGATTCTAGTGTTCATCATGTTTCTACAAAACCCATTAAACACACATAAAGGATGATCATGAACTTCATAATTTAACACTAATTCAACAAGTTATTGACTAGGCTTTACTCCTAGACATCTTTTCATTACTAATTTCATCTAAGCATCAATCAATCAAGCTCAGATTTCGATTTCTAATGTTCATCAGAATTTCAAGATGTAATCAAGACAAAATTTAACATACCTCGTGATCCCCTCACTTAGGTGATCACTAATATAAGCTTGGATTTCGATTTAGGACAGATTGGGCCTTTCAATTTGGTCAATTTGAGCAATCTAGGGGTTGAAGGTGAGAGCTCCTGGCTCTTCTAGAAGTCTCGACCAGAACACACACTTATTGTGTTTGTTTTGGTGTAGGATTTTATTTAATTAAAACTAGTTTTCAGTTTTTTATATTTGGCCCCTCAATTTCCTCAAGTTTTCAAATTTCATAAGGGTTTAACTAATTCATGTTTTCATTATTGCTTTAACCACACTTAACTAACTAGGTTGATATTCCTAGTTACTTAGTGGTTTCGGGAAAGTCATAACCCGTTTTATTTTTAAGTCTCGTTAACTCGGGCTTCTTATACGCTTTGTTTTCTCAAAGCGTTTATTCTTTTTTATTAACATAAGATTATTTATTTAAATCCTTATATTCACCGGGTTAATTTTACCACTAACGGTATTTTACCCGTTCTTTATTATTAACGTGGTTTGATTACCAAACCCGTTTTCGGGGTGTTTCAAGTCTACCCCCCTTAAAGAGGTTTCGACCTCAAAACCTTTATCACGTAGCCTATCGGTTTAGACCAAACGAACTTGGATTCATTTTTAAAGCATTCATTCTTTTTGGTCTGTATTTATCACTTATATTGACATGTGTGTCCTTCAAGTATAAGAACCGCGTAGGCCGTTGGTTTCTTCTAATATTCCTCGTCTTTTATCACTTTTTATAACGAGTCACCTTTTGGCCTCTCTATTATCTGGTGTAGTCAACACATTATCCTATGCTAATCTTATCGAGACAAGCGCTTTATTATGTTATAATTACTGTTCTGACCTTAAACGGTCTTCCCGGTTAAACTTACTAGCCGCCCGTTACCTTATACCTCGCCATTCGGGTATGTTATATTACTATCATCAGCCTTTTGTGTGTTTATGATTTCATATCTTGTAACTCACGTTACAACATGGTTATATTCTCAATCACTTTTGTGACCGTGTTCACATCACATCATGTTTAAATTTATGTCGACTTTCATTACCGAAAATCTTTCTTTCGAATGTATCATTTTACACCTACCGGTGTTAAGACCTATATCCTTTAACATTAACCATTTTCTAATTTCTCTTCTATTATCCATATTTGTTAAAACGTTGTTTCTTACTAAAACTGAATTCTAGTTTAACGTTTTCTCTTTATCTCATGTCAATCTCTCATATCTAGGAATTTACACCCAAGGATTTATTCCTTTCCGTTGTCATTTCGGTAATGTCTTCGTCCTTTTCGTGAAATAGCACATTTTAAATAATTGTGAATTCTTTTTGTCATTTCTGCCCGTTTAGATGTTTTAGTGAAATCCTTCACTTTTGTCAACCAGACTTTTCATGGTCTCTTCATTTTAACTAATTCGGTTAAATTAGCGAAACCCATCTGTTTTATACTAACTTTACATTTATTCTGTTGTCATTTCGATAATGTCTTCGCCATTTTCGTGAAATAACACATTTTAAATAATTGTGAATTCTTTTTGTCATTTCTACCCATTTAGATGTTTTAGTGAAATCCTTCACTTTTGTCAACCAGACTTTTGATGGTCTCTTCATTTTAACTAATTCGGTTAAATTAGCGAAACCCATCTCTTTTCTACTAACTTTACCTTCTGTTATTTTTTTACGCGGGGAGTTAAACCAGTTTCCTCGCTTTAGATTATTGACCCGTAGGTTCCTTTACTTAGCCTCGTAGGCTATTTCCTTAGATTTCCACCTTTTTAAGGTGAGACTCGAACAGTTTGTTTATTTCTATTTGTGACCCAATGGTCTTTTTGGCCTCTTAAATCTTAACATTACTTATAAATCCTGAAGGTTGTGATGATCTCGTAGATTCATCTTTTACTCATGTCGTTCTAAAATATATTTTCTGTGTTAATGCACCCTTTTTAAGTTTAGAAATCATTCGTTTTTGTTCTTGAATTCTATGGACCTTGACCGTAGTCTAAGGCCACATTTGTTTTCTTCCCAATTATCTTTCCGACTCTATGACTTCTTACGTCATTTAAACGCCGGTTTGTCCTACGCTTACCATTACTCGGTTCTTACCTATATTTCCTTACGACCCGTTACCCGGGTTCTTTATCTTAATGTTTTTAACATTTTTGTTTCGCTAGTTTTCGTTTTCCTTACTATTTCAAGTGTTATTCCTTTCTACACTGTCCCATATCCCTTTATATAGATTTGTTAATATCTCGCACTTTTTATTTATTTGGTTCGCGCTTACTTACGTTATCAAGCGTTATTCTTAATTTAACTCGTTTTACTTGTTCGTGTGAAATTTCATCACTTGTGAACGTCAAACTTCATTCTTTATTCGACCCGTTCAACTTTAAAATAGTTGAACGTAGTTATCAAAATTTATGTTTGCAAATTCTTATCGTCTTTTAGTCATGACTCATATTCCGAGTCTTTTGACTTCCTATTTCGCGTTCCCGTCTTTTGGTTTACGCCTTCACCCACAATCCTACCCATCCATCGGGTATCTTTACCGAAGTCATCATCAAGTAACCATTCTTATATGGTTTTAGACGTCACCTTAATTTATTTAGTCGTCTTAGCGAAATCCATCGCTTTTATTTAGTCAAGTCTTTTATTCTACCCCTTTGACTTGTCTGTGTGAATTTCATCACTTATGACAATCAAACTTTATCCCCTATGCCTTAGAATTCACATTAGTTGGTTTGTATTTTCATTTACTTTAATCTTTGTCCCTTCTCTCGGGCTCGTTATTCTAACGTAATACGCTTCCGCCATCCGACTTGCGTTTACGTTTACTATCAAACATTTTACTTATTTGATTCATTTGGGTACCTTTTTAATTCATCCCATTCACCCCGCCCTTACTACATTGGATGTAAGTATGTCCATCATAAAAGTTCACGGTACCACGTGTTCACTACTTACTTTGCCAGAGTAAGCGATCAACACCTGACATACATGACCTTTTATAATTTTCACATTACACCCCATGTAAGAAACGCTTCTATTTAGTTTTCTTGGAAATAATATCCTGGATAGGTATTCTATTTAGGTTTTTCCAAGTTTTTAATTTACATATGCAACGGTCAGTCTCTACGTATTTATTGCATATTACTACTATTCACTCAATAAATTTAAAATGTGCACCTGTAAATGCTTACCCTAACGGGCTTCGCTTGCCGTTAACTTTGTCCGCGATCGTCACACGATTTAGGTCCTTGATGAGTATGCTCTGCTTGTCATACCTCGGACCGTTCCACCGTCATATCCACAATTCGTTTAACTCTCGTCATCTTCAGATGCGAGTATCCTTCAACTAAACATTTACAAAAGTTAGTAATTTCGACATTAATAAATGCCCGTATTGTAATACAAGGCTTTTTACTGCACGTGATTTCGTTAACTATACTAATCATCTTCGTTGGGGTAACGTGTATTACACGATAACCCTATGTGTTGTTCACAACACTTTAATCATACTAAACCATTAACATACTTCTACTTACAGGATTTGCGATCAAGCCTCGAACCGAACACACTTTATTCTTTAACCATGAGCTCTGATTACCAACTTGTAACACCCTTACCATTATTTAACTGTTTTCTTAAAAGTTTAGACTATAAGTGTGAATTAACGATTACACATACTTATGAAAATACGGGTCCATTTAAAATTTTCCCAAGATTTAAAACAATACAACATAATGTAAATGAGTTCGTCGTTTAAAACGACCACGTAACAATGCGCGGAAGCTTGTAACTTGATCGTGTTTGGTTCTTCGTTGAGCTTGATCGTCCTCCGGTACTATATGTTATACCTAAAATTCATAAAACATGAATTAAATTAGTCATGCCTAGTTTAAAACGTGTTTAAACGAGTTCGTGAAGCAAAACTGATTAAAATAAAAAAATTTCGCCAAAACAGTGCTCTGTCGTGCCACGCGCCGGCACCACATTGCTCCCTCGCGTGGTGCGAGGGATACCCTTTTTTAGCAGGTCCGTATCTGGGACCTGCATATTCCCAGCACTTCTAGTTTTTAAGGAAACGACCATAACTTATTCGTTATTGATCCGTTTTACACGATTCTTTTTCCTACGCGAGCGTAATTTGATTCTCCATCATATGGAGTTAAAATTCAACATTAAAACTAATAAAATTCTAAATTTTTAAGCATTCGGGGGACCTACATATTCCCAGCACTTCCAGTTTTTACGGAAACGACCATAACTTATTCGTTATTGATCCGTTTTACACGATTCTTTTTCCTTCGCACTCGTAATTTAATTCTCCATCTTGTGGAGTTAAAATTCAACATTCAAACTAATAAAATTCTAAATTTTAAGCATTCGGCTTATTATTCAATTTCAACATTTTGACCCGTTTGTATTCAAAACCACCAACTTGTTTCTTAAACAACCAAAATACATACGTCAATGTATTTAACTCAAGACCTCTAGCTCAAGTTCATACTTTCTTATGAAATACGTATGCACATAAACCCATTTTGACCCATTTAGAGAATATTAAGCATTTTAGTCTAAAACTCGTTCTTTTCCTTTCACACTTCATAATTCCTCATTCAAGGTATCTACCTATATCTCTTAATCATAATGCAAGTTTCCAAACAATCCATATGGGTCGTTTGCCCAATTTACCCATCAAGGGCTTTTTGGTTAATTTTAGTCCCTCATTTTACGACGAAGGACTTCCACTAATTAATTGATCAAAATACCACTTTTAACTATAAATCTAACTATATGTACCTGGCTCGGGTCATAGCATTGACCCGTTTACATACCCTTTGCTTTAAATTTTCTAATTAAAGCAATGCAACATATGTTATTTCCTGTAATCACAAAACTCAACAAGTAGTCATCAGTTATTATTGTCAAATGGTATTAACACGCCATTTGACCCGTTTAGTCGACATGACCATTTATCAACTTATGATGGTATATTATTACCATCAAGCCCCTTGAACCAATTCTGTAACACCTCGCAAAATCACGACCAATATAATGAAGACACGTGTCATTAAGGTTAAATGTGTAATGAATTAACCTGGAGGGACTACAATTGTCAAACAATGTAAATATGTAAGTGAAAGGATCGAAAGTGTCAACATGCCATTCTTGTGCCTCTGATTGACCTCACACGACGTTCGTATTCTTTAATGAAAAAATTGTCAGACATAGAAAGTCGTTTGTGCATAAATTAAGGATCTTACGATATATAGGGGTTAAAAGTGTCTATATGTTAAAAGTTACCTCTGAGTGACCTTTTAACGATCCCAAAAACATTGTAATATTTGTATATTTTACTCTCAAGAATATTGGATAGTAATTTCATGGATTTTTGATGAAAACAAGACTTTTCGGGTGATCTCACAACTAACCGGGAGCTTAACGTAGTTAATATGTGACCCAAGGTCCTTAATAGTAAACTATGGGGGTCACAAGTGCAATAAATGGAAGTTATTTAAATTAAAAATGGACCAGGGACTGAAATTGCAAAGAATACAAACTTTTTACCGGATTAACAGGTCTACGCGGGCCGTGTAGACTCCCTCTAATGTCTACGCGGGCCGCGAGAGCAGTGCCTGCGACAGAAACTTGGACAACTGCATGTTGCAGCTCTTACACTGCCATTGCATGGCTGATTTCGATACCAGGGACTGAGCAAATGGTTTTTCATGCACTAGGGACACTTGGGAACATCTGAAAACAACATAGGTACAACTGCATTGATCCTAAAGACTCCAAATTCTTATATAAGGCCATGCATTGTTTCATTTGAACTTGCATACTTTCAAATTTCACTCAAACTCACTCTTTGAAGCCTCCTGGAGCTAAAGGAACCTTTCAAAAGTTCAATATTCGTGCTAAGGACTATAGTAAATGTTCTTAGCTTCCTAAGTTTAAGTTTTTTTCGCTTAATGACCTAAAGTCAAAGTTATCGTAATTAAGCTTTGACTATGTGATTAATCACAAATGGTCTAGCCATTAATCGAATTTAAAGTGGCTATGAGTTGGTAATTATGTAGGTAATAAACCCTTAAAAGGGCACCTACTGATTATCACTTTTACTTGGTCAATTGTCGGGTCAAACTTATTAATAAAAAGTCAAACGGGTCAGTTTTTTTTACAAATTAATTCATAACTGATAATGCGGAGGCTATGGAACATGTTTTAACACTTAAATAACTTGGTAAATAATATAAGAACATGTTTAGGCATGTTCAACCCGACAATTCTGAGTTTAGGCTCTGTTCGGAACCGAAAGTCGTAAAAGTAGACTTTTGCTTTGACTTTTAGTTCTGACCCGATTTAGCTTAGTTTAGTTATGCCTTAGGTTTCCCTTAGGACCATATTAAATGTTAGTATAACCCTCTGAGATTATACTATATTGTTCCTTTGAAATTTGAATCATTTGCATGTTTCCATTAAATGCTTAAATGTTGACTATTATGCCCTTTTTACATTAAAACAAGATTTTTGAAAATGTGAGAGGACAAAAACCTTTATTACTGATTTATAAGCATGTCCTAAAAATTTGACATTAGTTCATGGTCTAAAATAGAAGTTATGCGCGATATCGTAAAATGAAAGCTTTTTATTAATTAAATGGCAATTTTGGCATAAATCATATTTAACCCAAATTTTGACACCAAAATTTCTACCCACTGATATAATATAATAATTAGGGATTTTTGGAAAATTTTGTCAAATTTTATACTGATTATATTATAGTGTTTTAGTGTAAATTCGGTATTGCCGAAATTGCCTTTTTCTTTGATAAAATGAGTTTTACATAACCTTTTGATACCAAACCTTTTCCTACTGATTTCATATGTTAAATAAAATATTTTAAGCTTTAGAGCCTGATCAAAATCTCAGATTTCCTTAAATAACCCGAAAATCGTCAAATACCGACTTTTACGCTTTTTAAACGCATAGTATGGGTTAAAACTATGTTTGACACCTAAGACTTATTACCTACTGATATTATAAGCAATTTTTTATGCTTTAACAGTAAGTAAAATTTTTGAACTCAGATTTCCAAATTTGACCCTTATAGCATATGTGAAATGACCAAAATGCCCCTTCGGTGCATAGTTTGGCCATAAATGAATAAATTCACATATGTATGATATCTTACTGATGTAACTTGTTAAAATAAATATTTTACTAATTGTTTTAGACCAGAACCTCAAATTGCTATTTAACCTCTTTTATAAGCTTTAAAATGACCAAAATACCCTTACGGGGCTTAAATTGATTTTAAATTCGTTTTGGGCATAATGGAAGGTATCCTACTGATATCATAACATAATTTAAGAATATTAACTTATGGAACCTGTACATGACTCATTTGGTGACCCGTTATGCATTTTCGCGTTCGGTACGGTTTATGTAACTAGTTTGCATAAATTAACCGAAATTGGTCAAGCCTAATCATTTTTACTTCAAAATTCAGAATGTGTTTAGTTTGCCCATATTGTACAAGTCTTCATACTTGTCGGGTCTAAATCACATTCTAATCCGGTCTTCGCTTAATCTTGCATTTTGAACCGTAAACCTTTCATTAAAACTAACAGGTCTAAGTTAAGGCTTAAATAAGACCCGTTAGGAATCTAATAGGTTATTAAAACCTTCGTTCCAGATTAGGAGCCCAGTAAAAGCTACTTGTACTTGCTGATTTGATATACGGATGAGAATAAAATTATATTTTAGCTCAGGTAAATACTTTTAACTTATTTTCCGTTATACGGGCTTGGGATACGGCATTTAATAATACCGCTTGGTCGGGTATTGAATCTTTAATCGATTAGTGGTTAAACCATTGAAATAACCCGTTTTAATCTGTTTTGTTTGGTACAATGCCTTTGGGGGGTTAATGACCGTGTCCTGGATATCCTCGGCTCATTCATTGAATGGCCACGACTTAAGCACGGGGTGTAGGCATACACCTGACAGTTGCGTATGTAAAAGATATAACCACTCGTTGAGGATAACTCGCCGTGGGACTATATTAGTGGTGTGTCTATTAATCTTTAACCCGGTACTTCTAACCCGAGCTACTGAATGGACGACAAACATAAATCTGTATACAAGATTATTTTAAATAATTGTCCCGAGTTATAAAAGATTTTATGCCTTGTGCATCCAAATTAATTTTATAAATGTTTTCAAAAGAGTCAGTTAATTGTATTTACCAGTATAAACTGACGTATTTTTCAAAAAGGTTAAGTGCAGGTACTACGCGTAATGGACTGGCTACTCCTTGTATCAAATAAAGAGTCTTGCAAGCTTTTGATGCTTAAATTTGTTGAACAATATTTCTTTTTATTTTAGATCCGCCTATGGATCCACTTACAATCCGTTGTGTAATATTTTACTTTCAACTCGGTTTGTATAAATTACTTTTAGACTTCCACTGTGCATTAAACTGTGATTAACTGACTATGATGATATCAACTACGTCACGATACTCCCCACCGGGCCTACCGGTAATACGTGGAAATATCGGGGTGTGACAAATTCCGGTTCGCACCGTGAGTTTTTACTACTTAAAAGACATTTACTTAGATTGTCCGACCCGTTATAAGTTTTACCAAATGGTGTCTTTATTTTGATCACTATTATTTTAAGCATTAGTTTGACCCATTTGGTTGTCGAGTGAATTTCATCACCTCATTGACATACCAACTCAAACATTTTCGCTATTACAACCTTAAACATATTTTAACTAAGCTTTTCTACATAAATGTAACGAGACGACAATTCACATACCTTTAAAGCATTCCCTTCAAGCGCGTGTCCGCTCCGGCTTATCCGCTTGGAGACTCGATTCCTTCGTCTATAGAGTCCAATCAACAGTTCGTTTAGCACTCTATTTATGTCATATAATGAATAATTCACAACATCATTCAAATATGCGTTTTGTTCCGAATTTCAACATTTAGTTTTCTCTTATGCGTTTTAACAAACACCTAATGAGCATAATTTTATAAAATTAATAATCAAACTCCATGGTTACTTATCTTGCCAATTTCAACATCTTTTACTAAATAATCATCTAATTCATGGTTCAATGTCAATATTAACTTCATAGAGTTCAAATAACACTAGTTTAATAGTCATGATTCTAGTGTTCATCATGTTTCTACAAAACCCATTAAACACACATAATGGATGATCATGAACTTCATAATTTAACACTAATTCAACAAGTTATTGACTAGGGTTTACTCCTAGACATCTTTTCATTACTAATTTCATCTAAGCATCAATCAATCAAGCTCAGATTTCGATTTCTAATGTTCATCAGAATTTCAAGATGTAATCAAAGACAAAATTTAACATACCTCGTGATCCCCTCACTTAGGTGATCACTAATATAAGCTTGGATTTCGATTTGGGACAGATTGGGCCTTTCAATTTGATCAATTTGAGCAATCTAGGTTTTGAAGGTGAGAGCTCCTGGCTCTTCTAGAAGTCTCGACCAGAACACACACTTATTGTGTTTGTTTTGGTGTAGGATTTTATTTAATTAAAACTAGTTTTCAGTTTTTTATATTTAGCCCCTCAACTTTCCTCAAGTTTTCAAATTTCATAAGGGTTTAACTAATTCATGTTTTCATTATTGCTTTAACCACACTTAACTAACTAGGTTGATATTCCTAGTTACTTAGTGGTTTCGGGAAAGTCATAACCCGTTTTATTTTTAAGTCTCGTTAACTCGGGCTTCTTATACGCTTTGTTTTCTCAAAGTGTTTATTCTTCTTTTTTATTAACATAAGATTATTTATTTAAATCCTTATATTCACCGAGTTAATTTTACCACTAACGGTATTTTACCTGTTCTTTATTATTAACGTGGTTTGATTACCAAACCCGTTTTCGGGGTGTTACAATTACCAGACTAATAAGATATTGGAAAGTCAAAACATCCACCACGGGAGAATACGTCTCCTCATAATCAGTCATAAGTCATTGCAAAAATTCTTGTGCCACCAATTTTGATTTATATCACTTAGTTTGATTTTCAGATGATTTGCGTAAAAGACACATTTGTATCCAACATATTTTACAACTTCAGTTGTATGGACTGTTGGTCTAGAAACTTTCCATTTCATTAGAGAACTAAACTCTGCCTTATTTGCGTATTTCTATTTTAGCCAATCATTTCTTAATATTCATCCATAGGCAGATCTTAAATCTTGATCCTCATCATTTAATCATTTTAAGCGCTACAGTGTATACAAAAGTATAACGACGTCGATTTTTATTCGATCCCATACATATCTTAGACGTGATACAACTTATTGAGATCTCTTTATTTTCAGGTATTGAGGTTCTTCTTGAACGATCATGTCTAATGTCTCTGCAAGAGATCCTATTACTATAACCTCGACTTGACCATCTTAATTACTTGCTCCAATTTTCAAGGAATTTTATTATTGGAATCGACTAGTCTACCATGCTTCAAGCATGCAATAGACTCATTACAAAATATGTGGTTGTCCTCTTGGAACACAAATATAACTGGAGCATAAGCAGTTGATTATGTGACTTATTTAGTCACTCTTTTTAGGTCAGTGAACTTGTCTGGTAATTTGTTCTTTAATATTGGTAAATGAGTAATACTTTAAACTTCTAGTTCAAAGTTTATAGTCTGGGGATCAAGATGACATGATAATTCATTTCACTTTTCACTTTCCAAGTGCTTGTTAACTTCCCCTAATGTTGGGAACATTCATTCACTAAAGTGAAAACCAATGAGCCATAAACAAATTTCTCACTAATGGCTTTAAGTATTCAATCATAGACAATTACTTATACCCAACATATTCTCAAACTTTTTAGAAGTCCCATCTTTGTGCGGTGTGGTGGATGAGTTTCAATATATGTCACAACCAAAATCTTTGATGAGACATCTTTGGTTCCTGACCAAAAACCAACTGTATGGGGAGAATTATAACTTATTGGCTTGATGTGAATTGATGGTACTATATATAAAATTACATGTACCTAAATGAACTTTTGCTTCTCTCATGATCATTGGCTCTGTAACCAATAGTAATCTGGATTAATATGGTTGCTATCTGTTGCAACCCCCGCCCCCTTATCTGTCCCGGGAATGGACGGCCGCGAACATTCGTTTGTGGTGGTATCAGGTATTTAATTATTAATTTGGCAGCGGAAATTACATCAGGACCGTAGTTAGGAAATGTTTATCAGAGTAAAACCACCATATTTTTTTATTAATAACCACATGGGTAAACCCAAGTTTTTTTTATTACAATACGTTTATAGGGATAAACCCTATTTTATTGAATTTAAAACATTGTCTTTTTGGTAACTTTTATAGCCACATTTTTCCAAGCCACCAGTGCTCTCCAGCGGGCTTTTTACTAATTGGCTATCACATTATGTTACCTGAAACGCGTTTTAAAAACATTTATCAGTGGGAAATACTGGTGAGTGAATCCCAGTTTAATCAAGAAACATTTTACCAATTAACACAGTATTGAGAGCGATCACATTGTTTATTTCTACACAATTACTCATTCAGTACTGTCAATCCTGACTGGTGGGTCATATTACACATTGGCTAACTCGTCGTCCAATGGTAACGTGTTCCACTTTTTGTATACAAAACCCCAACATACCGGCAGTAATTGAAGAACTACAAAGACTCAATCACTGCTTAATCATATTGTAAAGCATTTAAGGTTTTGTAAAATAGTTCACAAAAAGGTTTACAAAAGGCGGATAAACTCACATTGTTGTTTTAGATTTCTTCTAGGGTTTCCTGGTGTTTAATCTATAATTTACACAAATGTACATATGTTAGTATAATAACCCTTTATTTATATTAACGATACCCTCCCCGAGACGGTATTCCAACAACTACGTCGGGCAGAACCGCGACAGTTGTTACGGAACCCTGGATCAATCGGGCAGCGTATCTAATACGTAACTGGGGTTATAATACTTACAACGGAGTAGAACCTCGCTAATTAGGGGGTATTATACTTGAAAATTATGCCTATTACTTCAGAAAGTCGAGATTTAGAAAAGAATTGAACGAGCAGACTGAAGATCCGATGCCCTCTATTTATAGGGCCTGTTTTCGACTTTTACGTTGCCCGCGTAAACAAAGACCACGGGCTAAGCGGCCCGCGTGGTAGCCCGGGTAGGGTTTAGCTTGTCCGGGTCATTGTATAGGGTCGACGGGTGTTGGGGCCACGTGGCGGCCTGGGGTCGTGCCAGCCATCACCTTCTCGCGGCCCACGTAAGCTTAAGGGGTGGCTTACGCGACCCGCCTAAACCCCATTTTTCTTGTTTTTTAATTATTTTTAATGATATTTTATATTTTGGGCTCGGTTTTCACATACGGGGTGTATTTTAAGACATATAGGGGTATTTAAAATATATTAGGGTGTTAGAAAAATATTCGGGAGGGTTGTTATATCCTCCCCACCTTGTTTTAGAGCTCGTCCTCAAGGTCTAGTGGAACAGGTGTGGGTATTTCCTTTGCATCTCTGATTCAAGCTCCCATGTGTATTTTGGTCCTCTTTTGGAGTCCCATTTCACTTTGACCAGAACTAATCTTTTGTGCTTGAGATTCTTAACTTTCTTGTCCTCAATTTGTAGGGGCTTTTCTACAATTTTTAATTGTTCATTCACCTCTATATCTTTAAGAGGTACTATTACTGATTCATCAGCTAAACATTTCCTGAGATTTGATACATGAAATACATCATGTATTCCTGCCATTTCCTCTGGCAGTTGCAGCTGATAGACTACAGGTCATATTCTTTTAATAATCTTGAAAGTTCCAACATACCTGGGACTTAGCTTTCCCCTTTTTATGAATCTTACCACTCCTTTCCAAGGAGAGACTTTTAATAACACTTTATCTCCTACTTGAAATTCCAACGGTTTTCGTCTGTTGTCAGCATAACTTTTCTGTCGATCACATGCTGCTTTCAGTCGTTCCTTGACTTGAATAATTTTGTCTGTTGTTTCTTGTACTATCTCAGGTCCAGATAGTTGCTTTTCCCCAATTTTGGCCCAACAGACTGGGGTTCGGCACTTTCGTCCATAATGTGCTTCAAATGGTGCAGCATTTATGCTTGTGTGATAACTATTCTTATAAGAAAATTCTATCAATGGTAAGTGATCATCCCAATTACCTCCGAAATCAATTACACAAGCTCTAAGCATGTCCTCCATTGTCGGAATTGTCCTTTCACTTTGTCCATCCGTTTGAGGATGATAAGTTGTGCTTAGATTCAACTTGGTTCCCATTGCTTTTTGGAAACTTGTCCAAAAATGAGAGGTAAAACGACTATCTCTGTCAGAAACAATTGATAGAGGAATTCCATGTAAAGAAACTACTTCATTTACATACAATTTAGCTAATTGTTCCATACTAAAAGTTTCTTTCATTGATAGGAAATGAGCTGACTTGGTTAGTCTATCTACAATCACCCAGATTGTATCATTACCTTTCTTTGTTTTGGGTAATTTATTAACAAAATCCATTGTTATCAATTCTCATTTCCAAACAGGCATTTCTAACTGTTGCAATAAACCTGAAGGTTTCTGATGTTCAGCTTTAACTTGTAAACAGGTTAAACACCTAGAAACATAGGCTGCTATGTCCTTTTTCATTCCTATCCACCAGAAATTCTTTCTTAAATCTTGGTACATCTTATCGTTTCCTGGATGCATCGTATATTTAGACTTATGGGCTTCTTCTAATATGCGATGACGTAGGTTTCCTAATTTAGGTATCCACATTCTTTTCTTATGGAATCTCCAAATCCCATCTGTTCCTTGTTCTAATTCCTTGATCATTCCTTTTAGTTTTTAAGTATCATCCTTGATTACTGATTCTTGTGCTTTTCTAATCTGCTCATTTAAATCTACTTGTAGATTTAATTTAAGAGAACGTATCCTTTTTGGTTGTTCGTGATATTTTTTGCTTAAAGCATCAGCAACTACATTAGCTTTTCCCGCATGATACTGAATATCACAATCATAATCACTAAGAAATACTATCCAGCGTCTTTGTCTCATATTCAGTTCCTTTTGCCCGAAGACATACCTTAAACTTTTATGATCAGTGAAAATAGTAAACTTACTACCGTACAAGTAATGTCTCCAAATCTTAAGGGCGAAAATTATAGCTCCAAATTCTAAATCATGAGTTGAATAATTTTCTTCAAGATTCTTAAGTTGTCTGGATGCATAGACTATAACCTTTTGACGTTGCATTAACACACATCCATAACCTAATTTGGAAGCGTCACAATAGATTACAAAATCTTCAGTTCCTTCTGGTAACGATAGTATGGGTGCATGGGTTAATCTTTGTTTAAGGATTCTAAAGGCTTCTTCTTGTTTTGGTTCCCATTTAAACTTAACAGATTTACAAGTTAACTTAGTTAAGGGAATGGTTATTCTAGAAAAATATTGAATAAATCTTCTATAATAACCGGCTAATCCTAAGAAACTTCTAACCTTAGTTGGTGATTCAGGGGTTTTCCACTTGGTTATTGCCTCGATCTTGGTGGGATCCACATGAATTCCTTCATGATCAACTAGGTGTCCAAGAAATTGTACTTGTTCTAACCAAAATTCGCACTTTGAAAAACTTAGCATAAAGCTTTTCTTTTCTTAATAAACTTAGAAGTGCGTGCAAATGCTTTGCATGTTCCTCTTTACTCTTAGAGTAAATGAGAATATCATCTATAAAGACAATTATGAATTTATCCAAATATGGCTTACATATTCGGTTCATCATATCCATGAATGCAGCTTGGGCATTGGTTAAACCAAATGGCATGACAGTAAATTCATAATGGCCATACCTTGTTCTGAAAGCGGTCTTAGGAATGTCCTCTTCCTGTACCTTTAATTGATGATATCCATACCTTAAATCGATTTTAGAGAAAAATCGTGCTCCTTGCAATTGATCAAACAGATCATCTATTCTTGGTAATGGATACCGATTCTTAATTGTGACTTTGTTCAATTCACGGTAGTCAATGCACATTCGCATTGATCCGTCCTTCTTTTTAGCGAATAAAATCGGCGCTCCCCAGGGTGATGAACTGGGCTGTATGAATCCTTTCTCTAGTAATTTGCCTAATTGTTTCTTTAGTTCTTGCATTTCTGCAGGTGCCAAACGGTAAGGTGCTTTGGCAATTGGTGCCATTCCTGGTATTAAATGGATTCTGAATTCAACTTCTCTATCTGGAGGTTGCCCTGGTAATTCTTCTGGAAATACATCTGAAAACTGAGATACTACTGGAATATCCCTCAATTCTTTTCCTTTAGTGTTAGTGATTATAGAAATCAAATACACTAATGATCTTTTTTCTTATGTAACTTGTTGTTTTCATCACAGAGATGAATTTAGTGGATCTAGAGGTTTTATATCCTTTAATTGTGATATTTTCACCCTTTGGTGAATTCACTTGTATTGACTTTTGATCACACAAAATACTAGCTTTATTGGATATTAACCAATCCATTCCTAATACTACATCAAATCCTGCCAGATTCATTGGGTAAAGGTTTGCAATAAATTTTTGATTTAGAATTTCTATTCTTGCTCCCTGCAAGATTTCAGAAATTCTAATGGTTTCCCCATTTGATGTCTCTACTAAACATTCTTGTGGAAGTTTAGTTAATGATCGATTGAGAAGTTTGCAAAATGAAGTATAATAAAACTTTGGTTTGCACCATAGTCGAATAATACTTTAGCAAAAATATCATTAACTAAAAATGTACCAGTGATCACATCCGGGATCATCTTTGCTTCTTCTGCAGTCAGAACAAATGCTCTAGCATTTTTGGTATTCTTTTTGTTCGTAGCCGGAGCTAATTTTGGGCAGTTAGATTTGATATGACCTTGTTCTCCACAGTTGTAACTTATCCTGTTATTAGCTTTCTTTCTGCAGTCTACTTCCTTGTGTCTCGATATTTTGCAAAAGTTACAGTATATGGAGCATCTTCCTGAATGCTTCCTTTTGCAATTCTTACAGTAGGTGTAGAGGTAGAACCTATATTTTTCCCACGGTTAGAATTTCCAGAACGAAATTCTTGTGTGAGCTTCTGGGTTAGGTTCCTCCTTTGATCCTCTTCTCGTGTACGGATTAATTCATATGTCAAGGTATTGGCTAGTTCTACAGCTTCTTCTATGGTTTGAGGTCTAGCTGCCTTGACTACGTGTCTTATTTCCCCGATTAATCCCCAGATATAACGGGGGATTAACACTGGTTCAGGTGAAGCAAGGGTTGGCACTATTCTAGCATATTCAAAGAATAACTTAGTGTATCCTTACTATCCACACCAGTCATTCTAAGGTTTAGGAATTTGTTTGCTATCTGCTCTTTTTCATTAGGAGGGCAGAATTTCCTTTCTACCATGTTTTTAAACTCCTCCCATTCCATATTGTAAGTTCTATCACTTCCTCTAGACTGAAGGATAGTATTCCACCATTCTAGTGCTGAATTCTTAAATAGATTAGAAGCAAACATTATCTTATCTTCTTCTACGCACTTGCTTATTCTGATGACTGCCTCAGTCTTTTCTATCCAACGTAGAGTTGCAATGGCCGCTTCGTTGCCCGAGAATTCCATTGGTTTACAAGACCATAATTCTTTATAAGAACAACCGTAAGACACGGTTTTTCTTCTTTTGGGAATAGGCATTTGAAGTACAAGTCCATTGTTTACGTTGTTTTTAGGTTCGGAAGGTCGCTTGCTATCATGTTTACTTTTATTTTCTGCTTCCCTAACCGTTTGAAGAATATATGGCATCGCATCTATTATTCCTTGTGCCACTATGTGTTGGATGGCACTGTTATCCACTTGGTTTCCATTGTTGTTGTTTGGATGTTTGTTACCCAAGTTATTGTTACTCTGGTTATCATTATTCAGATTTCCCTGGTTTACTTCGTCGTTCATCTGAATTTTAAACATTTATCATATATTAATATCACAAGATAATTAATAGTTTAGGTAACAACCATATAACACACATATTGGTCAAAAGCGTCGAGCATTGCGACTTTACTCTTTTTATATAGTATGCGTCAAATACACACTAAAATAGGAAAATTACAATACTATTAGGCATCACTAACCACGAAATGGTCTATACTACCATATATTATTTTATTATTATTACCAACTCCACTTATCATCTTTCATGGATATGGATTTCCCCTGAAATCCATCTGACGCTCGTCGTATTTCCAGACGAGTTGTTCTCCTACATACCTCATACTCTCACTACTCTCTAAGATTTCTTCTCCGAAAATTCGGAGTTCTTGCAAGTTCTCTGCACTCATTGGGGGTGCTGGTGCTGGTACTGGATCTGGATACTGTGGCCTAGGATTTTCCTGAGGGTACGGATTCTCTAAAATCTCCCTGATGTACCCGTCGTTGTCATAATAGGGATCTAGAGGGTCCAGACCTGGATACGCTGCTATGTTCGGCAAGGTTTCATCATTTAGATGGTAGCGTGGCACATAATCCCTAAGATCATCAAACCATGGATCATAATTTGGGTCTAAAGGATTAGGGGCTGGTATCCTAGGTATCTTCTCAGGGTTGAAATCATGCATTTCTACCTCCATCGGCTGAGTGGGAATTAAAGGTAAGGGTTGTGGGGCTACTAGTTGTTCCAGACTTGGGTCGGCAGCAGTTGTTGCTAGGATATGGAAATTGGCTAGGCTTCTATTAAGCATATCCTGTGTATGGGCATCTGACTCTCACTTAGCGACTTCTAGGACTCTTTGCTGTTGCAACTTTCGCATTCTTTTTCTACGCTCAAAGGCTCTCTTACTGAACCATCCTCTCTTTTTCTGAGGGAATGGCTCTTCAGACTGAGCTTTAAAGGCAAATATCTCTTCTTCCTGATCAGCGGAATACCCAGAGAGGGTAGGCTGGGAAGAGGTACCTTCAGTCCTAGGTGAATCGGACAACTGAAGATACACATCTGAGGGTCCTTGATCACTCATACTGTAAACTAACAAATAGTCAAATAACACATAACAATAAAATACAGATAGTCACATATTTTCGAATTTTATTTCCTAACAATTTAGATAATATATTGATGTCAGCAGAACACTCATGTGGCTGAATCAGTGGCTAAGCTCTGATACCACTTTCTGTCGCAACCCCTGCCCCCTTATCTGTCCCGGGAACGGATGGCCGCGAACATTCGTTTGTGGTGGTATCAGGTATTTTATTATTAATTTGGCAGCGGAAATTACATCAGGATCGTAGTTAGGAAATGTTTATTAGAGTAAAAACCACCATATTTTTTTATTTATAACAACATGGGTAAACCCAAGTTTTTTTTTTATTAAAATACGTTTATATGGATAAACCCTATTTTATTGAATTTAAAACATCGTCTTTTTGGTAACTTTTATAGCCACGTTTTTCCAAGCCGTCAGTGCTCTCCAGCGGGTTTTTTACTAATTGGCTGTCACATTGTGTTACCTGAAACGTGTTTTAAAAACATTTTTCAGTGGGAAATACTGGTGAGTGAATCCCAGTTTAATCAAGAAACATTTTACCAATTAACACAGTATTGAGAGCGATCACATTGTTTATTTCTACACAATTACTCACTCAGTATTGTCAATCCTGACTGGTGGGTCATATTACACATTGGCTAACTCGTCGTCCAATGGTAACGTGTTCCACATTTTGTATACAAAATCCCAACATACCGGCAGTAATTGAAGAACTACGAAGACTCAATCACTGCTTAATCATATTGTAAAGCATTTAAGGTTTTGTAAAATAGTTCACAAAAAGGTTTACAAAAAGCGGATAAACTCACATTGATGTTTTAGATTTCTTCTAGGGTTTCCTGGTGTTTAATCTATAACTTACACAAATGTACATATGTTAGTATAATAACCCTTTATTTATATTAACGATACCCTCCCCGAGACGGTATTCCAACAACTACGTCGGGCAGAACCGCGACAGTTGTTACGGAACCCTGGATCAATCGGGCAGCGTATCTAATACGTAACTGGGGTTATAATACTTACAACGGAGCAGAACCTCGCTAATTAGGGGGTATTATACTTGAAAATTATGCCTATTACTTCAGAAAGTCGAGATTTAGAAAAGAATTAAACGAGCAGACTGAAGATCCGATGCCCTCTATTTATAGGGCCTGTTTTCGACTTTTACGCGGCCCACGTAAACAAAGACCACGGGTTACGCGGCCCGCGTAGAAGCCCGAGTAGGGTTTAGCTTGTCCGGGTCATTGTATAGGGTCGACGGGTGTTGGGCCACGTGGCGGCCTGGGGTCGTGCCAGCCATCACCTTCTCGCGGCCCGCGTAAGCTTAAGGGGTGGCTTACGCGGCCCGCCTAAACCCCATTTTTCTTGTTTTTTAATTATTTTTAATGATATTTTATATTTTGGGCTCGGTTTTCACATACGGGGTGTATTTTAAGACATATATGGGTATTTAAAATATATTAGGGTGTTAGAAAAATATTTGGGAGGGTTATTATACTATCACATTAGCTAAGCTACAATCACACAAGCTTCAGGTTGTGGATTTGATAACCATTTAGACGATGCATCGATTTCAAAATACTAAATTGTACCATGTCGGGATACACATATTCCCTTATTATTTCCAAAATATTCAGGGATCTAAACCATACTTTAGTTGGTATATCAATAACTTCCCTTGAGTGCAAATATTGCATGTGTAAGTACCATGAAGAATCTTCTAGTTCTTTGATATTTTTCACATCATCTAGACTCGGTATGGTCTAACCGGTCATGCCAATCATTAAATGATTATGAACCATAAACTTCGGGTTTATGATCATCTAATATGCTTTTAGTTGCACTCGTGTTTGTTCAATACACAAATAGGAAATACAAGAGAATAATAATTATTATTTCAATCATTCATATTATAACATGTTTTCCATATTTTATTCTCGTATAATCGCTCCCTTATATTGCCACTTCTTGTGGTCGATTTCAATATAAACATGGTTGAGGATCATTATAGTTTCCTCATTTACCATGATCATGACCTTTATAACGATCGTTTTATAGTCATCGCAATATAAACATGGTTGATCTCATTACATGAGCATCATTCCTCAATTACCATGATCACGATCTTTGCACTAATTATTATATCATCACATTTTATTCAAGGAATAATCATAAAACATTCATGGTGGCGTCATTACAATTTCCTTAGTGACCTTTCACTGATCGTTATATCATTACATTCACTTTATGGAATGGATAGCTCCACAAAACTTTTATTCTGGTAATAACCTTGAATATTATTTAATAATATTGCTACTTTATGAGCATATGATCATATATGTATTACTTGCACTATGTTTTATGTGCACATTGTTTGTATACTAAACATATAAAATGCGAGACAACATCATATTAGCAACTCAAACTTTCAACATTTTATTCTCATATGATCACTCTCTTTATTCGCCTCTTTTGGTGGTCTATCTCGTTATTAACATGACCACCATCACACTTTTTATAATCGATTTCATGATTAATTTGATCATCATACCAATTTTTCAGTTATGTCCACGATCACAATAATCAATATATAATCACATTCACTTTGAAGAATGAAGTAAAGCCAAAAAATGCTTCATAGCTTTTCATTATACGAAATCATTTCAAACTTTTCATTTGATATTGCTACTTCAAGAGTATATCTCAGGTGTGACCAATGAGAAACTTTATCTTGTTTTTCCTTAAAAACAATCTTATTTTCTCATTAATATATAATTTGAGTAAAACTTACATGACCGACTCATGTAAGATTTATTGGTCAACATATGAAGACCTTTCAAAGAGTATGAAACACTTTGAATGTCATACCTGAACATATTTATAATAATTTATGAGAGTTGATAAACCACAAATTTTGGTTTTTCATTTGCTTAATTTATCCAATAATATCTACATACAAACAATATATCTCATATAGATGACATATACTACAAAGTTAATTCAAGCAATACATAACATTATAACATGTTATCAAATAAAATAAGGTTATAATAAAACCTTATGAAATAATAATATGTCATCACATTCAAGCAAAATATATAAATTATGCAATAACTTATCATGGCATAACCAATCACATGCATATCTTATATAAAGTATTTGTTGCTCTCACATGAAAAAATAGAAACATTTATAAAATATATTCAATGCTAAATAAAGAAACCTTACACCAAATAATATGTGATAATATCATGCACAATTATCAACATCTTAGTTGATTTAGTTGATATTGAAATATTATGCAATTCAGTTAACACATGTTACAAAATAGTGTTGGTTCATGAATCAATAATTTAAATAATGCACTTTACGTATAATAAAAACTCATATCGACTTAGAATATGTTTCTATGGTTTGATCATTCTTATCATTTAAGACATGTGCTATTGATGTACAAATAAGACAAATAGATTAAGAATAATTTTCTATGTACCAGCAATTACATAAGTCAAAAAGTAATCTTAAAACCAATTTTCTAACGACAGCTACTTAATTTATTTAATATATTCAGTTCAAGTAAAATATATATGAATAGAAATAACAATTAAATCCGAACCATATATTTTTGGTAAATAACTTCATAACAAATTAATTATATCAAATATTTAGATGGTTAGTTTATCATCAACATTCACCATATATTTTACAAATACTTGTTTTCAAAATAAAACAAAGAATATAAACTTTATGTATGCCAAAATAGTAACTTAATAAAGATATCTTAAAAAAATCACATTAACCATACTGATTAATAGCATAACAAAATCACTAGCCATAAAACACACGCATACATAATTCGATTTATATATTTTTATGATTAAACACTTATTTGCATCACTAAATTATGATTAAACACTTATTTGCATTACTAAAACAAAATAACATGTATAGTAATGATCAAATCAAATACTATTAAAATTTTACAAAATAACATGTATAGTAATAAACAAACATTGATATGGCTTGTAATTATGTTATCCAACCTCAACCGAAAATAAAATTCTTACAATCACATTAATTTATTACAATATGGTATCATCGGAACAATAATTTCATTAAAACATTAATAAACTAGTATTAGAAGCCACTAAAGAATATGTATGTATATCAAAATTAATTACTATTATATTTTTATTATTATTTTCAATTCAAAAAAGTCATGTGGCTATATTAGTAAAATATGAGTTTGGAAATTAAGATGCGTATATCAGTTTTGGTGACGGATTAAACCCGAACCTCCCATAAGACAATCAAAGGCCACATAACTATAAAAGTCATACGGGCCTATATGGATCCAAACTAATATGCCAAATCTAGTGGTTAAAGTAAAAACTCAATTGAAAACTTACCAACAAAATCGGGCACGTTCTAATGTAATAACAATCAACCGAATCTTCATTAAGCCGCCTTTGTGTGGGATAGTCTTATTGAACTTGCTATGATAATCTTTTGTATTAACTTTGAATGTTATGATTCCATGGCAGGGGATTAGAGTTTTGGTGAGAGCACTTCGTGCTGATAACGTGTTGTGAAACAACTAAACCTATTAGTAATATAAAGATAATAATAAGAGAATGAGGGAATGTAAATCTTATTGATTGATCTATGTACACCATATACAAATGTGACAACTGTCAAAAATTCAGGTATCCGTACGACAATTAAACTATGATTAATGCTTAATTACTGTGCTGAATTACAATTAACTGCTTACTGATTATTTCCATATACATACATGTGCATCATATATTGCAAATGATAAATCATTATTGCATGAAAGCTTAATTTGACTCAAACGATGCACGAAACACAGTTAGCACAGTTATCAGATAAATCAGGAAAATGCTGACAGAACTCAGCACATAGACAGACAGTGTATTGAGACACATAATGAGCCAGAAACTAAGTACCACACTAGTATAGTGTGTAGGAAAGTGGGGATCACAAAACTGTCTTTCTAGTGATAGTTTAAGTGCCGAAAAGTGCCTAAAACTCACATAAAGTGCTGAAAAATTCAGCATAAATCAGTATTTAAACACACTAATATTATGCAGAAATATGGTTAAATGGTCCTGAATACTTTCCTAAGTGTCGGGAATCAAAAGTGTCACAAAAAGGTACATAAAGCACACTAAACTGCAAGTTTAGCACCTTAACAAACCAGTAACCAACCGAACAACCGGACACTACCCGAAACACCAAATTTACACTAGAAGCATTGTTTTAACATTACCAAGCTAGTTATGGTCCCCGAACATCATAACACCTCCTAAATATCTAGTAACTAATATAACTAACTAATACCTGGATTTTTGCCATAATGTAATTGTTTAGTTTTACCCTAGTCTACTTCCCCCCCCCCCCCCCCACCTAGTAATCGGCCAACATGGCCCCACTTTGTTGATTTTATTACAATTAAAAACTAGATCTTGTTTATACTTTTTAAAACATATGGACCAAAGGAAATTGTGTCTTATTGGGTTATAAGAAGACTTAAAGGTTCTTGAACTTCATAACTCACAACATAACACAACACCACTCTTTCTTCTTCTCCCCCTTGGTGCTCTCGGTCGAACCACAACACACACACTCACCATATTCAATCCTCCTACATACATTTCAAGCATATACCAAGGTGTTAGAGGTCACATAAAGGAGCTAGGAGCTTACGGAAGTGCAAGGACCTCTCTTATTTACTTTTATCCACTTGATTTCTTCACTTGATCATCCCTAGCCTTGTGCTAGTGGTAAGAATGTTGATCTTGCTATTTTACTTCCATTTTAAGTGGTTAAAAGAAGAATCATAATCATAATCTTGAAGAACACTAAGAATCACAAGAAGTAAACTTGAACATAAGCATGATTAATGAAGAAACTAAGTTGTTTATGAGTTAATTTGCTTGTTGATTGTTATTTGTTCATGTAGTTGATGTTGATCATCATATGATCTTGCTAGATCATGATTAAAAACATAATCTAGCAAAATGAGAGAATGAACATGTTGTAGGATGATAGATCATCCACACATGAAGCATGAACTTGAAAGAATAAAGTTGTTTTTTGAAAAATAATGATCAAAGTGAGTAGTAATACTTGTAGATCTAAAGATTCATGGATGATTTCTAAAGAAACCAAGTTAAAAATATAAGTTTTACTAAATCTTGGTTCTTACATAAACAAATCATATTTTTGGTGGTTAAACAAGTATAGAAACACTTGTGTAACAAGAAGAATTCATAAAGAAATATTTTTAGAAAACATGATCATAAGTTGTAAAGATCCATATTCTTTAAAAATGAAGTTTCTAAAGAATCACTCACACTTTAAAGGATAACAAGGCTTACTAATAACACTAGTAAGTTACTACAAATTTTTGTGAAATTTCAAGTTCATGAAGTAGTAGATTATACTTGTTTTTGGTAAAATTGGTAAGTAAATGTTGTTTATTGTTGATTGTGGATTGATTGTGATGATTTTTACAAAAGAAAATGATATGCTTGAAAGCATGGAAATCTCCATTTTTAGGGGAAACTATGGCAAAATTTTCTAAAAATTTAAACACTTAGAAAAATATTTATAAACATGCACTTACAAGTGTATTTTCAACTATAAATTGTTACATAAACTTTGCCATAATTTTTTTTACAAAAATTATAATTATTGGAGGTTGATTTTTATAAATAAAAGTGACAAAATATGTATTTAGGAAATATATATTTAGAAGACACCATGTGTGTGATTATTTGTATATTTTGTGTATTAGTTATATTATTTTAGGACATGAAATAATATAACTCATCCAAATACCAAAAGTTACAATCCAAAATATTACCAAAATTTCAAGAATGTGAATATACAAGTTATACACAAAATATTGGTGAAACCGAACTATGGAATAAGACTTACAAAACATTCCGGAAAATTGATTCACAAAGTAAATTTTGGTAAATAATATTTTGGACACCAAGAGACGAAAATATGATTTTTACGATTATTGCAAGAATATATCATATTTTTACAAGGGAAAAATATATTATCTTTGGAACTTATATGAAAATACAAATATTTTTGCCAAGGGAAAAATTATAAATAATTTTTCTAAGTAATATTTTTAAAATATATATTTTGGAAATATATATGGACTTTTATTAAGGATGTTATTCCGAAAAAGTTAATATAATATTAAGTATAAGGATACTTAATAATTACATGAAAATACGTATTCTCATACGTATAAACACACACCGGAATACTACCCTAATACATGGCAAAAATATACAAATACAAGAATACGAATACAACTACACCCATCCTTGGGAAGGATATACAAGTATAAATACTTGGGAAGTATTAAGTTAAAATATATTGTTTTAATAACTATTCCAAAATTTAATAAATATAATTTAAGTTAAAATATTTATTAATTTAACAAATAATTATATAACTTGGAATAATATCATATACATGAAGAAACGTAACTCAAAGACATTAATACTAAGTCAAGGCACGACTCGCTCGTCTAATAGATTATAGTACGTTGTAGGTAGTCGTGTTTGTCCGAAGAAGCTTGAGTTACGGTGATTGAAGACGCAAGACTGTGAGTTCATGGCCCCCTTTTCTTTTAACTGTTTTCTGTTTTATAACTTCGGGAGTGAAGTACATGTTACAACTGTTTACAAACGTTTTATACATGGTATGGTTAGCTAAGGAAGGGTACTGCTTGATCATGTGAGTGGTGGGTATAACACTTAACGCCATTAATCCTCGTTGTAGGACCGAGGGACATGAGTGATAGATCTATTTGGGTGTAGCGAGCCCACACCCATGTTGACCAGGGTGGCCCATGAGGTGACTATGTCTTATTTCCGGAGACAAATCTGCTAGGTTTGAGTTTTCCTTCATCACTTCACACATATCAATGGCCTTGCAAACCATTGGTGATCTGTTTTCCTTGTTGCTTTCATACCAGGAGTCTACAAACTTACATACATAATTTCAAAGATTACAAAGGTTATTCATACACATAAACAAACACATGAACTCGCTCAACTTTTGTTGATGTTTTCAAACTACATGTATTTCAGGGAATTAAAGGTGGATCTGGTGGGCTTTCGGAAGTTCCAAGTGCGGTTTAAGAATAAAAGATGTCATCCATGGTCTTAGGGTTTGGTCAGTGTGTCTTATCCTGGACGAGACACGTCTTCCAAATCCTTGTTTTACTTAATATCTTTTGTCGAGTCTTTGTGAACTCTTAAACAAGTTGCATGGTTTGTACTCGAGTTTGAATTTCTATGTCCTAAACCAATGTTGTTGTTATGTTTCTAAACTTAATTAATGGATGAACATCTATGGTTTTATCATATAGTTGTTGTTATAATTGAATGCAATGATATTAAGCAAGTCACACATAATCACGCTTCCGCAAAAGACTGGGTGTGACAACAAATGCCACTATATATAGGCACATACATTAATACAAAAGAAATCAAAGAGATAGGAGTTATAGGAGTTATGTATGTGGAGAGTCATCATATAAATGATACATTCATAATACCTTTGAGATAAACACGACCCTTTGTCAGTTTTAACTATTTCAATCCCCAAAATATAACTCACCCAGATCTTTTATTAAAAAACTAGCCTTTAAAGACTTCTTAACTCTTTTTATTTCGACAATAGAATTACCAGTCACAACTATATCATTAGCATACACAAGTAACACCACAAATGTAGACCCACTATTTTTAACAAACATAGAGTGGTCACATTTGTGTTGCATAAAACAAGAATCACATAATACACTAACGCTTTTCATTCCACATTTGTGAAGCTTGTTTCAGTCCATATATACAGACTTTTACAACTTACACACTTTATTTTCATTATTAGAATGATACCCTTCAAGCAGAGACATATAAACATTTTCTTTTAGCTCACCATATAAAAAGAATTGTTGACATCTAATTGAAAATTTAGCCAATCATTTTCAATAGCAAGAGATATAACACACCTAACAGTAATAGGCTTAACCATAGGAGAAATTGTTGCACCAAAATCTATACCCTCCTTTTGACTAAACCCCTCGGCAATAAGCCTAGCCTTGTACCTCTCTATCTCTCTGGTTGACTTATATTTCATTTAAAAATCCATTTACATCCAATAACACTTCTACCTTTAGGTAAGTCCACAACACCCTAAGTATAATTCCTATATAAAGCTTCTAATTCATTATTCATTGCATTAACCCAATTAGGATCATTATAAGCTTATATGAAATTTCTAGGTTCATAACTCTTATTTAAGATGACGGAAAAACATTGATTCTCAACAAACAACCTAGAATTATGACCACCTTTTCTAGACCATTCTTAACATTACCTTTAATTACAAAATTAATTTGTAGGGAAGGTAGAACCCCTAGTATACTTTCTAAGGACAGTATGACCCTCAGAACTAGAAGTGTTCCCCTCAGAAATAGGAATCCCATCATTACTAGTAATCACACCCACAGACTTGCCAGACTCATTATCACTACCTTTGAGTTGTTGAGACTCATCCATGCCTTCAGATATAGTGGTCCTAGGATCTGGTTGCTGAGTCCCATGTGTTCCTAGTTCACAACTGATTGACCATTTTCTTCATCATTGGGGATTTGGTGTCTTCTGGCCGTTTAGATGCATGATTTTCATAAAGGACAAAATTATTCAAAGTGTTAACCTCACTTTTGTTATTCAAATTATAATTATCATATACACTTTTTTATTTGAAAGGGAACAATGATTCATAAAACTTTACATCTCTTGAGTAAAACATAGTTTTACTATCCAGACTAGAAACTTTGTAACTTTTCTTTTCATTTGAATATCTAATGAAACCATATTTTTCATATCCCACTACAAAGTTTATTAGAATCATTTAACACTGTACAAAAACACAAGCATCCAAACAACCTTAAGTGATCTAGAAAAGGTTCAAAGCTATAAATGAGTTCATATGGAGTTATATCACATTACACAGATCATGAATCCTATTAATCAAATAAGAAGTTAAAACACAATCTATCCAAAATCTGACATGTAAATTGCTTTGAAAAATAATGCCTTAGCAACATTTTGTATGTGCCTATGTTTTCACAATTCCATTTTGTTGGGATGTGTAAGAACAAGTTGTTTGATGAATAATTAATACGTATTAACAAAAACATATGGTCAAAATTCACATATCATTTAACAATACGATATTCAAATATCGTATTATTGTTTATAAGTGATTCTCTCTGATGCAAGCTCTCCAGGAGAGGGAGAACACAAAATCATGTCGTTTATACGGCGTCAACGCACTTGCGAAGGATATGATCCGAATACGAGACATGTCTTGTATGGTCTGGTAAGCGAAACCACAACTTATTACTACTCAGTTTATATGCTATGCCAATTTGACTGTCTTGAATGCGTTTTAGTTTTACATGACAAATGTGTTGAAAGGGTAACACTATTTTTACCTGGTGAACTTAAAGGAAATCAGTTAAGATTTCGCTTTGGACGTGTTCAAACGCATACAACTTACCTTCTTAAGTATCTAACATGTTACGTGAAATAACATATACAGTTTTTGTGGTGGTATTTAACAAACAATAACTAACCTATCTTACATTCCTACATTATTCGTCGCGACAAGTAAAATAAGTGCAATTAATTGCGCCTATCATTTCCTGATTATTTATATTGTTCTAGATTGGTTAAAAACGTACTGTGTTTAATTAAGGTCGAAGCAACCAAACTCACTTTAATGACTTTAGAGTGTGTTCTAACCTTATATTATACATGTCATTAGAATTTTCTTGTTGAACCTACTGAACCTACTGCTGCTACACCAAAAAGTGTAAAGCCAAGGTGTGAAACTTAAAAGGCTGATTTTAGAAGCAACTTTTTCTTTCTGTGTTACATAGTAAAAATCATATATAGTAAAAATCATTTCCTATATATGCTTTACATGGTTTGATTCGAGCCGATAATTGAATGCCTTAGATCAAACATATTATCATCTAGTGAATAACTCTATTTCCTACTTATTTACATCTATTTCAGCAAACTCATTCTTCCCAATATCTTAAATTTTTTTACGATATCAAAATAACAATAATAAATAATGATACCTCCGGCGAGTGTCGGGCATCATCATTAGACTCACAAATTCTGGATGATATTTTCCCGGTCACCAAAAAATCAGGATCAGAAGATCCTATGCCAAACGTCTTGCGACCCTTACATTCAGGATGCAGACTCTTCCACAAATCTAAATCATCGTATTCTATGTCCCCATACAAATCTTCAAGTTGTTGCGCGTACGCGACCTAAAATTTTATCAAATGAATGTCTTCAACTCGTAAAAGTGTCAGAATAATTATAAATAAATGATAAAAGAGAGCTTACATATGAACGTCTTGCACGCTCGGTAACAAACTTTAACCGATCATAATCTTTTTCAGTTATCTCCCCTTCTTTTAACATCTTTTTGCATTCCTTAGAGGCATGGGTCTGTAAGAACACTTTCAGATATCCAACTGATTTACCCTTTTTTTTATCCTACATAAAAACGAGTAATGTAACTTGTAAGTGTTAAATGTAAAGGTAGTTAATAAAAATCAGAACTATGATTAGCTTACCATGTTGACACGGTATTGATCAAATCGTATTGACCCGCCTATTATTATTATTATTATTATTATTATATGCACAATCTGTTGGGGAATAATTTAATCGGAAACTTCTTTAAAACTGTCTTAATTTTTTTCTGAAAATTAGGATGAATTTTTTATCGACCCCAGCTAGGGGCTCTGCCCCTTGGACCCCGCCAGGGGCTGCCGCCTCTTAGACCCTGCTCCCAGGGGCGCTGCCCCCGGACCCCCGTCAAGGGGGCAACCCTCATACACTTCGAATTATAATAACTCAAACAAACGTGCACTCCCACACCTCCTAGCTTGCTTGATGTGTATTATTATTCGCTTTGATCACCAAGTCACTCCCGATTACACTAAAATATCTAACACAATCATGTTCTATTAAATTTTTTTGTACGTTATTATTATTGTTAGCATCCTATCATGTTGCATGTATGGTACAGTATAGCATTTTATCATATAGTATCAAGTCGTACAGTATATGTATAGTACTGTATAGGTATCATATCGCATTGTGTTATCTAATACAACATGGTATAGTTTCATGTATATATTGGTATCATATGGTATAGTAAGGGTGCTAAACATGTCGTGTTTGCGGGTTGATGGTTTCAACTGGAACCCGAAATCGGGTTATACGCGAACCTCTTCGAAGAATTATAGTTTTGGATGTTAAACATCTTATGGTATGGTGTCATATAATATCGCATCGTGTTGTATAGTATATTATAGTATGATATAGTCTAGTATAATAAAGTCTAATATGGTATATACTATGGTATGGTATACGATAGTATAGTCTAATATAGTATAATGTAGTATAGTATAATATCATAGCGTATCGTATAGTATAGGTATTAGTATATATAGACATATAATAATTAGTGTTGTAAAAATCGCGATTAGGCGGCGAATAGTCAATGATTAAGCGCTAGTCGGCCAGTAACTGAGTAATTTTTCGTTAATCAGTCCATTAATCGCTAGTCGGACCTAGTCGGCCAGCCAAAAATCGGTGATTCCTGCCAGATTCCGGCAAAAAGACTGTATATTCCGGTCAAAACCTCTTAATTCCGGCCAGTTTTCAACCAAAACATGTAAATTCCAACAATTAATCTTGTATACTTAAAAAAATTAGTTGAGTAAGAGTTAAAACCTAGCTACTTAAAATATTTACCTATAAAAATGTGTATATGTATACATAAAAGTGAAAATTACATATAAAAACCCCGATTCGATTAATCCCGATTAATTCCGAGTAATCCCGAGTAGTCGCTAGTCCCCACCTCACCGGTAGACTAGCGACTAACGAGTTCTCCAACCTTGATAATAATAGATATTTACACAACCATTTTCTATTATGTAACCATATTCATTTTGATATTATTATTATTTTCTATAATATAGTATTGTATTGTAATGTATCGTATCGTACAACATCAGCATAGCATAGCATAGCACATCAGCATAGTATACTATATTGTATAGCATGGTACGATATGGTATAGTATGGTACGATATGGTATGGTATGGTACGGTACGTTACGATATAGTATGGTATGGTATGGTATGGTATCGTATAGTATAGTATAGGATCGCATTGTAAAATATAGTATCGTATAATATAGTGTTGTGGCATATTGTATAGTATAGGATCGCATAGTAAAGTATAGTGTTGTGTTGTATAGTATAGGATCGTATCACATTGTACAATATAGTATCGTGTACAGTATAGTATACTATATCGTATAGTATGGTACGGTATGGTATGGTACGGTACGGTATGGTACGGTACGGTATGGTACGGTACGGTACGGTACGGTACGGTATGGTACGGTACGGTATGGTACGGTACGGTATGGTACGGTATGGTATGGTACGGTATGGTATGGTATGGTATGGTATGGTATGGTATGGTATGGTACGGTATCGTATAGTATACAGTAGTGTTGTGTTGTGTTGTGTAGTATAGGATCGTATAGTATAGTGTCGTGTTATGTAGTATAGTATTGTAACGCATTGTATGGTATTGTATAGTATAGTATAGTATATAGTATAGTATAGCATAGGATAGTATGGTATAGTATATGGTACGGTATAGTATGGTATAGTATATAGTATAGTATATAGCATAGCATAGTATAGTATAGTATAGTATAGTATAGGATTCTATGGTATCTTACAATATAATATAGTATGCTGTATCATATAGTATGGCATGGTATATCAACATTTTATTTTTTAAAAGTATATATTTTAGCAAGTCTGTGAATGTTAGTTTACTACAATTTTACGAGTTATTTAACATTTTATTTTTTAAAATTATTTATTTTCTAAAATTGTAGTAAATGGTGTTAGTTTGTAGGAAATCTGAAGGAAATTTGTAGCAAGTAGGAACAGTTTGCTACAATTTTTTGACAAATGTAACATTTTATTTTTTTAAACTATTTTTTTTTCTAAATTTGATAAGTAACAAATAAATTAACTTTTTTTTGTTGGAAATCTGCAGTAAATGGTGTTAGTTTGCTACAAATTTACGACAAATTTAACATTTTTATTTTTAAAATTATTTATTTTGTTAAAATTTATAAATAAAAAATAAATAACGGTTTTTGTAGGAAACTTGTAGCAAGTGGGATCAGTTTGCTACAAATTTTTGACAACTTTAACATTTTATTTTTTTAAAATATTTTTTTATAAATTGATAAGTAACAAATAAATTAACTTTTTTTTTGTAGGAAATCTGTAGTAAATGGTGTTAGTTTGCTACAAATTTATGACAAATTTAACATTTTTATTTTTAAAATTATTTATTTTGATAAAATTTATAAATAAAAAATAAATAACGGTTTTTGTAGGAAATTTGTAGCAAGTGGGATCAGTTTGCTACAAATTTTTGACAACTTTAACATTTTATTTTTTTAAATTAATTTTTTTCTAAATTGATAAGTAACAAATAAATTAACTTTTTTTTGTAGGGAATATGTAGTAAATGATGTTAGTTTGCTACAAATTTACGACAAATTTAACATTTTTATTTTTAAAATTATTTATTTTGTTAAAATTTATAAATAAAAAATAAATAACGGTTTTTGTAGGAAACTTGTAGCAAGTGGGATCAGTTTGCTACAAATTTTTGACAACTTTAACATTTTATTTTTTTAAATTATTTTTTTCTAAATTGATAAGTAACAAATAAATTAACTATTTTTTGTAGGAAATCTGTAGTAAATGGTGTTAGTTTGCTACAAATTTATGACAAATTTAACATTTTTATTTTTAAAATTATTTATTTTGTTAAAATTTATAAATAAAAAATAAATAACGGTTTTTGTATGAAATTTGTAGCAAGTGGGATCAGTTTGCTACAAATTTTTGACAACTTTAACATTTTATTTTTTTTAAATTAATTTTTTTCTAAATTGATAGGTAACAAATAAATTAACTTTTTTTTGTAAGAAATCTGTAGTAAATGGTGTTAGTTTGCTACAAATTTTTGACAAATTTGACATTTTATTTTTTAAAATTTTTTATTTTTTTCTAAAATTGATAAATAAAAAATAAATTAACTTTGTTTGTAGGAAATCTGTAGTAAATGGTTTTAGTATGCTACAAATTTTCGACAAATTTGACATTTTATTTTTAAAAAATATTTATTTTTCTAAAATTGACAAATAACAAATAAAATAACTTTGTTTTGTAGGAAATCTGTAGCAAATGGTGTAGGTTTGCTACAAATTTTCGACAAACTTGACATTTTATTTTAATATTATTTATATTTCTAAAAAAGAATAATTACCAATAAATTAAGTTCTTTTTTGTAGGAAATCCGTAGCAACTATTGTCAATTTGCTACGAGTTTCCTACAAATTAATTTTTTTTATTAAATTATTTACTTTTCAAAAATTAAGAAATGAAAAATAGATTAACTTTTTTTTGTCGAAAATATGTAGCAAACGGTATCAATTTGTTACAACTTTCCGACAAATTTTTAAATTTTATTTTTTTTATTATTTATTCTGTTGTTGTTACAAATTATAAAAACTTTTAATTTATTTTGTCTGAATTTTGTTGAAAAACTAATAAATGTTGTGACGAAATTGCTACAAATGTTTGTTGTGTGGAAATTTTGTTGGAAAATTGTAAAAATGTTTTGGGGTTTTTTTTTTTTTTTTTGGTTTTCTTTTTTGTTAGAAAACTTGTAACAAAATTTGAGTTGTGGGAAATTTGTGGAAAACTTTTGTAGGAAAATATGTAGTTTTCTAGTAGTGCATAACCAGTCTCCTTTTTGAAATGCACATTGATTCAAGTTACCGAATAAACAAACAAAAAAATGTATGCATACAACATTTAAGAATAAAGTAAATTACAAGTTTTGTCCTTTATGTTAACACCTTTTTTCAAGCGGTGTCCTTTAGAGTTAAAATTGACGAGTTTTGTACCCTAACTCAAGTAGATTTTTTGGTTAAGTATGGTCATATGCCTTGCACATGAGGGCACTCTTGTCATTACACCTTTAAAGGGGTTATTGTGTGAATAACTTATATCCAAGGACTGTTTTGTAATAAAAAGTTATTTAATTAAAATAAACTCCCTCTCTCTCTAAACCACACCTCTCTCTTTCTTCTCTCTCTCTCTCTCTCTTTCTCTCAAGATCTGAATTCCCTCTCTCTCAGAACTCCCCATCTATCTTTCTTCTCTCTATATCACATGATCTGAGGGTGGACGTGGCGGGTTGTGGTGGTTGGTTTGGTTGCAGGTGGGTGGGTGGCGGGTTGTGGTGGTTCACGGTATTCCTCCCTCATATTCAGTCGGATCTGGGTAATGGGGCTTATTCGATTGCGAACTCTGGCTCTAATCTCTTAGCTGGTTCTGCTAAGGCTTCTCGAGGAGTGAAGACGGGTGCTAATCCTATTGATTCTAAAGAAAGTATGAGCTTTAGAAGGGTGTTAATTTGACGATTGATGCTCCGTTGAATGTTACTATGCCGACTAATTTCGTTATTGGTGATGCTAGGTGTACTAAACCAGGTATTGTGGATCCTATTATGCTTTCGAGTCCGATACATTTTATTTGAAGCAATTGTTGCACCAATTCCTACAAACATATGCCAACTAGGAAGAAACAATGACTTGCTGTTGTTATTACTAGCAGAGCGATTGCAGGAAAAGATAAGTTGTGACTTGCTAATAGTTAATAGAGGTGGTGGGTCAAGGAGAGAGAGAGAGAGTTGATGGTGGTGGTGGGTTGGCGAGTGGTGGTGGATTGATGGTGGTGGAAGATGATAGTGGTTGAGAGAAGAGAGCTATCAATAGAAATAATATAATATGTATAACAATAATTTTTTAAAATATTTTTTTTATTTTTGTAAATAATATTAAATAAAGAGTAAACTTCCATTTTGCTCCCCGTGGTTTGGTTGTTTTAACAGTTTTTCCCCAATCCTTTAAAAATAACCATTTTACTCCCTGACCTATGAAACTTATCACGATTTCACTCCCCGCCCCAAACAACATCTATTTCTAAACGTTAAAACCTATCACGTGCATAACACATTTAGGGTTTTAAAAGGTAACTGTAAAAGATATGGGTTGGGAAAAGACTTAATTGTCCATCAAGTGTTATGCACGTGACAAGTTTTAACGTTTAAAAATGGATGCCGTTTGGGGCGGGGAGTGAAATCGTGATGAGCTTCATAGATCAGGGAGTAAAATGGCTATTTTTAAACATTGGGGCAAAACCGTTAAAACGACCAAACCACAGAGAGTAAAATGAAAGTTTACTCTTAAATAAATAATTAAAAAGACTAAAATACTCTTCTGTAATCTAATTTAACTAAAAAATCTACAAATTTACTCTTAAATAAATAATTGTAGCAAGTGGGATCAGTTTGCTACAAATTTTTGACAACTTTTACATTTTATTTTTTTAAAATATTTTTTTATAAATTGATAAGTAACAAATAAATTAACTTTTTTTGTAAGAAATCTGTAGTAAATGGTGTTAGTTTGCTACAAATTTATGACAAATTTAACATTTTTATTTTTAAAATTATTTATTTTGTTAAAATTTATAAATAAAAAATAAATAACGGTTTTTGTAGGAAATTTGTAGCAAGTGGGATCAGTTTGCTACAAATTTTTGACAACTTTAACATTTTATTTTTTTAAATTAATTTTTTTCTAAATTGATAAGTAACAAATAAATTAACTTTTTTTTGTAGGGAATATGTAGTAAATGATGTTAGTTTGCTACAAATTTACGACAAATTTAACATTTTTATTTTTAAAATTATTTATTTTGTTAAAATTTATAAATAAAAAATAAATAACGGTTTTTGTAGGAAACTTGTAGCAAGTGGGATCAGTTTGCTACAAATTTTTGACAACTTTAACATTTTATTTTTTTAAATTATTTTTTTCTAAATTGATAAGTAACAAATAAATTAACTTTTTTTTGTAGGAAATCGGTAGTAAATGGTGTTAGTTTGCTACAAATTTATGACAAATTTAACATTTTTATTTTTAAAATTATTTATTTTGTTAAAATTTATAAATAAAAAATAAATAACGGTTTTTGTATGAAATTTGTAGCAAGTGGGATCAGTTTGCTACAAATCTTTTACAACTTTAACATTTTATTTTTTTTAAATTAATTTTTTTCTAAATTGATAAGTAACAAATAAATTAACTTTTTTTTTGTAAGAAATCTGTAGTAAATGGTGTTAGTTTGCTACAAATTTTTGACAAATTTGACATTTTATTTTTTAAATTTTTTTATTTTTTTCTAAAATTGATAAATAAAAAATAAATTAACTTTGTTTGTAGGAAATCTGTAGTAAATGGTTTTAATATGCTACAAATTTTCGACAAATTTGACATTTTATTTTTAAAAAATATTTATTTTTCTAAAATTGATAAATAACAAATAAAATAACTTTGTTTTGTAGGAAATCTGTAGTAAATGGTGTAGGTTTGCTACAAATTTTCGACAAACTTGACATTTTATTTTAAAATTATTTATATTTCTAAAAAGGAATAATTACCAATAAATTAAGTTCTTTTTTGTAGGAAATCCGTAGCAACTATTGTCAATTTGCTACGAGTTTCCTACAAATTAAATTTTTTTTATTAAATTATTTACTTTTCAAAAATTAAGAAATGAAAAATAGATTAACTTTTTTTTGTCGAAAATATGTAGCAAACGGTATCAATTTGTTACAGCTTTCTGACAAATTTTCAAATTTTGTTTTTTTTATTATTTATTCTGTTGTTGTTACAAATTATAAAAACTTTTAATTTATTTTGCCTGAATTTTGTTGAAAAACTAATAAATGTTGTGACGAAATTGCTACAAATGTTTGTTGTGTGGAAATTTTGTTGGAAAATTGTAAAAATGTTTTGGGTTCTTTTTTTTTTGGTTTTCTTTTTTGTTAGAAAACTGTAGAAAACTTGTAACAAAATTTGAGTTGTGGGAAATTTGTGGAAAACTTTTGTAGGAAAATATGTAGTTTTCTAGTAGTGCATAACCAGTCTTCTTTTTGAAATGCACATTGTTTCAAGTTACCGAATAAACAAACAAAAAAATGTATGCATACAACATTTAAGAATAAAGTAAATTACAAGTTTTGTCCTTTATGTTAACACCTTTTTTCAAGCGGTGTCCTTTAGAGTTAAAATTGACGAGTTTTGTACCCTAACTCAATTAGATTTTTTGGTTAAGTATGGTCATGTGCCTTGCACATGAGGGCACTCTTGTCATTACACCTTTAAAGGGGTTATTGTGTGAATAACTTATATCCAAGGACTATTTTGTAATAAAAAGTTATTTAATTAAAATAAACTCCCTCTCTCTCTAAACCACACCTCTCTCTTTCCTCTCTCTCTCTCTTTCTCTCAAGATCTGAATTCCCTCTCTCTCAGAACTCCCCATCTATCTTTCTTCTCTCTATATCACATGATCTGAGGGTGGACGTGGCGGGTTGTGGTGGTTGGTTTGGTTGCAGGTGGGTGGCGGGTTGTGGTTGTTCACGGTATTCCTCCCTCATATTCAGTCCGATCTGGGTAATGGGGCTTATTCGATTGCGAACTCTGGCTCTAATCTCTTAGCTGGTTCTGCTAAGGCTTCTCGAGGTGTGAAGACGGGTGCTAATCCTATTGATTCTAAAGAAAGTATGAGCTTTAGGAGGGTGTTAATTTGACGATTGATGCTCCGTTGATGTTACTATGCCGACTAATTTCGTTATTGGTGATGCTAGGTGTACTAAACCAGGTATTGTGGATCCTATTATGCTTTCGAGTCCGATACATTTTATTTGAAGCAATTGTTGCACCAATTCCTACAAACATATGCCAACTAGGAAGAAACAATGACTTGCTGTTGTTATTACTAGCAGAGCGATTGCAGGAAAAGATAAGTTGTGACTTGCTGATAGTTAATGGAGGTGGTGGGTCAAGGAGAAAGAGAGAGAGAGTTGATGGTGGTGGTGGGTTGGCGAGTAGTGGTGGATTGATGGTGGTGGAAGATGATAGTGGTTGAGAGAAGAGAGCGATCAATAGAAATAATATAATATATATAACAATAATTTTTAAATTTTTTTTTTTTTTTGTAAATAATATTAAATAAAGGGTAAACTTCCATTTTGCTCCCCGTGGTTTGGTTGTTTTAACAGTTTTTCCCCAATCCTTTAAAAATAACCATTTTACTCCCTGACCTATGAAACTTATCACGATTTCACTCCCCGCCCCAAACAACATCTATTTCTAAACGTTAAAACCTATCACGTGCATAACACATTTAGGGTTTTAAAAGGTAACTGTAAAAGATATGGGTTGGGAAAAGACTTAATTGTCCATCAAGTGTTATGCACGTGACAAGTTTTAACGTTTAAAAATGGATGCCGTTTGGGGCGGGGAGTGAAATCGTGATGAGCTTCATAGATCAGGGAGTAAAATGGCTATTTTTAAACATTGGGGCAAAACCGTTAAAACGACCAAACCACAGAGAGTAAAATGAAAGTTTACTCTTAAATAAATAATTAAAAAGACTAAAATACTCTGCTGTAATCTAATTTAACTAAAAAATCTAACTGAGTCAGTGCTAAAGGGCATCGCGTTCGAGTTTTGAAAACGTAAAGTACAAAACTCGTCAATTTTTGCACCAAATGACACTGTCTGAAAAAGGATGTTAACATAAATGACAAAACTTGTAATTAACTGTTAAGAATATAAGCTAAAAACCCCATCCTTTATCCGGGCTTGAGGCCGACAATCATAAACTCTAAAAAAAGTTTGTAATGGCGGAGGGTTAATTTTTTAAAATTATTTATTTTGTTAAAATTTATAAATAAAAAATAAATAACGGTTTTTGTATGAAATTTGTAGCAAGTGGGATCAGTTTGCTACAAATTTTTGACAACTTTAACATTTTATTTTTTTTAAATTAATTTTTTTCTAAATTGATAAGTAACAAATAAATTAACTTTTTTTTTGTAAGAAATCTGTAGTAAATGGTGTTAGTTTGCTACAAATTTTTGACAAATTTGACATTTTATTTTTTAAATTTTTTTATTTTTTTCTAAAATTGATAAATAAAAAATAAATTAACTTTGTTTGTAGGAAATCTGTAGTAAATGGTTTTAGTATGCTACAAATTTTCGACAAATTTGACATTTTATTTTTAAAAAATATTTATTTTTCTAAAATTGATAAATAACAAATAAAATAACTTTGTTTTGTAGGAAATCTGGGTGTAGGTTTGCTACAAATTTTCGACAAACTTGACATTTTATTTTAAAATTATTTATATTTCTAAAAAAGAATAATTACCAATAAATTAAGTTCTTTTTTGTAGGAAATCCGTAGCAACTATTGTCAATTTGCTGAGAGTTTCCTACAAATTAAAATTTTTTTATTAAATTATTTACTTTTCAAAAATTAAGAGATGAAAAATAGATTAACTTTTTTTTGTCGAAAATATGTAGCAAACGGTATCAATTTGTTACAACTTTCCGACAAATTTTCAAAAAAAAAAAAATTATTATTTATTCTGTTGTTGTTACAAATTATAAAAACTTTTAATTTATTTTGTCTGAATTTTGTTGAAAAACTAATAAATGTTGTGATGAAATTGCTACAAATGTTTGTTGTGTGGAAATTTTGTTGGAAAATTGTAAAAATGTTTTGAGATTTTTTTTTTGGTTTTCTTTTTTGTTAGAAAACTGTAGAAAAGTTGTAACAAAATTTGAGTTGTGGGAAATTTGTGGAAAACTTTTGTAGGAAAATATGTAGTTTTCTAGTAGTGCATAACCAGTCTTCTTTTTGAAATGCACATTGTTTCAAGTTACCGAATAAATAAACAAAAATATGTATGCATACAACATTTAAGAATAAAGTAAATTACAAGTTTTGTCCTTTATGTTAACACCTTTTTTTCAAGCGGTGTCCTTTAGAGTTAAAATTGACGAGTTTTGTACCCTAACTCAATTAGATTATTTAGTTAAGTATGGTCATGTGCCTTGCACATGAGGGCACTCTTGTCATTACACCTTTAAAGGGGTTATTGTGTGAATAACTTATATCCAAGGACTATTTTGTAATAAAAAGTTATTTAATTAAAATAAACTCCCTCTCTCTCTAAACCACACCTCTCTCTTTCTTCTCTCTCTCTCTCTCTCTCTCTTTCTCTCAAGATCTGAATTCCCTCTCTCTCAGAACTCCCCATCTATCTTTCTTCTCTCTATATCACATGATCTGAGGGTGGACGTGGCGGGTTGTGGTGGTTGGTTTGGTTGCAAGTGGGTGGCGGGTTGTGGTGGTTCACGGTATTCCTCCCTCATATTCAGTCGGATCTGGGTAATGGGGCTTATTCGATTGCGAACTCTGGCTCTAATCTCTTTGCTGGTTCTGCTAAGGCTTCTCGAGGTGTGAAGACGGGTGCTAATCCTATTGATTCTAAAGAAAGTATGAGCTTTAGAAGGGTGTTAATTTGACGATTGATGCTCCGTTGAATGTTACTATGCCGACTAATTTCGTTATTGGTGATGCTAGGTGTACTAAACCAGGTATTGTGGATCCTATTATGCTTTCGAGTCCGATACATTTTATTTGAAGCAATTGTTGCACCAATTCCTACAAACATATGCCAACTAGGAAGAAACAATGACTTGCTGTTGTTATTACTAGCAGAGCGATTGCAGGAAAAGATAAGTTGTGACTTGCTAATAGTTAATAGAGGTGGTGGGTCAAGGAGAGAGAGAGTTGATGGTGGTGGTGGGTTGGCGAGTGGTGGTGGATTGATGGTGGTGGAAGATGATAGTGGTTGAGAGAAGAGAGCTATCAATAGAAATAATATAATATATATAACAATAATTTTTAAAAATATTTTTTTTATTTTTGTAAATAATATTAAATAAAGAGTAAACTTCCATTTTGCTCCCCGTGCTTTGGTTGTTTTAACAGTTTTTCCCCAATCCTTTAAAAATAGCCATTTTACTCCCTGACCTATGAAACTTATCACGATTTCACTCCCCGCCCCAAACAACATCTATTTCTAAACGTTAAAACCTATCACGTGCATAACACATTTAGGGTTTTAAAAGGTAACTGTAAAAGATATGGGTTGGGAAAAGACTTAATTGTCCATCAAGTGTTATGCACGTGACAAGTTTTAACATTTAAAAATGGATGCCGTTTGGGGCGGGGAGTGAAATCGTGATGAGCTTCATAGATCAGGGAGTAAAATGGCTATTTTTAAACATTGAGGCAAAACCGTTAAAACAACCAAACCACAGAGAGTAAAATGAAAGTTTACTCTTAAATAAATAATTAAAAAGACTTAAATACTCTTCTGTAATCTAATTTAACTAAAAAATCTACAAATTTACTCTTAAATAAATAATTGTAGCAAGTGGGATCAGTTTGCTATAAATTTTTGAAAACTTTAACATTTTATTTTTTAAAAATATTTTTTTTTATAAATTGATAAGTAACAAATAAATTAACTTTTTTTTTGTAGGAAATCTGTAGTAAATGGTGTTAGTTTGCTACAAATTTATGACAAATTTAACATATTTATTTTTAAAATTATTTATTTTGTTAAAATTTATAAATAAAAAATAAATAACGGTTTTTGTAGGAAATTTGTAGCAAGTGGGATCAGTTTGCTACAAATTTTTGACAACTTTAACATTTTATTTTTTTAAGTTAATTTTTTTCTAAATTGATAAGTAACAAATAAATTAACTTTTTTTTGTAGGGAATATGTAGTAAATGATGTTAGTTTGCTACAAATTTACGACAAATTTAACATTTTTATTTTTAAAATTATTTATTTTGTTAAAATTTATAAATAAAAAATAAATAACGGTTTTTGTAGGAAACTTGTAGCAAGTGGGATCAGTTTGCTACAAATTTTTGACAACTTTAACATTTTATTTTTTTAAATTATTTTTTTCTAAATTGATAAGTAACAAATAAATTAACTTTTTTTTTTGTAGGAAATCTGTAGTAAATGGTGTTAGTTTGCTACAAATTTATGACAAATTTAACATTTTTATTTTTAAAATTATTTATTTTGTTAAAATTTATAAATAAAAAATAAATAACGGTTTTTGAATGAAATTTGTAGCAAGTGGGATCAGTTTGCTACAAATTTTTGACAACTTTAACATTTTATTTTTTTTAAATTAATTTTTTTCTAAATTGATAAGTAACAAATAAATTAACTTTTTTTTTGTAAGAAATCTGTAGTAAATGGTGTTAGTTTGCTACAAATTTTTGACAAATTTGACATTTTATTTTTTAAAATTTTTTATTTTTTTCTAAAATTGATAAATAAAAAATAAATTAACTTTGTTTGTAGGAAATCTGTAGTAAATGGTTTTAATATGCTACAAATTTTCGACAAATTTGACATTTTATTTTTAAAAAATATTTATTTTTCTAAAATTGATAAATAACAAATAAAATAACTTTGTTTTGTAGGAAATCTGTAGTAAATGGTGTAGGTTTGCTACAAATTTTCGACAAACTTGACATTTTATTTTAAAATTATTTATATTTCTAAAAAAGAATAATTACCAATAAATTAAGTTCTTTTTTGTAGGAAATCCGTAGCAACTATTGTCAATTTGCTACGAGTTTCCTACAAATTAAATTTTTTTTATTAAATTATTTACTTTTCAAAAATTAAGAAATGAAAAATAGATTAACTTTTTTTTGTCGAAAATATGTAGCAAACGGTATCAACTTGTTACAACTTTCCGACAAATTTTCAAATTTTATTTTTTTTATTATTTATTCTGTTGTTGTTACAAATTATAAAAACTTTTAATTTATTTTGCCTGAATTTTGTTGAAAAACTAATAAATGTTGTGACGAAATTGCTACAAATGTTTGTTGTGTGGAAATTTTGTTGGAAAATTGTAAAAATGTTTTGGGTTCTTTTTTTTTTTGGTTTTCTTTTTTGTTAGAAAACTGTAGAAAACTTGTAACAAAATTTGAGTTGTGGGAAATTTGTGGAAAACTTTTGTAGGAAAATATGTAGTTTTCTAGTAGTGCATAACCGGTCTTCTTTTTGAAATGCACATTGTTTCAAGTTACCGAATAAACAAACAAAAAAATGTATGCATACAACATTTAAGAATAAAGTAAATTACAAGTTTTGTCCTTTATGTTAACACCTTTTTTCAAGCGGTGTCCTTTAGAGTTAAAATTGACGAGTTTTGTACCCTAACTCAATTAGATTTTTTGGTTAAGTATGGTCATGTGCCTTGCACATGAGGGCACTCTTGTCATTACACCTTTAAAGGGGTTATTGTGTGAATAACTTATATCCAAGGACTATTTTGTAATAAAAAGTTATTTAATTAAAATAAACTCCCTCTCTCTCTAAACCACACCTCTCTCTTTCCTCTCTCTCTCTCTCTCTCTCTCTTTCTCTCAAGATCTGAATTCCCTCTCTCTCAGAACTCCCCATCTATCTTTCTTCTCTCTATATCACATGATCTGAGGGTGGACGTGGCGGGTTGTGGTGGTTGGTTTGGTTGCAGGTGGGTGGCGGGTTGTGGTGGTTCACGGTATTCCTCCCTCATATTCAGTCCGATCTGGGTAATGGGGCTTATTCGATTGCGAACTCTGGCTCTAATCTCTTAGCTGGTTCTGCTAAGGCTTCTCGAGGTGTGAAGACGGGTGCTAATCCTATTGATTCTAAAGAAAGTATGAGCTTTAGGAGGGTGTTAATTTGACGATTGATGCTCCGTTGATGTTACTATGCCGACTAATTTCGTTATTGGTGATGCTAGGTGTACTAAACCAGGTATTGTGGATCCTATTATGCTTTCGAGTCCGATACATTTTATTTGAAGCAATTGTTGCACCAATTCCTACAAACATATGCCAACTAGGAAGAAACAATGACTTGCTGTTGTTATTACTAGCAGAGCGATTGCAGGAAAAGATAAGTTGTGACTTGCTGATAGTTAATGGAGGTGGTGGGTCAAGGAGAAAGAGAGAGAGAGTTGATGGTGGTGGTGGGTTGGCGAGTAGTGGTGGATTGATGGTGGTGGAAGATGATAGTGGTTGAGAGAAGAGAGCGATCAATAGAAATAATATAATATATATAACAATAATTTTTAAATTTTTTTTTTTTTTTTTGTAAATAATATTAAATAAAGGGTAAACTTCCATTTTGCTCCCCGTGGTTTGGTTGTTTTAACAGTTTTTCCCCAATCCTTTAAAAATAACCATTTTACTCCCTGACCTATGAAACTTATCACGATTTCACTCCCCGCCCCAAACAACATCTATTTCTAAACGTTAAAACCTCTCACGTGCATAACACATTTAGGGTTTTAAAAGGTAACTGTAAAAGATATGGGTTGGGAAAAGACTTAATTGTCCATCAAGTGTTATGCACGTGACAAGTTTTAACGTTTAAAAATGGATGCCGTTTGGGGCGGGGAGTGAAATCGTGATGAGCTTCATAGATCAGGGAGTAAAATGGCTATTTTTAAACATTGGGGCAAAACCGTTAAAACGACCAAACCACAGAGAGTAAAATGAAAGTTTACTCTTAAATAAATAATTAAAAAGACTAAAATACTCTGCTGTAATCTAATTTAACTAAAAAATCTAACTGAGTCAGTGCTAAAGGGCATCGCGTTTGAGTTTTGAAAACGTAAAGTACAAAACTCGTCAATTTTTGCACCAAATGACACTGTCTGAAAAAGGATGTTAACATAAATGACAAAACTTGTAATTAACTGTTAAGAATATAAGCTAAAAACCCCATCCTTTATCCGGGCTTGAGGCCGACAATCATAAACTCTAAAAAAAGTTTGTAATGGCGGAGGGTTAATTTTTTAAAATTATTTATTTTGTTAAAATTTATAAATAAAAAATAAATAACGGTTTTTGTATGAAATTTGTAGCAAGTGGGATCAGTTTGCTACAAATTTTTGACAACTTTAACATTTTATTTTTTTTAAATTAATTTTTTTCTAAATTGATAAGTAACAAATAAATTAACTTTTTTTTTGTAAGAAATCTGTAGTAAATGGTGTTAGTTTGCTACAAATTTTTGACAAATTTGACATTTTATTTTTTAAATTTTTTTATTTTTTTCTAAAATTGATAAATAAAAAATAAATTAACTTTGTTTGTAGGAAATCTGTAGTAAATGGTTTTAGTATGCTACAAATTTTCGACAAATTTGACATTTTATTTTTAAAAAATATTTATTTTTCTAAAATTGATAAATAACAAATAAAATAACTTTGTTTTGTAGGAAATCTGGGTGTAGGTTTGCTACAAATTTTCGACAAACTTGACATTTTATTTTAAAATTATTTATATTTCTAAAAAAGAATAATTACCAATAAATTAAGTTCTTTTTTGTAGGAAATCCGTAGCAACTATTGTCAATTTGCTGAGAGTTTCCTACAAATTAAAATTTTTTTATTAAATTATTTACTTTTCAAAAATTAAGAGATGAAAAATAGATTAACTTTTTTTTGTCGAAAATATGTAGCAAACGGTATCAATTTGTTACAACTTTCCGACAAATTTTCAAAAAAAAAAAATTATTATTTATTCTGTTGTTGTTACAAATTATAAAAACTTTTAATTTATTTTGTCTGAATTTTGTTGAAAAACTAATAAATGTTGTGATGAAATTGCTACAAATGTTTGTTGTGTGGAAATTTTGTTGGAAAATTGTAAAAATGTTTTGAGATTTTTTTTTTGGTTTTCTTTTTTGTTAGAAAACTGTAGAAAAGTTGTAACAAAATTTGAGTTGTGGGAAATTTGTGGAAAACTTTTGTAGGAAAATATGTAGTTTTCTAGTAGTGCATAACCAGTCTTCTTTTTGAAATGCACATTGTTTCAAGTTACCGAATAAATAAACAAAAATATGTATGCATACAACATTTAAGAATAAAGTAAATTACAAGTTTTGTCCTTTATGTTAACACCTTTTTTTCAAGCGGTGTCCTTTAGAGTTAAAATTGACGAGTTTTGTACCCTAACTCAATTAGATTATTTAGTTAAGTATGGTCATGTGCCTTGCACATGAGGGCACTCTTGTCATTACACCTTTAAAGGGGTTATTGTGTGAATAACTTATATCCAAGGACTATTTTGTAATAAAAAGTTATTTAATTAAAATAAACTCCCTCTCTCTCTAAACCACACCTCTCTCTTTCTTCTCTCTCTCTCTCTCTCTCTCTTTCTCTCAAGATCTGAATTCCCTCTCTCTCAGAACTCCCCATCTATCTTTCTTCTCTCTATATCACATGATCTGAGGGTGGACGTGGCGGGTTGTGGTGGTTGGTTTGGTTGCAAGTGGGTGGCGGGTTGTGGTGGTTCACGGTATTCCTCCCTCATATTCAGTCGGATCTGGGTAATGGGGCTTATTCGATTGCGAACTCTGGCTCTAATCTCTTTGCTGGTTCTGCTAAGGCTTCTCGAGGTGTGAAGACGGGTGCTAATCCTATTGATTCTAAAGAAAGTATGAGCTTTAGAAGGGTGTTAATTTGACGATTGATGCTCCGTTGAATGTTACTATGCCGACTAATTTCGTTATTGGTGATGCTAGGTGTACTAAACCAGGTATTGTGGATCCTATTATGCTTTCGAGTCCGATACATTTTATTTGAAGCAATTGTTGCACCAATTCCTACAAACATATGCCAACTAGGAAGAAACAATGACTTGCTGTTGTTATTACTAGCAGAGCGATTGCAGGAAAAGATAAGTTGTGACTTGCTAATAGTTAATAGAGGTGGTGGGTCAAGGAGAGAGAGAGTTGATGGTGGTGGTGGGTTGGCGAGTGGTGGTGGATTGATGGTGGTGGAAGATGATAGTGGTTGAGAGAAGAGAGCTATCAATAGAAATAATATAATATATATAACAATAATTTTTAAAAATATTTTTTTTATTTTTGTAAATAATATTAAATAAAGAGTAAACTTCCATTTTGCTCCCCGTGCTTTGGTTGTTTTAACAGTTTTTCCCCAATCCTTTAAAAATAGCCATTTTACTCCCTGACCTATGAAACTTATCACGATTTCACTCCCCGCCCCAAACAACATCTATTTCTAAACGTTAAAACCTATCACGTGCATAACACATTTAGGGTTTTAAAAGGTAACTGTAAAAGATATGGGTTGGGAAAAGACTTAATTGTCCATCAAGTGTTATGCACGTGACAAGTTTTAACATTTAAAAATGGATGCCGTTTGGGGCGGGGAGTGAAATCGTGATGAGCTTCATAGATCAGGGAGTAAAATGGCTATTTTTAAACATTGAGGCAAAACCGTTAAAACAACCAAACCACAGAGAGTAAAATGAAAGTTTACTCTTAAATAAATAATTAAAAAGACTTAAATACTCTTCTGTAATCTAATTTAACTAAAAAATCTACAAATTTACTCTTAAATAAATAATTGTAGCAAGTGGGATCAGTTTGCTATAAATTTTTGAAAACTTTAACATTTTATTTTTTAAAAATATTTTTTTTTATAAATTGATAAGTAACAAATAAATTAACTTTTTTTTTGTAGGAAATCTGTAGTAAATGGTGTTAGTTTGCTACAAATTTATGACAAATTTAACATATTTATTTTTAAAATTATTTATTTTGTTAAAATTTATAAATAAAAAATAAATAACGGTTTTTGTAGGAAATTTGTAGCAAGTGGGATCAGTTTGCTACAAATTTTTGACAACTTTAACATTTTATTTTTTTAAGTTAATTTTTTTCTAAATTGATAAGTAACAAATAAATTAACTTTTTTTTGTAGGGAATATGTAGTAAATGATGTTAGTTTGCTACAAATTTACGACAAATTTAACATTTTTATTTTTAAAATTATTTATTTTGTTAAAATTTATAAATAAAAAATAAATAACGGTTTTTGTAGGAAACTTGTAGCAAGTGGGATCAGTTTGCTACAAATTTTTGACAACTTTAACATTTTATTTTTTTAAATTATTTTTTTCTAAATTGATAAGTAACAAATAAATTAACTTTTTTTTTTGTAGGAAATCTGTAGTAAATGGTGTTAGTTTGCTACAAATTTATGACAAATTTAACATTTTTATTTTTAAAATTATTTATTTTGTTAAAATTTATAAATAAAAAATAAATAACGGTTTTTGAATGAAATTTGTAGCAAGTGGGATCAGTTTGCTACAAATTTTTGACAACTTTAACATTTTATTTTTTTTAAATTAATTTTTTTCTAAATTGATAAGTAACAAATAAATTAACTTTTTTTTTGTAAGAAATCTGTAGTAAATGGTGTTAGTTTGCTACAAATTTTTGACAAATTTGACATTTTATTTTTTAAAATTTTTTATTTTTTTCTAAAATTGATAAATAAAAAATAAATTAACTTTGTTTGTAGGAAATCTGTAGTAAATGGTTTTAATATGCTACAAATTTTCGACAAATTTGACATTTTATTTTTAAAAAATATTTATTTTTCTAAAATTGATAAATAACAAATAAAATAACTTTGTTTTGTAGGAAATCTGTAGTAAATGGTGTAGGTTTGCTACAAATTTTCGACAAACTTGACATTTTATTTTAAAATTATTTATATTTCTAAAAAAGAATAATTACCAATAAATTAAGTTCTTTTTTGTAGGAAATCCGTAGCAACTATTGTCAATTTGCTACGAGTTTCCTACAAATTAAATTTTTTTTATTAAATTATTTACTTTTCAAAAATTAAGAAATGAAAAATAGATTAACTTTTTTTTGTCGAAAATATGTAGCAAACGGTATCAACTTGTTACAACTTTCCGACAAATTTTCAAATTTTATTTTTTTTATTATTTATTCTGTTGTTGTTACAAATTATAAAAACTTTTAATTTATTTTGCCTGAATTTTGTTGAAAAACTAATAAATGTTGTGACGAAATTGCTACAAATGTTTGTTGTGTGGAAATTTTGTTGGAAAATTGTAAAAATGTTTTGGGTTCTTTTTTTTTTTGGTTTTCTTTTTTGTTAGAAAACTGTAGAAAACTTGTAACAAAATTTGAGTTGTGGGAAATTTGTGGAAAACTTTTGTAGGAAAATATGTAGTTTTCTAGTAGTGCATAACCAGTCTTCTTTTTGAAATGCACATTGTTTCAAGTTACCGAATAAACAAACAAAAAAATGTATGCATACAACATTTAAGAATAAAGTAAATTACAAGTTTTGTCCTTTATGTTAACACCTTTTTTCAAGCGGTGTCCTTTAGAGTTAAAATTGACGAGTTTTGTACCCTAACTCAATTAGATTTTTTGGTTAAGTATGGTCATGTGCCTTGCACATGAGGGCACTCTTGTCATTACACCTTTAAAGGGGTTATTGTGTGAATAACTTATATCCAAGGACTATTTTGTAATAAAAAGTTATTTAATTAAAATAAACTCCCTCTCTCTCTAAACCACACCTCTCTCTTTCCTCTCTCTCTCTCTCTCTCTCTCTTTCTCTCAAGATCTGAATTCCCTCTCTCTCAGAACTCCCCATCTATCTTTCTTCTCTCTATATCACATGATCTGAGGGTGGACGTGGCGGGTTGTGGTGGTTGGTTTGGTTGCAGGTGGGTGGCGGGTTGTGGTGGTTCACGGTATTCCTCCCTCATATTCAGTCCGATCTGGGTAATGGGGCTTATTCGATTGCGAACTCTGGCTCTAATCTCTTAGCTGGTTCTGCTAAGGCTTCTCGAGGTGTGAAGACGGGTGCTAATCCTATTGATTCTAAAGAAAGTATGAGCTTTAGGAGGGTGTTAATTTGACGATTGATGCTCCGTTGATGTTACTATGCCGACTAATTTCGTTATTGGTGATGCTAGGTGTACTAAACCAGGTATTGTGGATCCTATTATGCTTTCGAGTCCGATACATTTTATTTGAAGCAATTGTTGCACCAATTCCTACAAACATATGCCAACTAGGAAGAAACAATGACTTGCTGTTGTTATTACTAGCAGAGCGATTGCAGGAAAAGATAAGTTGTGACTTGCTGATAGTTAATGGAGGTGGTGGGTCAAGGAGAAAGAGAGAGAGAGTTGATGGTGGTGGTGGGTTGGCGAGTAGTGGTGGATTGATGGTGGTGGAAGATGATAGTGGTTGAGAGAAGAGAGCGATCAATAGAAATAATATAATATATATAACAATAATTTTTAAATTTTTTTTTTTTTTTGTAAATAATATTAAATAAAGGGTAAACTTCCATTTTGCTCCCCGTGGTTTGGTTGTTTTAACAGTTTTTCCCCAATCCTTTAAAAATAACCATTTTACTCCCTGACCTATGAAACTTATCACGATTTCACTCCCCGCCCCAAACAACATCTATTTCTAAACGTTAAAACCTATCACGTGCATAACACATTTAGGGTTTTAAAAGGTAACTGTAAAAGATATGGGTTGGGAAAAGACTTAATTGTCCATCAAGTGTTATGCACGTGACAAGTTTTAACGTTTAAAAATGGATGCCGTTTGGGGCGGGGAGTGAAATCGTGATGAGCTTCATAGATCAGGGAGTAAAATGGCTATTTTTAAACATTGGGGCAAAACCGTTAAAACGACCAAACCACAGAGAGTAAAATGAAAGTTTACTCTTAAATAAATAATTAAAAAGACTAAAATACTCTGCTGTAATCTAATTTAACTAAAAAATCTAACTGAGTCAGTGCTAAAGGGCATCGCGTTCGAGTTTTGAAAACGTAAAGTACAAAACTCGTCAATTTTTGCACCAAATGACACTGTCTGAAAAAGGATGTTAACATAAATGACAAAACTTGTAATTAACTGTTAAGAATATAAGCTAAAAACCCCATCCTTTATCCGGGCTTGAGGCCGACAATCATAAACTCTAAAAAAAGTTTGTAATGGCGGAGGGTTAATTTTTTAAAATTATTTATTTTGTTAAAATTTATAAATAAAAAATAAATAACGGTTTTTGTATGAAATTTGTAGCAAGTGGGATCAGTTTGCTACAAATTTTTGACAACTTTAACATTTTATTTTTTTTAAATTAATTTTTTTCTAAATTGATAAGTAACAAATAAATTAACTTTTTTTTTGTAAGAAATCTGTAGTAAATGGTGTTAGTTTGCTACAAATTTTTGACAAATTTGACATTTTATTTTTTAAATTTTTTTATTTTTTTCTAAAATTGATAAATAAAAAATAAATTAACTTTGTTTGTAGGAAATCTGTAGTAAATGGTTTTAGTATGCTACAAATTTTCGACAAATTTGACATTTTATTTTTAAAAAATATTTATTTTTCTAAAATTGATAAATAACAAATAAAATAACTTTGTTTTGTAGGAAATCTGGGTGTAGGTTTGCTACAAATTTTCGACAAACTTGACATTTTATTTTAAAATTATTTATATTTCTAAAAAAGAATAATTACCAATAAATTAAGTTCTTTTTTGTAGGAAATCCGTAGCAACTATTGTCAATTTGCTGAGAGTTTCCTACAAATTAAAATTTTTTTATTAAATTATTTACTTTTCAAAAATTAAGAGATGAAAAATAGATTAACTTTTTTTTGTCGAAAATATGTAGCAAACGGTATCAATTTGTTACAACTTTCCGACAAATTTTCAAAAAAAAAAAAATTATTATTTATTCTGTTGTTGTTACAAATTATAAAAACTTTTAATTTATTTTGTCTGAATTTTGTTGAAAAACTAATAAATGTTGTGATGAAATTGCTACAAATGTTTGTTGTGTGGAAATTTTGTTGGAAAATTGTAAAAATGTTTTGAGATTTTTTTTTTGGTTTTCTTTTTTGTTAGAAAACTGTAGAAAAGTTGTAACAAAATTTGAGTTGTGGGAAATTTGTGGAAAACTTTTGTAGGAAAATATGTAGTTTTCTAGTAGTGCATAACCAGTCTTCTTTTTGAAATGCACATTGTTTCAAGTTACCGAATAAATAAACAAAAATATGTATGCATACAACATTTAAGAATAAAGTAAATTACAAGTTTTGTCCTTTATGTTAACACCTTTTTTTCAAGCGGTGTCCTTTAGAGTTAAAATTGACGAGTTTTGTACCCTAACTCAATTAGATTATTTAGTTAAGTATGGTCATGTGCCTTGCACATGAGGGCACTCTTGTCATTACACCTTTAAAGGGGTTATTGTGTGAATAACTTATATCCAAGGACTATTTTGTAATAAAAAGTTATTTAATTAAAATAAACTCCCTCTCTCTCTAAACCACACCTCTCTCTTTCTTCTCTCTCTCTCTCTCTCTCTCTTTCTCTCAAGATCTGAATTCCCTCTCTCTCAGAACTCCCCATCTATCTTTCTTCTCTCTATATCACATGATCTGAGGGTGGACGTGGCGGGTTGTGGTGGTTGGTTTGGTTGCAAGTGGGTGGCGGGTTGTGGTGGTTCACGGTATTCCTCCCTCATATTCAGTCGGATCTGGGTAATGGGGATTATTCGATTGCGAACTCTGGCTCTAATCTCTTTGCTGGTTCTGCTAAGGCTTCTCGAGGTGTGAAGACGGGTGCTAATCCTATTGATTCTAAAGAAAGTATGAGCTTTAGAAGGGTGTTAATTTGACGATTGATGCTCCGTTGAATGTTACTATGCCGACTAATTTCGTTATTGGTGATGCTAGGTGTACTAAACCAGGTATTGTGGATCCTATTATGCTTTCGAGTCCGATACATTTTATTTGAAGCAATTGTTGCACCAATTCCTACAAACATATGCCAACTAGGAAGAAACAATGACTTGCTGTTGTTATTACTAGCAGAGCGATTGCAGGAAAAGATAAGTTGTGACTTGCTAATAGTTAATAGAGGTGGTGGGTCAAGGAGAGAGAGAGAGAGTTGATGGTGGTGGTGGGTTGGCGAGTGGTGGTGGATTGATGGTGGTGGAAGATGATAGTGGTTGAGAGAAGAGAGCTATCAATAGAAATAATATAATATATATAACAATAATTTTTAAAAATATTTTTTTTATTTTTGTAAATAATATTAAATAAAGAGTAAACTTCCATTTTGCTCCCCGTGCTTTGGTTGTTTTAACAGTTTTTCCCCAATCCTTTAAAAATAGCCATTTTACTCCCTGACCTATGAAACTTATCACGATTTCACTCCCCGCCCCAAACAACATCTATTTCTAAACGTTAAAACCTATCACGTGCATAACACATTTAGGGTTTTAAAAGGTAACTGTAAAAGATATGGGTTGGGAAAAGACTTAATTGTCCATCAAGTGTTATGCACGTGACAAGTTTTAACATTTAAAAATGGATGCCGTTTGGGGCGGGGAGTGAAATCGTGATGAGCTTCATAGATCAGGGAGTAAAATGGCTATTTTTAAACATTGAGGCAAAACCGTTAAAACAACCAAACCACAGAGAGTAAAATGAAAGTTTACTCTTAAATAAATAATTAAAAAGACTTAAATACTCTTCTGTAATCTAATTTAACTAAAAAATCTACAAATTTACTCTTAAATAAATAATTGTAGCAAGTGGGATCAGTTTGCTATAAATTTTTGAAAACTTTAACATTTTATTTTTTAAAAATATTTTTTTTTATAAATTGATAAGTAACAAATAAATTAACTTTTTTTTTGTAGGAAATCTGTAGTAAATGGTGTTAGTTTGCTACAAATTTATGACAAATTTAACATATTTATTTTTAAAATTATTTATTTTGTTAAAATTTATAAATAAAAAATAAATAACGGTTTTTGTAGGAAATTTGTAGCAAGTGGGATCAGTTTGCTACAAATTTTTGACAACTTTAACATTTTATTTTTTTAAGTTAATTTTTTTCTAAATTGATAAGTAACAAATAAATTAACTTTTTTTTGTAGGGAATATGTAGTAAATGATGTTAGTTTGCTACAAATTTACGACAAATTTAACATTTTTATTTTTAAAATTATTTATTTTGTTAAAATTTATAAATAAAAAATAAATAACGGTTTTTGTAGGAAACTTGTAGCAAGTGGGATCAGTTTGCTACAAATTTTTGACAACTTTAACATTTTATTTTTTTAAATTATTTTTTTCTAAATTGATAAGTAACAAATAAATTAACTTTTTTTTTGTAGGAAATCTGTAGTAAATGGTGTTAGTTTGCTACAAATTTATGACAAATTTAACATTTTTATTTTTAAAATTATTTATTTTGTTAAAATTTATAAATAAAAAATAAATAACGGTTTTTGAATGAAATTTGTAGCAAGTGGGATCAGTTTGCTACAAATTTTTGACAACTTTAACATTTTATTTTTTTTAAATTAATTTTTTTCTAAATTGATAAGTAACAAATAAATTAACTTTTTTTTTGTAAGAAATCTGTAGTGAATGGTGTTAGTTTGCTACAAATTTTTGACAAATTTGACATTTTATTTTTTAAAATTTTTTATTTTTTTCTAAAATTAATAAATAAAAAATAAATTAACTTTGTTTGTAGGAAATCTGTAGTAAATGGTTTTAATATGCTACAAATTTTCGACAAATTTGACATTTTATTTTTAAAAAATATTTATTTTTCTAAAATTGATAAATAACAAATAAAATAACTTTGTTTTGTAGGAAATCTGTAGTAAATGGTGTAGGTTTGCTACAAATTTTCGACAAACTTGACATTTTATTTTAAAATTATTTATATTTCTAAAAAAGAATAATTACCAATAAATTAAGTTCTTTTTTGTAGGAAATCCGTAGCAACTATTGTCAATTTGCTACGAGTTTCCTACAAATTAAATTTTTTTTATTAAATTATTTACTTTTCAAAAATTAAGAAATGAAAAATAGATTAACTTTTTTTTGTCGAAAATATGTAGCAAACGGTATCAACTTGTTACAACTTTCCGACAAATTTTCAAATTTTATTTTTTTTATTATTTATTCTGTTGTTGTTACAAATTATAAAAACTTTTAATTTATTTTGCCTGAATTTTGTTGAAAAACTAATAAATGTTGTGACGAAATTGCTACAAATGTTTGTTGTGTGGAAATTTTGTTGGAAAATTGTAAAAATGTTTTGGGTTCTTTTTTTTTTTTGTTTTCTTTTTTGTTAGAAAACTGTAGAAAACTTGTAACAAAATTTGAGTTGTGGGAAATTTGTGGAAAACTTTTGTAGGAAAATATGTAGTTTTCTAGTAGTGCATAACCAGTCTTCTTTTTGAAATGCACATTGTTTCAAGTTACCGAATAAACAAACAAAAAAATGTATGCATACAACATTTAAGAATAAAGTAAATTACAAGTTTTGTCCTTTATGTTAACACCTTTTTTCAAGCGGTGTCCTTTAGAGTTAAAATTGACGAGTTTTGTACCCTAACTCAATTAGATTTTTTGGTTAAGTATGGTCATGTGCCTTGCACATGAGGGCACTCTTGTCATTACACCTTTAAAGGGGTTATTGTGTGAATAACTTATATCCAAGGACTATTTTGTAATAAAAAGTTATTTAATTAAAATAAACTCCCTCTCTCTCTAAACCACACCTCTCTCTTTCCTCTCTCTCTCTCTCTCTCTCTTTCTCTCAAGATCTGAATTCCCTCTCTCTCAGAACTCCCCATCTATCTTTCTTCTCTCTATATCACATGATCTGAGGGTGGACGTGGCGGGTTGTGGTGGTTGGTTTGGTTGCAGGTGGGTGGCGGGTTGTGGTGGTTCACGGTATTCCTCCCTCATATTCAGTCCGATCTGGGTAATGGGGCTTATTCGATTGCGAACTCTGGCTCTAATCTCTTAGCTGGTTCTGCTAAGGCTTCTCGAGGTGTGAAGACGGGTGCTAATCCTATTGATTCTAAAGAAAGTATGAGCTTTAGGAGGGTGTTAATTTGACGATTGATGCTCCGTTGATGTTACTATGCCGACTAATTTCGTTATTGGTGATGCTAGGTGTACTAAACCAGGTATTGTGGATCCTATTATGCTTTCGAGTCCGATACATTTTATTTGAAGCAATTGTTGCACCAATTCCTACAAACATATGCCAACTAGGAAGAAACAATGACTTGCTGTTGTTATTACTAGCAGAGCGATTGCAGGAAAAGATAAGTTGTGACTTGCTGATAGTTAATGGAGGTGGTGGGTCAAGGAGAAAGAGAGAGAGAGTTGATGGTGGTGGTGGGTTGGCGAGTAGTGGTGGATTGATGGTGGTGGAAGATGATAGTGGTTGAGAGAAGAGAGCGATCAATAGAAATAATATAATATATATAACAATAATTTTTAAATTTTTTTTTTTTTTTGTAAATAATATTAAATAAAGGGTAAAGTTCCATTTTGCTCCCCGTGGTTTGGTTGTTTTAACAGTTTTCCCCAATCCTTTAAAAATAACCATTTTACTCCCTGACCTATGAAACTTATCACGATTTCACTCCCCGCCCCAAACAACATCTATTTCTAAACGTTAAAACCTATCACGTGCATAACACATTTAGGGTTTTAAATGGTAACTGTAAAAGATATGGGTTGGGAAAAGACTTAATTGTCCATCAAGTGTTATGCACGTGACAAGTTTTAACGTTTAAAAATGGATGCCGTTTGGGGCGGGGAGTGAAATCGTGATGAGCTTCATAGATCAGGGAGTAAAATGGCTATTTTTAAACATTGGGGCAAAACCGTTAAAACGACCAAACCACAGAGAGTAAAATGAAAGTTTACTCTTAAATAAATAATTAAAAAGACTAAAATACTCTGCTGTAATCTAATTTAACTAAAAAATCTAACTGAGTCAGTGCTAAAGGGCATCGCGTTCGAGTTTTGAAAACGTAAAGTACAAAACTCGTCAATTTTTGCACCAAATGACACTGTCTGAAAAAGGATGTTAACATAAATGACAAAACTTGTAATTAACTGTTAAGAATATAAGCTAAAAACCCCATCCTTTATCCGGGCTTGAGGCCGACAATCATAAACTCTAAAAAAAGTTTGTAATGGCGGAGGGTTAATTTTTTAAAATTATTTATTTTGTTAAAATTTATAAATAAAAAATAAATAACGGTTTTTGTATGAAATTTGTAGCAAGTGGGATCAGTTTGCTACAAATTTTGGACAACTTTAACATTTTATTTTTTTTAAATTAATTTTTTTCTAAATTGATAAGTAACAAATAAATTAACTTTTTTTTTGTAAGAAATCTGTAGTAAATGGTGTTAGTTTGCTACAAATTTTTGACAAATTTGACATTTTATTTTTTAAATTTTTTTATTTTTTTCTAAAATTGATAAATAAAAAATAAATTAACTTTGTTTGTAGGAAATCTGTAGTAAATGGTTTTAGTATGCTACAAATTTTCGACAAATTTGACATTTTATTTTTAAAAAATATTTATTTTTCTAAAATTGATAAATAACAAATAAAATAACTTTGTTTTGTAGGAAATCTGGGTGTAGGTTTGCTACAAATTTTCGACAAACTTGACATTTTATTTTAAAATTATTTATATTTCTAAAAAAGAATAATTACCAATAAATTAAGTTCTTTTTTGTAGGAAATCCGTAGCAACTATTGTCAATTTGCTGAGAGTTTCCTACAAATTAAATTTTTTTTATTAAATTATTTACTTTTCAAAAATTAAGAGATGAAAAATAGATTAACTTTTTTTTGTCGAAAATATGTAGCAAACGGTATCAATTTGTTACAACTTTCCGACAAATTTTCAAAAAAAAAAAATTATTATTTATTCTGTTGTTGTTACAAATTATAAAAACTTTTAATTTATTTTGTCTGAATTTTGTTGAAAAACTAATAAATGTTGTGATGAAATTGCTACAAATGTTTGTTGTGTGGAAATTTTGTTGGAAAATTGTAAAAATGTTTTGAGATTTTTTTTTTGGTTTTCTTTTTTGTTAGAAAACTGTAGAAAAGTTGTAACAAAATTTGAGTTGTGGGAAATTTGTGGAAAACTTTTGTAGGAAAATATGTAGTTTTCTAGTAGTGCATAACCAGTCTTCTTTTTGAAATGCACATTGTTTCAAGTTACCGAATAAATAAACAAAAATATGTATGCATACAACATTTAAGAATAAAGTAAATTACAAGTTTTGTCCTTTATGTTAACACCTTTTTTCAAGCGGTGTCCTTTAGAGTTAAAATTGACGAGTTTTGTACCCTAACTCAATTAGATTATTTAGTTAAGTATGGTCATGTGCCTTGCACATGAGGGCACTCTTGTCATTACACCTTTAAAGGGGTTATTGTGTGAATAACTTATATCCAAGGACTATTTTGTAATAAAAAGTTATTTAATTAAAATAAACCCCCTCTCTCTCTAAACCACACCTCTCTCTTTCTTCTCTCTCTCTCTCTCTCTCTCTCTCTCTTTCTCTCAAGATCTGAATTCCCTCTCTCTCAGAACTCCCCATCTATCTTTCTTCTCTCTATATCACATGATCTGAGGGTGGACGTGGCGGGTTGTGGTGGTTCACGGTATTCCTCCCTCATATTCAGTCGGATCTGGGTAATGGGGCTTATTCGATTGCGAACTCTGGCTCTAATCTCTTTGCTGGTTCTGCTAAGGCTTCTCGAGGTGTGAAGACGGGTGCTAATCCTATTGATTCTAAAGAAAGTATGAGCTTTAGAAGGGTGTTAATTTGACGATTGATGCTCCGTTGAATGTTACTATGCCGACTAATTTCGTTATTGGTGATGCTAGGTGTACTAAACCAGGTATTGTGGATCCTATTATGCTTTCGAGTCCGATACATTTTATTTGAAGCAATTGTTGCACCAATTCCTACAAACATATGCCAACTAGGAAGAAACAATGACTTGCTGTTGTTATTACTAGCAGAGCGATTGCAGGAAAAGATAAGTTGTGACTTGCTAATAGTTAATAGAGGTGGTGGGTCAAGGAGAGAGAGAGAGAGTTGATGGTGGTGGTGGGTTGGCGAGTGGTGGTGGATTGATGGTGGTGGAAGATGATAGTGGTTGAGAGAAGAGAGCTATCAATAGAAATAATATAATATATATAACAATAATTTTTAAAAATATTTTTTTTTATTTTTGTAAATAATATTAAATAAAGAGTAAACTTCCATTTTGCTCCCCGTGCTTTGGTTGTTTTAACAGTTTTTCCCCAATCCTTTAAAAATAGCCATTTTACTCCCTGACCTATGAAACTTATCACGATTTCACTCCCCGCCCCAAACAACATCTATTTCTAAACGTTAAAACCTATCACGTGCATAACACATTTAGGGTTTTAAAAGGTAACTGTAAAAGATATGGGTTGGGAAAAGACTTAATTGTCCATCAAGTGTTATGCACGTGACAAGTTTTAACATTTAAAAATGGATGCCGTTTGGGGCGGGGAGTGAAATCGTGATGAGCTTCATAGATCAGGGAGTAAAATGGCTATTTTTAAACATTGAGGCAAAACCGTTAAAACAACCAAACCACAGAGAGTAAAATGAAAGTTTACTCTTAAATAAATAATTAAAAAGACTTAAATACTCTTCTGTAATCTAATTTAACTAAAAAATCTACAAATTTACTCTTAAATAAATAATTGTAGCAAGTGGGATCAGTTTGCTATAAATTTTTGAAAACTTTAACATTTTATTTTTTAAAAATATTTTTTTTTATAAATTGATAAGTAACAAATAAATTAACTTTTTTTTGTAGGAAATCTGTAGTAAATGGTGTTAGTTTGCTACAAATTTATGACAAATTTAACATATTTATTTTTAAAATTATTTATTTTGTTAAAATTTATAAATAAAAAATAAATAACGGTTTTTGTAGGAAATTTGTAGCAAGTGGGATCAGTTTGCTACAAATTTTTGACAACTTTAACATTTTATTTTTTTAAGTTAATTTTTTTCTAAATTGATAAGTAACAAATAAATTAACTTTTTTTTGTAGGGAATATGTAGTAAATGATGTTAGTTTGCTACAAATTTACGACAAATTTAACATTTTTATTTTTAAAATTATTTATTTTGTTAAAATTTATAAATAAAAAATAAATAACGGTTTTTGTAGGAAACTTGTAGCAAGTGGGATCAGTTTGCTACAAATTTTTGACAACTTTAACATTTTATTTTTTTAAGTTTATTTTTTTCTAAATTGATAAGTAACAAATAAATTAACTTTTTTTTTTGTAGGAAATCTGTAGTAAATGGTGTTAGTTTGCTACAAATTTATGACAAATTTAACATTTTTATTTTTAAAATTATTTATTTTGTTAAAATTTATAAATAAAAAATAAATAACGGTTTTTGAATGAAATTTGTAGCAAGTGGGATCAGTTTGCTACAAATTTTTGACAACTTTAACATTTTATTTTTTTTAAATTAATTTTTTTCTAAATTGATAAGTAACAAATAAATTAACTTTTTTTTTGTAAGAAATCTGTAGTAAATGGTGTTAGTTTGCTACAAATTTTTGACAAATTTGACATTTTATTTTTTAAAATTTTTTATTTTTTTCTAAAATTGATAAATAAAAAATAAATTAACTTTGTTTGTAGGAAATCTGTAGTAAATGGTTTTAATATGCTACAAATTTTCGACAAATTTGACATTTTATTTTTAAAAAATATTTATTTTTCTAAAATTGATAAATAACAAATAAAATAACTTTGTTTTGTAGGAAATCTGTAGTAAATGGTGTAGGTTTGCTACAAATTTTCGACAAACTTGACATTTTATTTTAAAATTATTTATATTTCTAAAAAAGAATAATTACCAATAAATTAAGTTCTTTTTTGTAGGAAATCCGTAGCAACTATTGTCAATTTGCTACGAGTTTCCTACAAATTAAATTTTTTTTATTAAATTATTTACTTTTCAAAAATTAAGAAATGAAAAATAGATTAACTTTTTTTTGTCGAAAATATGTAGCAAACGGTATCAACTTGTTACAACTTTCCGACAAATTTTCAAATTTTATTTTTTTTATTATTTATTCTGTTGTTGTTACAAATTATAAAAACTTTTAATTTATTTTGCCTGAATTTTGTTGAAAAACTAATAAATGTTGTGACGAAATTGCTACAAATGTTTGTTGTGTGGAAATTTTGTTGGAAAATTGTAAAAATGTTTTGGGTTCTTTTTTTTTTGGTTTTCTTTTTTGTTAGAAAACTGTAGAAAACTTGTAACAAAATTTGAGTTGTGGGAAATTTGTGGAAAACTTTTGTAGGAAAATATGTAGTTTTCTAGTAGTGCATAACCAGTCTTCTTTTTGAAATGCACATTGTTTCAAGTTACCGAATAAACAAACAAAAAAATGTATGCATACAACATTTAAGAATAAAGTAAATTACAAGTTTTGTCCTTTATGTTAACACCTTTTTTCAAGCGGTGTCCTTTAGAGTTAAAATTGACGAGTTTTGTACCCTAACTCAATTAGATTTTTTGGTTAAGTATGGTCATGTGCCTTGCACATGAGGGCACTCTTGTCATTACACCTTTAAAGGGGTTATTGTGTGAATAACTTATATCCAAGGACTGTTTTGTAATAAAAAGTTATTTAATTAAAATAAACTCCCTCTCTCTCTAAACCACACCTCTCTCTTTCCTCTCTCTCTCTCTCTTTCTCTCAAGATCTGAATTCCCTCTCTCTCAGAACTCCCCATCTATCTTTCTTCTCTCTATATCACATGATCTGAGGGTGGACGTGGCGGGTTGTGGTGGTTGGTTTGGTTGCAGGTGGGTGGCGGGTTGTGGTGGTTCACGGTATTCCTCCCTCATATTCAGTCCGATCTGGGTAATGGGGCTTATTCGATTGCGAACTCTGGCTCTAATCTCTTAGCTGGTTCTGCTAAGGCTTCTCGAGGTGTGAAGACGGGTGCTAATCCTATTGATTCTAAAGAAAGTATGAGCTTTAGGAGGGTGTTAATTTGACGATTGATGCTCCGTTGATGTTACTATGCCGACTAATTTCGTTATTGGTGATGCTAGGTGTACTAAACCAGGTATTGTGGATCCTATTATGCTTTCGAGTCCGATACATTTTATTTGAAGCAATTGTTGCACCAATTCCTACAAACATATGCCAACTAGGAAGAAACAATGACTTGCTGTTGTTATTACTAGCAGAGCGATTGCAGGAAAAGATAAGTTGTGACTTGCTGATAGTTAATGGAGGTGGTGGGTCAAGGAGAAAGAGAGAGAGAGAGAGTTGATGGTGGTGGTGGGTTGGCGAGTAGTGGTGGATTGATGGTGGTGGAAGATGATAGTGGTTGAGAGAAGAGAGCTATCAATAGAAATAATATAATATATATAACAATAATTTTTAAAAATATATTTTTTTATTTTTGTAAATAATATTAAATAAAGGGTAAACTTCCATTTTGCTCCCCGTGGTTTGGTTGTTTTAACAGTTTTTCCCCAATCCTTTAAAAATAGCCATTTTACTCCCTGACCTATGAAACTTATCACGATTTCACTCCCCGCCCCAAACAGCATCTATTTCTAAACGTTAAAACCTATCACGTGCATAACACATTTAGGGTTTTAAAAGGTAACTGTAAAAGATATGGGTTGGGAAAAGACTTAATTGTCCATCAAGTGTTATGCACGTGACAAGTTTTAACGTTTAAAAATGGATGCCGTTTGGGGCGGGGAGTGAAATCGTGATGAGCTTCATAGATTAGGGAGTAAAATGGCTATTTTTAAACATTGGGGCAAAACCGTTAAAACGACCAAACCACAGAGAGTAAAATGAAAGTTTACTCTTAAATAAATAATTAAAAAGACTAAAATACTCTTCTGTAATCTAATTTAACTAAAAAATCTAACTGAGTCAGTGCTAAAGGGCATCGCGTTCGAGTTTTGAAAACGTAAAGTACAAAACTCGTCAATTTTTGCGCCAAATGACACTGTCTGAAAAAGGATGTTAACATAAATGACAAAACTTGTAATTAACTGTTAAGAATATAAGCTAAAAACCCCATCCTTTATCTGGGCTTGAGGCCGACAATCATAAACTCTAAAAAAACCGTTTCGAACCCGAACCGTTTCGAACCCGAACCGTTTCGACCCGTACCGTTTCGACGCGAACCGTTTCGACGCGAACCGTTTCGAACCGTACCGTTTGGAGCCGAACCATTTCGACGCAAACCGTTTCGACCCGTACCGTTTCGACCCGTTCCGTTTCGAGATGAACCGTTTCGAGCCGAACCGTTTATACGCGAACCGTTTCGACGCGAACCGTTTCGACGAGAACAGTTTCGACCCGTACGGTTCAGCGGGTTCGCGTCGAAACGGTTCAGCTCGAAACGGTACGGGTCGAAACGGTTCGCGTCGAAACGGTTCAGCTCGAAACGGAACGGGTCGAAACGGTTCGCGTCGAAACGGTACGGGTCGAAACGGTACGGGTCGAAACGGTTCGGCTCGAAACGGTTCGGCTCGAAACGGTTCGGCTCGAAACGGAACGGGTCGAAACGGTTCGCGTCGAAACGGTTCGCGTCGAAACGGTTCGCGTCGAAACGGTACGGGTCGAAACGGTTCGCGTCGAAACGGTTCGCGTCGAAACGGTACGGGTCGAAACGGTTCGCGTCGAAACGGTTCGGCTCGAAACGGTACGGGTCGAAACGGTTCGCGTCGAAACTGTACGGGTCGAAACGGTTTGCGTCGAAACGGTTCGGCTCAAAACGGTACGGGTCGAAACGGTTCGCGTCGAAACGGTTCGGGTTCGAAACATTTTGGATTTTTTTGGATTTTTTAGAATTTTTATGATTTTTTAATTTTTTTTTTTTATTTTTAGATTTTTTGGAATTTTTTGGAATTTTTTTGATTTTTTTGAATTTTTTGGAATTTTTTTTATTTTTAGATTTTTTAGAATTTTTTATTATTTTTAGATTTTTTTGAATTTTTTGGAATTTTTTTGATTTTTTTGAATTTTTTAAAATTTTTTTATTTTTAGATTTTTTGGAATTTTTTTGAATTTTTATGATTTTTATTACAATTTGTTAAGTTAGCAGGGATAATTTGGTAATTTCACCCCAAAGTTAACAAAATAAATGGATGGAGTTAAGTTAGTGGACTGAAATGGTTATGAAAATGAAACTAATGGACTGAAATGACAATTTTTAAACTAATGGACTGAAACCGTTATTTTTGGCAAACCTTAGGGACTGAAAAAGTAATTAACTCTAAAATTTATTTTCTAGCTTTAAGTGATGCAAATTCTTTGTTGAAAGATTCGTAATCAAGTTTAAAAATAAAAACCTATTTCAACAGACAAGTAAATTAACTAAGAGTAAATTTTTGTTTTCGTCCTTGAGGTTTGTCAATTTTAACTAGTTTAATCCAAAATTCTAAGTTATAACAAATCCAGCCCTGAAGTTTGCATTTCTTAACGCTTTTCATCGCCTAAGGGTGCTTTGTCATTTAATTCTTAGGGATGAAAAGCGTTAAGAAATGCAAACCTTAGGGATGAAAAGCGTTAAGAAATGCAAACCTTAGGGATGGTTTTCTTATAAATTACATTTTTGGACTAAACTAGTTAAAATGGACAAACCTCAGGGACGAAAACAGAAATTTACTCATTAACTAAACCGTTTAATCTTTTTGGAGACATTGTGTATCTTAAGTAAATTTTATTAGTTTTAATTTGGAAAAGCTATGTTATGCGGAAGCGACATTACGAGAATAGTTAACATAATTCTAAAGGTAATATCTGCATTTGGAAAAGAATTAAAGTTTTTAATATAGGTTAATATATTAACAAGTGTGTCGGATTCTAAATGTATTATTTCTCTTAGCATTTTTAGTTCTTGAAATAAATCTAAAACATCAATATTTACATGATTATCATGCTTCTAGAGATTTTCAAGATGAAACACTTCTTTTTTAAAGTTTCTTCATTAAAGGATTTTAAATTTTTATACTAAACAAAAAACCCCAAAATATTTTCGAACTCTATAAATTAATTAAATCTACTTTTGAGTAAAGAACTAGCTTGATTTACTACGCATAAAACGTCATCAATTCTAAAACAATCAATAAGAGTTTTTAAAGTTTCATTATAACATTTTCATCAAATATTCTTTTATTTCTACGAATAACATGTTTCGTTTCTCTCGAGAACTAGGTTCATTACCAACCTTTCTAGCAAATTCTTTAGCCACCATTAAACATTAAGGCTCAAACCTACAGGTTCGTTTTCTATGATTTTTCTAATATATTAAACAACAAAAATATAAGAACTAATGCTAACACATCCCAAACTCGGAAAAATATGTAAATAGAAAATAAAATTTACACAAAATGTTTTGATATGTGCACTAACAACCGATAGAATTTTTCAGACATCAATTTTAGTTGTCCTTTTATTTTCACGTACAGTATCATTTATGATACGCTTATTGCTACAAATATAACTGATTTGAAATTTGATATTTAGACCGATCTTATCAAGCACAATGACCATGAATTTATGATTGACATCATTAGCTCTTAGATGATCATGGAGTAAAATTAACTAGCAACAAACACCTACATAAACGACAATTAGTCTCAAATACAGATGATTTAAAAGGCACATCAAATGGTTCAATCATTTGTAAATCATGCACGAGATATTATCTAAACATGGTTAAACCAGTTGATGCATAGTGACACGGACTAGCATATTGTGCCATTTCCAAACAAGTGCTCAAAAGGTTCTAAAGTAATGGTTCCATAACAGCATTATAATATATAGGTTCTTGAACTCTCTTAATTGTCTACCACAAGTGCACTTTGGAAAAGCAATATTTCATTGATAAGTTATTCCCCAAGGAATCTAGCTACTTGGATCCATCTAAGAGTGTAAAACTGGATGTTTTATTTATCTAGGATAAAACTAAACTAAAGCATGCGATGTCGATTATGATATGTTCTAATGTTTAGAAACATAACTAAATCATGTCTTTTAACGATCAATCAAATTCGTGATAGTAAGCACGTAGACGCAGTATTCACTAACGTCAATCGGTGTTTGTATTGGTTCGCCTTTTGGATATCCCCAATGGTGTCCACTTTGAATGAATCATACCCTTTATTGCTGCTAGTTTCACAATATGGTGGTCCAGCTCTCTAGTGGAAAGACTTTGCATAAAGCTATTATTCTGTTCATTAAACTACCTCTAATGAAGCTATGTATGTGCTCAGTTGCATTAAAAAAAATAAGAACCATTTTTATCCACAAAGTCAAAATAAAACATATGACTAAAAAGTCAACATAGAGGAATGGATGGAGGAGTCTTGAATAGGTGATTTGTTTTAGATGGGATGAGCATCTAAATTGCTATAATTAGTTAGGCTTTACATGTGATGCTCTCATCATGATTTCCATTTCTCTGTCTTTATTGTCTACATGATAACACCTCATAATCATGATCAAAGGATTTACATGTGATGCTATGATCAAGCCTAGGTTTGTTAAACCCTCATTGCCCCAAGTGATCATGATCTTAATTAGTTGTCAACTATGTATGATTAGGGACGGATGCAGATATTCTTAATCGGATGGTCATCAGAAAGTTCTCTTTAAACCAACTAGGGGTGTTCATCGAATCGAATATCGAATTTTCGAATTATTCGAATCGAATTATTCGAATAATTTTTATTTTCCCTTGAATTCGTATTCGATTCGAATTCGATTAAAATCTACCAAATTCGATTCGAATTCGTATTCAAATAAAAAACCCAATTCATATTCGATTCGTATTCGATTAAAAATTCGAATTCGAATCGAATTCGAATAAATTCGATTTGATTTAGATTCTTTAAAAACATGTAAAAAACTATCAAAATGAAAATTTTAAAGCAACCATAAAGCACGATGTCATATTAAAAAGTTCAAATAAAGTATCATAAATCTAAAATTCAAAACGAGAAGTCAGGAATAACCACTCCACAATACAAGTTAATATTTTTAGGGTTAGAAATCTATTAATAGATTTGTTACTTAGGTTTTAGTTATGGGCCATGCAGTTGGTTTAGTACTAGGTAATTTTAATACTGAGAATAAATTTTGAAAAATAATTTATATTGTAACCTAATAAAAGTTATATATGTATTATATATAAAAATAATAAATAAAAATATATAATTTTTATTCGAATTTCGAATCGAATCGAATTTGAAATTGTAAATTCGTATTCAATTCGTATTCGATTTACTTTGACTCGAATTGAATCGAATTCGAATTCTTATATTCGAAACGAATTCTTGATAATCGAATCGAATTTAAACGAATTTCGAATTTTTCGAATTCGAAACGAATTCTGAACACCCCTAAAACCAACTACAACTAAAGGGTCTGACTATGTTTTTCTAAGAAAATGTTAGATTTTAGGAATTAAAAGAAAAAAAAAAGTCCGTCAATTTAGATAGCTGGATCAACGAACCCTCTATCCCGTTGGAATACAATCGATGTCCACATGGAGAAAAAAGTCATCCACCCAATGCTTGCTAGAACAAACCCATGGTAGCATGAAAAAGAGAAAAAAAAAATGTCATTGTCATTATTGCATAAAATACGAACAAATATCTTATAAAAATATTTGTGTACAATAAATAAAACAAAACCAGGACCAATGGCCATGTTATGTTGGGGTCCTATGATGTTCGTCATGTCTAAGTCATTTAACTTCAAAGTACAAAGAGTGAAACTTAAGGTTAAGAGTCACGCTAGTTCACAAGAGTATATCAAAAAGGTACATAACCAACTAATCAAGTCTATGGTTTAAATTCATTTTTATATTTACCAAGAATTTATAAAACACATCATATTTTCATTTACAATTTGATTGAATTACAACCACCTAATTATTTGGTTACATAGGCAATTGTTTATTCTTTTAAAGTTGCTCATATAAAAATTAATGCAACAAAAATATAAATTTATTAGACATTCCTCCTAATTAATATAAATTTTCTCTCTTTTGTTCTCCATTTTATTAATTATTAATGAATAGACAGAAAGATGGAGGGACTTCCTATACGCAGTCATATATTGGTAGAACATTACAAAGATCGTATAAATTATTATATTTTTTGTTTGAGAAAAATGTCCGGATAATCCTTATGATTTAATGAAATTTCACTTTTTGTTCTTATCCTTTTAAAATTACACATATAATCTCTAACTTTTGCACTCACTTATAGTCCTCGCTTTTTTAAAACTACATATATGGTCCCTAACTTTTGCACATTTGTTTCTTGGATAGGCCTTAGCGTAGATCAGGGTAGTTTTTGATGTTAAATGTGTATGAAATTACAAAAACACCCTTAATGTTAAAAATAAAAATTAAAAACTAAAGGAAAAAAATGAAATTAAGTGGACCCACCTAAATTATAAAAACAAATTAATCAAACAACTTCCTTCTATGCCCCACCCTTACCTCTTCTTCATCCCAACACCACATTCAACCACCATATCACCACTCACCTCCACCACAACCGTCACATATAACTTCGTTAAATTCAACCCCTCTTCAAATATTTCCCAATCATCCCCACCACCACCATGTTAACCACCTAAACGCACAGACCTGAAAATTGCACCACCCACAGATCTGAAAACTGATTCATTCATCAACACACTTGCGGTGAAGGTCGGAAAAAAGCGATGGTGTGGCGGTGTGTGATGACGGTCGGAAACAAAACACCCCCACCTTTCACCGTCGGTCAACCTCTTTCTCCAATTACATATCTATGATCAACTACAACATCTTAATCACACTCTCATCCATGTTGTCAGTACTCAACCTTAAAACGACGTCATTTCCTATTATATTATTATTATTATTATTATTATTATTATTATTATTATTATTTCACTGTTGTTCCTCTCTATATTATTATGGTGGGGGTGAGGTGGTGGCGGTGGGGTGCATTTTTCCGGTGACCCGGAGGAGGGGGTGGAGGTGCTATGGTGCTGGTGGAATGGTGATTGTACGCACGGTAGGAAAAATGTGGGCCTCATTTTTTAATATTATAATTGATTTATTATTTTAATTACTTTTATTGATAGTAAGGGTAATTTCATCATTTTACGCCTACTTAACACCAAAAGTATCCCCCATCCACGCTAGGGACTATCCGAGAAACAAGTGTGCAAAAGCTTGGGACTATAGTTGTAATGTTAGAAATGTGGAAACTATATGTGAAATTTCACCAAACCAGAGGGACTATCCGGACATTTTTCTCATTTTGTTTTAACTTGAACTCTTTTTTCTCTCATTAAATCATAAAAACATTACGTACTAGTATCTTATATGGTTTTTACAGTTCTCTACTTACAAGTTATGTATTGAGCGTGCCCTAACTCCCCAAGTAAGATGAAGAAAAACGTACGATAAGTAATTAAAGAAATTTTTCTTTCAAAATTTTCGAACATTAATAACTTCTTCTTTCCTTTTTATTTAGTCTCTCACTATTCCTATAGCTTCATAATCTTATTTTCACACCTCTACTTTTATGCAACCCGTATAGAGTTATACGGATCGTATAAGAGAATGTTGCCAAAAAAATGTCAGATAGTGGTTTTTTTATCTCCATCTATACGAGTTGTATAACATTATACGACTCGATAGAATGTTATACGATCCATATAATGTTATAACATTTAAACCTAATATAATGTTATACGACCCTGTATAATGTTATACAATTCGTATAGAATGTTATATGACCCAATATTTTCTCTATCTATTCAAGCCGTATAATATTTGTCATGTGAGAATATTCTATACGAGCTGAATAATCCTATACAATTAATACGAAGGATGTGAAAATAAGATTTTAAAGAGTGGGTTACCCTTTTTTAATTACATTGAACATTCTTTGCCGTGTGGACCCGTAAAAGGTAAGGACTTGTTGACAACGGTTTCGTATATTGTGGGCCACTTGGAAGAATATAATGGTAATGTGATGATCATAATCTGTATCTTGGTCATCGTATAATTAAAAAAAAAAACATATACAATATTTCTCATATAACGTGTTAGTTATATTATCACTTTATTGCATTTTAATAATATTATAACTAACGTAAATGGTTACTTTGAATGAAAATAATTCAAACAAGCTTTTGATTAGTAAATCATCTCACATGATAATAATGATTTAGCTTGATAACGTTTAATAATTAATATATTGACTTCTGCATTCTGCTTTCTATAAAAATATACTTCAACAAATAAAAGCTAAATGTTTTTCGGGACTCAAGTAAAATTAGTTCCAGCTAGATTTACTGTTCATTTAAAAATTGGTATAAAATTTTCATGAATAAATAAAATACAAACAACAAAAAATATAATGATTATAATCCGTCTCACCGCATTAATCTTGTGTTATAGAAAATACGTAGCAAACACATTCACTCTACCCACATGGCCACATTCATATATGATTAAATCGGTAAAAAAGATTCATCAACTCAATAGCAATGTTTTTCTATCATGTACATCAACTCAATATCAATGTTTTCTGAACATGTACAATTCAAAAAAACACCATTATAACTGATAATCTTCTTTTTTTTTTAACCAGTGAACGTGGGTTTTAAAAAGTTAAAACCCTTGCTTATCGATCTACACTTAATAAAACTAAGTAATTGATTGTGTCACGTGAGCTCATGATTCTTTTTAGGGTTGTTTTAACTTTTTTGGAGGCCCAAGGCGAAATGAAATTTTGGGATCCTTTTTTTTATTATTATTTTAAACGATACTCCTTTATCCGTGTTTGGAACCAAGCAAAAATATAACACAACTATAACACAGAGTGGTTTGTTGTATAAGAAATCAAACAAATCTAAAAAAAATAATTTTGCACGAATATTAATAGTTAGCATAAGAATTTTCTTTTAACAACTTGAAAAAGGCATTCGACTCTGGTTGTGGAGGTCTTTAGGAAGAGGTTGTCTATCTGGAAAGCTAACACGGTATCATATGGCGGGAAAATAACATTGATCAAGGCAGTGATCAACTCCTTACCGACTTACTACTTTTCAATTTATCGAGCGCCGTCGTCGGTTATTGATCAGTTGGAGAGGATAAGGAGAGAGTTTTTATGGGGTATCGAGGCGGATCAATCAATTAATTGGGTTGCATGGCAGAAAGAGATGGCTCCAAAAGAGAGAGGCGAATTGGGTATCGGTTTGCTACGGGATACAAACTTAGCTATGTTGGCTAAGTGGTGGTGGAGATTCAAATTGGATAGCGACTGCCTTTGGTGGAAAGTAATTTGGAGCATACATCATAATTCTAGGGTGTGGAACTTCAAATTGGATAGCGACTGCCTTTGGTGGAAAGTAATTTGGAGCATACATCATAATTCTAGGGTGTAGAACTTCATTCCTAGGAAGTTGTCAGTGGCGGGGGCATGGAAACAAATTCTTAAGGTGGCTGAAGATATAGAAAGATTTGGGGTTGCTCTTGAAGCCCAGTTCAGATGCATACCAGGGAGTGGAAAATAGGTTTCCTTATGGAGATACAGATGGCTGGGGAATACTCCCTTGTGTCTCAGGTTCCCGCGTCTCTTTGATTTGGAACGGGTCAAGTGTGTCACCTTAGCTGAGCGGTTGAAGATTATAGATGGGGCTCCGGGTATTCGGTTTGAATGGGTCAGGCAGCCAGCTTCCATTGAAGATCTGGATCAGCTTGAGAGGTTAACAGCGGAGCTAATGTTGGTGGTTAGAAGCGAAGGGGAGGACAAGTGGGGGTGGAGTCTGGAGTCAGATGGCAGGTTCACAGTTACCAGTTTGAAAATGTTGCTGGAAGACAGCCACCAATTGCATGCCGAGTAGGTTTTTCGCTGGAACAATTGGGTCTCGTCCAAAGTTAATTTTCTGCTGTGGAGAGTGTCTTTGGGGCGGGTCCAGGTCTTGCTGGAACTCGCTAAAAGAAACGTGCAGGTCGGGTCTCTTGAGTGCAAGTTTTGCAGGGAGGCAGACGAGTCGTTAGACCATCTTTTTGTGGCTTGTAGAGTGGCTCAAGGGGTTTGGGAGTTTGTCGCAGTGTAGTGCAGGATCCCTAATCCTTTTCTGTTTAGGGTAAAGGATGTCCTGGACATTGGGATGCATATGAGAGGCTCTACAAAATGGAAAAAAACTGGTTAATGCCATTGTTCAAATTGGTGTATGGTGTATATGGAAATGGCGAAACGATTTAATTTTTAACCAGAAGGTGAGGGACGTAGAAGACATTAAGGAGGAGATAAAACATCTCGGATACCTCTGGATCAAACATTGAGCAAAAGCCCAAAATTTGGAGTGGGCGCAATGGTGTAATTTTGAAATATATGGTCTGAACTTGTAGCCTTCTGTCTTGTTTGTTGCTGTAATGGTTTTGTGGTGATGAGCCAACCAGTTGGTTGGTTCTATATGAAATAATATATTTGTTGACCTTTCAAAAAAAAAAAAAAAAAAAATTGGAGAGCCCTACTTTTTGGAGGCCCTAGAACCAAGTCTGGGTTACTTGTATTGTAGGTAGATAAACTTGGTATAATTGTATATATTGATTGTGATTAGAATGAGATTAGATATAAGATATATATCGATAATTGTATATTCATTGTGATTAAAATGAGATTACATGTAGGATATATATATATATATATATATATATATATATATATATATATATATATATATATATATATATATATATATACTAGGGTTACAATGATTAGGGCCGGCTATAATTAGCTTAGGGCCGGCCTATACTAAGACATATATCAACTAAAATAAGTTCGGCCCTAATTCCTTTTACTCTTCTCTTATTTCACCCATTTATATTCATTATTATTTTAATTACTTTAATAACTTATACATGATTACAATTATATTTTATTTCAAAATATCAGTTTGTAATTACTAATTCTTTATTACTAACTATTTAAAATTTTCTTTATTAGATCAATTAATATACGAATTTCTAACCTAATTTTTAATACAAATATACCTACCATGAACAAACCAATAAGGCTGGACGGTATGGGGACCGTCCCGCCCTGTTGTCGTGCCCCCTCTCCATTTCCCCCACTTTGTCGTCGTGCCTCCATCGTCGAGATCGTCAGGGGTGCGACGATTTGGACGGACCTCCCCCTCTCTCACACACCTATACATACAACATATACATATATATTTTAGGCCCATCCTCTATTTCCTTACCTTCATTCTCTTTTCCTCATCCTCACACCCGATTTACGTAACGCTTACGTGACGGATCATCCTACAAGGATGGTGGGCCTCTACCATACCGGCTAACAGTTGGTGATCACAAGTTCCCTAAAATGTTTTTTAATGCAATACCATATAAAATAAATTGTGCAGATAAGGACAAATTCAACTTTCCAAGATATAATATTATTCAACACGTAATGACAAATTAAGAGTAAGAAAAATCAGGTTTATTAGAATAATTGTAGCAGAGCAAAGAAACCAAAGCACATTCTAGTAGATTTTGTTCTGACGTGTGGGTCCAGCCCAGACCCGACTAGTCGGACCCAAATCACCCATAAATTAGCCATCATCAAACATAAGTGTCAAACCCTCACCAAACACACAGAAGCAGCCATCAACGAAAACTACATTTTACATCTGCATTTAATAATGAAGTAATAAACTCTCCTATTTTCACAAACAATTAAGGGTTCTCAAATCCTCCAATTTATGCAATGCTTGTAACCATTTTGGATAATGTAACGATTCTTGTAAACTCTATTTTACATATCAAAGGAGGTAAATTAGTATACAGGGTGGGTTTACACGTGAGTTTTTTCACCGTAAAAAAAAAGGTAAATCAGCATAGGTAGAAAAAATAGATTTGCTAAACGCACTTGCTATTAGCTCTAACTGATTTTAATTATTTTTCTTAAAAAGCCTATACTACGCGTATAAAATATAGCATACGAACGTCGCACTTCTATATGACTATAAGTTGTAACATACAAGCGTCGCCTTTTAATACAGTTGTCCTTCTAAACGGCCTGTATAACACAAGGGATTACATTGACTCAAAGGAACAGGAATGCGTTTAGCACAACCCGTAAAAAAAAAGTAAATTCAACTATCATAACAATTTGATTATTGTTAAGAAGAATGCAATAATTGGAGTCAATTAAGGGAAATTCTTTGGTACTTGGTCTCTGTGGAAGAAACAGAGTCCTCAGCAGAAAATCCTCTTTTCTTGTTAACCTCAAAACCATTGTAGGTACAGTAAAGCGGTTGAGTCGCGATCGCCAATGGCGGGGATGGAATCCGGTAGGCATCGAGCTGAGGAGGCGGGTGGCGCCAATGCGGCAGCGGTCCAGCCAGGAGGAGGTTCTGTAACAACGGCCCTGCTTTCATCACAGCTTCTAAAAACTTCCCCTGTTCAGGCAACCCTTTGGGGGGCAAAACCAATTGAATTGCGGTTTCAACTGGTGGCGAAGAGACGATGCTTTCTTCGCAATCGGATGAAGAAAACCCGCAATTTACGATGGGTTCATCTTCAACGCTTGAGAGACCAGACTGTGGCAGAGCTGTGGTAATATTATTATTATTATGTTGTTGGAGAAGCAATTTGTCAAGGATGAGGTTTTGGCATTCGTTTCGCGCTTCGTTCCTTTCGTTAATCGCTTCGTTGAGAAGATGTTTAAGTTGGTTTAACTGATCATCTCTTGCTTTGATCTCTTCTTGGACTCTTACCCTTGTTGCTTCAAGCTCTATTGTAGTTAACCAAAGTGACTCTGTCAGTTCTTCTATACTCTGTTTCAATTCAAGATCCAAATTATAATAATTGCAAGTTATGGAAATTAAGATTTTTTTTTTTAATGAAAAGTTGAGGAAATGAAAAGGGGTAAAGTTGTGTGACCTTTTCTCTGGACAAATATGGCCAATCAAGAATGCAGTTGGGGTGATGATGATCATCCATGAGCCTGTAATGAAAAATGTGTGAAGATTGAAGATTGAAGAACAGGGGAACATGAACATGTGTTTTCAACTGTTAAGTGTTGAGTGAAGGCGTGGTTGTAGTGGCTTTATAAAGACTGATTTTTTGGCACTATGATAATTTACTCGGTCTAAGAACGAATGCGATGTTTTATCAACTAATCATTTTATAAACATTTAATAATATTGTTAACTAGTATGAGTATCTCGTGTTGCGGTAACGGTTTAAAATCGTGAAAGAAAAAACTAATGTGACTCAAAATTTTATAAAATCCGTATCTTTAATATTATAAAAAAATATGTTCAAAATTAACTATAATAATAATTTACCCACCGTGCGTTGCGACGGTAATCAACCTGCGTTTTTCTAGATAGTGCGTATTTCGACGAGACCATGAAATTGTTGTGTGCAGAATAATCCATATTTAAATATTAAGCATTAAACATTACTAATTACCGCTATTGATTAGCTAGCTGTAAACAAAATATACAAACACTCTAATCTATTCTTCAACATTTCATGTTGAGAAGTTTGTTTCGTTTTTAAGGTTCGAAACGTTCATAAAGTGCATCGATTGCCACCCTTAATTCAGCTTGTGTCTCACAAATATTTGCATATTTCATTGTTATTTATTAAATTCTTGAGCGAGACGTAGGATGGATTTAGTAAGCTCAACCATCAGTTTTTGTAGGTGTTGACGATCAAAATTTTCATTTGAAGTTGTCGTTATAAGAAAAACAAGAGTAAAGTGCAATTTGTTTCTCTGTGGTTTGGTGGTGGGAGCAGGCTGACACCCTCGAACTTTTTTTGGCACTTTGCGCCCTTATACTTGCAAAATATAGCACTATGCAACCTACTGTCAAATAGACATTAGGTTGACCATTTGACTTTGGGTTAAAAGACTAAACTACCATTTTTTTCCTGTAGTATGTGTCCTTGTGGTTTCATTATTATTACAACCACCACTATCCACCATCATCATCACCACCACCACCATCACCACCACCCACCACCATGGTTGTAAAAATCACGACTAGTCACTGATTAGTCGCCGATTAATCACTAATCAGAGGTTCACCGATTAATGGCCGATTAATAGCTAGCCAGTCAATGGCGGTCCTATTCTGGCCAAATTTTGGCTAATTGCCGGCCAAATATTGACCAAACCATATAAATTTCTTCCAATTACTTACAAAAATGGGTTAGTGAGGGGTTAAAACATGTATACTATAAAAAACTACATATAAAAATGTGTGTGTATATATGTAACTAAAAATTACATATAAAAGTCTCAATCCGATTAATTCTGATTAATCCCGATTAATCGCTAGTCGGTACCCCACCGCCCGACTAACGCCTAGCGATTCTTACAACACTGCCCACCACTACCATCATCCGCACCACCACCACCATCATCATCACCAACAATACTCCCACCACCCTTTTTTGGCTTTACTTTGATTAGGTAACCAATCAAAATACCCAACAAATGCCCTCACTTCATAAGGGGAGCACCAATTAAAATTACCATTACCAAAACATCTAACCAAAATATCATCTTTTCTTGTGGACTCTTTTCAAACTTCTTTTGGTGCATTAATAGCATCACAAATGGTTTTGGACCACCACGATTCCTATTGACCCATCTGTCGTTGATCGAAACCCTAGACCACCACCACTTCTACTAGGGTTTGAATCTGCCATTGCCGCCGCTTCATCCGCCGGAAATCAAAACACGACACTCGCGATCAGTGGTCATACCTTACCGCTGCCGCTGTCAGAGACATGGCAGCGGCTAGACTTTGCGAAATGAGAAACACCACCATCAATCTAGCCATGGAACTTGCTTGTGTTTGTCTTATCGCTATCGCTCTGTTGCGCTCTCCCCTCTCTCTTTCTCTCTTTGTTTGTGTGTGTCAATGGGAAGCTAGTGCCACATGATTGAACGGAGGACAAGTGTATAGAAATAAATGTTTGATGGTTGAAAGTAAAAGGAAAGACTAAACCAAGCACATAGCACAAAGTATAACATTATATGCATAAGAAACTTTATAAGGCCATCCGTAGTCATAAATCCCTTTTGTGGGCGTTATGCGACACGTGTTGTGCCACGTCACACAGAGGCTTTATGGGGCGTTATTTCACTTGAGCACGTAGTCATAAAGCCCCTACCTCATCATTACTCAATTAATTAATTTTCAAATTTTTTAATTAATTTCTAACTTTTTTAAATTAAAAACCATTACATTAAATAAAAAAACATTAAGTTTTTTAAAGTTATTTTACAAGTATTAAAACTGCCATATTTTTAAACTTATAAATAAGAGAAAAACAAGTTTTAAAAACCAATTTTAGATATTTGAGAAAATGCAGGGACCAAATGTGTATTAAGCAAAAACTTTCAAAATCAAATGCCTTCAGCCTCCTGTCTTCTTCTCCAATTTTTCGGCGAGTTTGTGGCCGATTTTCCGGCCGACTCCTATGTCTTCTTCTCTGTCTTCTTCTCTCCATGTCTTCTTCTCCGATTTGCAGGGACCAAGTTTGTATAAAACCAAAAATATTCAAGAACCATCACGCGGGGATATGGATGGCGCTGCCATCTGATTTTGGCCCGATACCGCCCCCGTCCCGGTGTATCCGGCGCCATGCGGCGCTATCTTTGATTTTTTTGGGACATATAGCGCCCCACTACAGCAGGTCTAAGCATAATGTACAACATTAAGATATGCATACAAATGTTACAAATTTATAATATCTATACTATATTATAGGGTTAGGATCAAATACAAAGGATAAAATAATAAGAAGGGTAAGAAGGATTCTAGTTCATTGTTCTTAGATTTGGAGGGTTGAGATTAGTTGTAGGGAAAAGAAGATAATAGAAGGGTATAAAGAGAATCCTATATTTATGGATTTTCTCTCTCCACATGCAAGGCACATGCCAATTCCCCCATCGATTTAAAACGTCCATAACTTTTTCATACGACATTTTAAAAAAAAAATTCACCATAATAACGAGCGTTTTTTTATCTTTAATATGAGTACCATATTATCATATAAAAATAAAATAAAAAAATCATTTTTACTGGGTTTTTTTGCATTGTGTTAAAGTTTTCAGGTCATTGTGTCTTTTAACTAGGTTTTGGTCAGTAGAGTTTCTATACATTGTGTTATTATCAAAACCTATATCACAATGTTAATTTGGGTTCTATCCATTGCGTTTTTATAAGAACCTATAACAAAATATATGACACAATGAAGATGGTGTTATATCTGGGTTTTCTATAAATTGTGTTATTAGTTCAGGTCATTGTGTTTAATATGTTTTTTATTGTGTTTTAATATGTTGTCCATTGTGTTTTAATAATTTGTTCAATTTTTTATTATCTTTGTTCATTGTGTTTTAGTTTGTTGTGTATTGTGTTTTTAGTTTGTTTTCCATTGTGTCTTCATCTGCTCTCCATTGTGTCTTTTATCTGTTGTCATTAATTGTGTCTTTTATCTGTTGTCATCAATTGTGTTTTTATTTAGTCTGATACTTATTGTGTTATATGTTATCACCATCGTGTTATACGTTATGGTTATTATGTTTTAGTATGTTGTCCATTGTGTCTTTATCTGTTGTCATTGATTGTGTTTTTGATCTACTTTACGTTGTGTTTTACATCATGTCCATTGTGTTATTATCAAAACCTATAACACAATGTTAATTTGGGTTCTATCCATTGCGTTTTTATAAGAACCTATAACACAATATATGACACAATGAAGATAATGTTATATTTGAGTTTTCTATAAATTGTGTTACTAGTTCAGGTCATTGTGTTTAATATGTTATTCATTGTGTTTTAATATGTTGTCCATTGTGTTTTAATAATTTGTTCAATTTTTTTATTATCTTTGTTCATTGTGTTTTAGTTTGTTGTGTATTGTGTTTTTAGTTTCTTTTCCATCGTGTCTTCATCTGCTATCCATTGTGTCTTTTATCTGCTGTCATTAATTGTGTCTTTTATCTGTTGTCATCAATTGTGTTTTTATTTAGTCTGATACTTATTGTGTTATATGTTATCGCCATTGTGTTATACGTTATGGTCATTGTGTTTTAGTATGTTGTCCATTGTGTCTTTATCTGTTGTCATTGATTGTGTTTTTTATCTACTTTACATTGTGTAATATGCAACTGGGTATTTGAATTTTTTTTTGAAAAATATAACAATATGGTACTCATATTAAAGATAAAAAAACGCTCGATTTTATGGTATAATTTATTTTAAAAACAAATGATGTATAAAAAAGTTACGGACGTTTAAAAATTGGGGGGGGGGATAACATGTGACTTGCATGTGCATATTCTCTTTTCTCTTGTAGACAAAATTACCCTTTTCATTTAATTCATCCTATGACACTTGTCATTATCTGGTGGCTTCTTACCCTTCTTATTTTTAAATTATTTGTATTATAACTCAACCCCTATATTATAATACCTCTTACAAAGACATCTTAAAATTTAAGTAGTTAAGTAAACTTCCTGAAAGTATACATAATGGATATGCTAACCAATTTTTGAGAGTAAATGTGTCTTTTAAATAATATTTACACCTTTACCCTCTCAATTTTACTCAATTTTTGTTTATCTATACTATGTTGTAAATGTAATACATCTTCCAAAGACACCTTCAAATTTAAGTAGTACAGTTAAACTTGCTCAATACAAGACATAATGACATTTGAACCCTTTTAGAGGGTAAATATGTCTTTTAATTAATACTTACACCACCCACTTAAATTTAGTGAACTTCTTTTTATTTAAATAATAATTACATTTTTGTCCCCTTATTTAAACCAACTATCTCATGATTTTTAAACACTTATAACTTTTTCATACTTAATATTTTCTTTAATTACACCGTAAAAAACAAGCATTTTATTCTCTTTAATTAGAGTATAGTTTTTTTATACTTTGTTAAATAAAAAATTGATAGGTAACGTGATTAAGGGTGTCTAAGAGAGAGTAATAACTGAGACGAAACGATTCGAAATCAACCGAACTAACCGAAAATCAGTTATCGATTATTTTACCCTCGGTTAATCGAATTAACCGAAACGAACCATTCATTTTTCATACATTTCTAGCTTTTATATCCTCGGTTAATCGAAATTAACCGAAACAGACCATTGTTTTTAGAAATATTTGGTTCAATATTTTTTCTTCACACTTCCACTCTATTTTCAAAAAGAAATCAAGAGTTGAAAAAAATTGACTGGTAGTTACAAAACTCTTTAAGGCATGTGGTGTGGAGCTCGGGGAGGGGACCGTCTAGGGCTGCTCATAAACCTCACGACTCGTAGCTCGGTTCGTAGCTCACTCGAAAGAAGCTCGAGAAAAACTAGCTAAAAAACTCAATTTGAGATGACGTGAACCAAGCTGGCTCATTTTGTAACCAAGCTCGGCTCGGCCCATGGCTTGGCTCGTTCTTGGACTCGTTTAACTCCGACGTAAAGCTCAACCCAAGTTTAACCACCTGAATTAATTTCGAGCTTGAGCTCGACCCCACCCTGGCTCGACTCGGCTTGTTTACAGCCCTAGGACCGTCCAGCCCCAGATAGGAAACCCTCCTTCCTCCCTGATTTTCGGGTGTTTTTTTCACCAGGTAAAAGGGACCTCACACCAAACAACGGAAAAAGTGGGAAAGTGTAATTTTTAAATATAAACGTAATATTAGCATTGTAAAAAAATAAGAAAAATATTTTAAAACCCTTTAAATACAAACCCCATTTCTACCATTTTACCATACAAAAATCTCTAATTTCTCACCTAAACCTACTTATTTATCTCTATAAAAATTTAACTCGAAGGCAAGAAGACAATGGACCAAGAAGAAGACATTGCTTTAGCTACATCTTGGGTCTCAACCTATAAAGAAATGCCTCCTGATACAATGGCTTTGTTTTGGAACATGGTTTTCAACAGTTTCGTATTCATATGGGTGAGACCAACCATAACGAGAATCAACTTTATTCACGTTTTAGGGATATCCGTCATAAATATGCAAGATTTGATTCGCTCTTTAACAATGTAGAAAATGTCGATGGTGAGCGAACGGAAGATGACGTGATTCAAGTGGCCCTTGTCGATTACAAACATTCTACGGCCATGACTTTAAACACATAAGGATGTTTGTTTAATTATGTATTTTCCATTTATTTATGATTAATTATGTGTTTGTTTAATTATGTATTTTTCGTTTATTTATGTTTAATTTTTATTTAATGTTTATTGTTTAATATGAATTGTATAATGTTCATTTTAAAGTTTTTGTTTTATTTTAACTATAGCTTTTATTTTAATTTTAATTTAAATTAAATTAAAAAAATTATATTTTGGGGAAATCTGGGAAGACACCGCGCAATTTAGGGAAATCTAGGGAAAGTTGGAAAATGTTGATATGGCGTTGACGTGACGTGTCACACAGTGAAACATGAGGAAATTGGGATGACACCCTATGCCCTTAGTGTATTATGTACATGATATGAGTATCATAACTATGCCAAAGGTAAAGATTAAGAATATAACTTACAAGTGCATGGCCTAAATTAAATCAGCAGTTATTGTTAGGAAAAAGTGTCAAACGTCATTGCATAAGTATCATCAAGTGGATGAATACCTAAAAAAAAGAAAGAAAAACTCTTGAAAAAGAGGTTTCCTTTTATTTTCTTCAATTTCAACTCTTGAGTCACGTTGTTTGGAAAAGAAGTGTCAACCATGTATCTTTGTGTTTTCTTACTTTAATGGCCAGCCTCTAAAACTAGTCTTAAGTGTTATTATTATTTTTTTAATCTAGAAGGAACTAAATGTCTTTATATCTTCATACTTTGTCTTGATGTATCAAGCAAACTCTATTAACTTGAATTCAACGACAACCTACAACAACAAATTAAATTTTCTATCTTCATGACGAGGATGACGATTTTGCCTACACCATTGTGTGTCTTGCCATTATCAGCAAAACGCCACCAACTCTATTGTGGTAACCGCCACCACACACCACCTAAAGGTAGCTAGATATTCACTTTTGTTCATGCTTTGTGTGTTACCGTTTATTTGGATACATCAATGGCACTTACAAGTGTCTAAGTCGTCTTATATCACATGCCGCAGACGTCGGCCTCCACAATCAACCCAAATTTCTTACTTGGAAAGAGATCGGTGGTGGTGGCATCATTACCACAACTACTATTATTGTTTTCATTATTTTCCGTTTCTCCACATTTAGACAATGAACGCATTAAAAAATTGAAAACCCCTACTAACTTCTACAGGTAAATGGAATGATCAATTCGTCATCCATTAAAATAATAATGTACAAGACTATTATAATACCCTAGGCAAATCTTACATCAGCTGTGGACATAAGAAATGTTGGGTTCATAAGACATGTCCACCTCAAATAACATCAACACGTTTTGGATGCATTGATTGTGGAGATGATGAAAAATTCACAGTTAAGCGTGTCAGATGAGAGTATTACAAGGATGTATGACCTTCTGGTAAGCCTCAACGGGGCAATCCAAAAACAAACCTGTGAGCTCTTATTGGGCAAAGCAGACAATATTAATGGTATGGGATGTCAAATTATACAACTACCATCAATATAAAACATGTGATAATATCTTTTGGGCATGTTAGAATTTTATCTTTTGGTTACATGGGGCACATATATATATATATATATATATGGAGAGGGAGAGAGAGACGGAGAGATGAGGGATAGAAAGAACACTCATATTAGTTAAGAAAACTAAGAAACCCAAATAAAATGGATCTCATTTTCTCACGTGTTACACCTTTTTGCAGACTGTGTTACGTGTAACAACCAGAGGCTGCCACGTGTTACGTGTAACAACTTTTGCAGACTTTCAACTTTTTCTAAAAAAATAAAAGTTGTTACGTAACACGTGGCAGCCTCTGGTTGTTACACGTAACACGTCTGCAAAAAGGTGTAACACGTGGCAAAAGAAAGTCTATTCATTTGCATTTCTTAGTTTTCTTAGCTAATAGGTTTTCTTCCTATAATTGCCCCATATATATATATATATATATATATATATATATATATATATATATATATATATATATATATATATATATATATATATATATATATATATAGGAGAAGGATCCGTTAGGAACCACCCTTTATTGCGAGAACCGCAAGAACCAGTGTGAACACAAACAGTAATTCCTAAAAAATCCAATTTTTTTTTACTATTTTTTTTTTGGAAAAATCGCTATATTTTGTTAATAAAAAAAATAAAAAAAAAATTTCGAGTAACAGTTATCCATGCACATGTGCATATGTATCATTTCTTTGTCAAATTCCGTAATTCATTACAAATATTAGTCAATTGCACTTTCATTTATACTACCACGTGTAATACACTACTTTTTACGTTAACAATATTAGAAATGCACATGTGCATCTATATGTATCATCATGAAATAAGGTGTTTTGGTACACTATTTTGAATACACTTTCTCTTTCATCTATCATTCCATCCATAATACACAAACATGCACATGTGCATATGTATCATTTCTTTGACAAATTTCGTAACTCATTACAAATATTAGACAATTACACTTTCATTTACACTACCATATGTAATACACTACTTTATACATTACCAATATTAGAAATGCACATGTGCATCTATATGTATCAACATGAAATAAGGTGTTTTGGTACACTACTTTGAATACACTTTCCCTTTCATATATCATACCATCCATAATACACTACCATTACCTCCTACCATCCATAATACAATATCATTACCTCCTACCATCCATAATACAATACCATTACCAATATTTTGACTTTATTACATGTATATCAACACCATTTATACCATCCAATCATCATATTACATCATAAAGTAACAACTATAGCCAAACCATCAACCACTAGATATAACTAACCAAAAAACATGTATATGGGTCTACTTCTCCATTCAAAATCACAAACTTTTTGTACCAAAACATGTTATATCATGGTTATACCTAATGATGCACATGCGCATTTTGAATATTGGTAATGTAAAAAGTAGTGTATTACAGATGGTATTGTAAATTAAAGTGCAATTGCCTATTACTGATAACGTATTACAGAATTTGTGGAAGTAAAGATACATATGCACATGTCCATGGACAACTGTTACTCGAAAAAAAAAAGTTTTTTTTTGTAACTAAATATAGCGATATTTGTTAAAAAAATATTAAAAAAAAAATTTTGAGTGTTTTTTTGATTTTTTTAGATTTTATTTTGTGTTCACATTGGTTTCCGCGGTTCTCGCAATAAGGGTGGTTCTCAAATGAACCTTATATATATATATATATATATATATATATATATATATATATGGTCAGGATTTAGGGAAAACGGTGAAAAGTGTGAGAACACTTATGGATCGTCTGATCAAAACAATCTATGGACTAGATTGACGCGGTGGCGTTTTCGTAAATAACAACAATTTTATTAAGTGGACGCGGCTCATTAAGGGTAAAAAGGTCTTTTAATGCTCAAATTCAAAACGCCAACAAACATGAGAACACGCCATTCAAAACAAATAAAACGTCATTAACACAAAATGCGAAGCTTAGTGATAGAACGCGTTGTAGATTACAGGTAGATGAAACAACAAAGTTACTGAAATTCAATTATTAACATTTATTAGAAGAAATTCCCTCCCAAATTACGCGCCAAAAGCATCATTATATAAACGACGTTAACATCGATTCCATAATCACTTCCATCCATCATTCTAAAAACATCTTTTATCAAAACGCCAAGTGTAACAACCCGTGTTTTCGAAAGTCAAGGTCAAAGTCAACGACCGATCGCGCGACTTGTCTGATAGTGAATTTCTTTTATGTGTTTACTTTAGTTGTATTATGTGGAGTAAGTGTCAATAATCATAGTAATCGACGTATGTTATTCGCTATTTACGACTGTGAACTATAGGAAGTAACAATGCGATAAAGTTAACTAAAACGATACTCGAACTGTGCTAATTTAATCGACATCGAATAGTAATCGCACTCGCAACTCGAAATACGCATTTTGGTTGTTGTTATACGTGTGTGTGTGCCTTATGTGTTACTTGTGCATGTTTACTTATGTTATGTGTGGTAATCAATCGAAACGCAATCGAAACTCAATCGCAATCGAATTCAATCGCAATCGAAACGATATGGTAAATGGTAGAGAAGAGATAGTGCGAGATATGAGTAGTTGGGATTAAAAGTAATTTGAATAGGAAACTCTACCGCATTCACATCGCAACGCGCCACACGAATCGAAACGGTAAAACTCGTCGCGTCAAGCACTTGAACAAGGTGCCAGCCGACCGAACAGCCACCCGGCCGGACTGCCACCCGAGCGAGGTGCCATCCGACCGAAGTGCCACTCGGCCGGGCTGCCACCCGGGCGAGATGCTATCCGACCGACCAGCCCTTTCCATTTTGGGAATCCTATAAATACCCCTTGTCACTCTCAAACTTTCTACTTTTGGAAACTGACGTCCGACCAGCTCGTGCTCCCCACCTTTTCTTCGATTTCTCTCAACTCCGGTAAGATCTCGTCCTAAATCTTGTACTTCCTTAATCTACACGCACTCCTACACCTTTCTAACTTTTGAATCTTAACTTTTAACCGTGAAATCATCAAGATTCAAGGTGTTCTAGGATGACGTCATCATGTGTTCTTGAAGAACTTCATGTTTTGACCTCAATCCATCAAGAACAACTTAGATCTAACTGATTTCCACATAAACAAACAAAGATCTTTCATAGATCTAAACATATTCACGGTGAAAGGGATTAAGAGAAGGTTTTCCAACTTTCTTACAACTCTTTTACACTCAATGCACGCAAAACCGATAGAATCGGAGCTCGTGCCGACTTACTACTCATTCATGTGGTTGGGATCCCGAACTGAGACTTACCTACTGGCCGCTGAAATCAATGACAAGCGGGTCAAGGCTGGTGTTTGGGATAAAACTTCGAAGAATCTGCACCAAGTCACCACCGCACCAACCGCTGAAACCGCCGCCGCTCAATCATCAAATTCCTCATGCCGCAAGAAGAAGAACAGCAACAACAGCTCCAGCAACAAGAACTGTGATGTCACCACCACTGCTGCTCCACTCCAAGCTGTACCGGCCCAGCAGCAGCACCATCACTGTAACATCCCGAAAATATGAATTCTTAAATTTGCAAATTTGATTGCAAATAAATTAGTAAAATAAACTAACTAGGAATGACACTAACCTAGTTAGATGATGACTTGTGTGTAGTTAAGGACCTAAAAATAAACTAAGAGAAACTAGGGGGACCAAAAGTGTTTAACTTGAAACTAGTTTTAATAAAAACACTTTATTAAAACACAAACACCCTCTTGTGAGAGTGCTGGAGATCTACCAAAGCAGGGGAGGGGCGACCATGCTTTTCAAAACCCTAAATTCCACAAAACACCTAAATTGAAGGTTCAAATCTGATCCAAAACGAAATCCGAGCTGAGATTAGTGATCCTCATTGCAAGAGGGTTATAAGGTATGTGAAATTTGATGAGAATTCTCTACTTGAAATTCTCATGAATTTAGGAAATCTGAAATTTGATGATGCATGTTTGTTATTTGGCTAAGATAGGGATGATATAGTATCTAGGAGCAAAACCTAGACAACAATATGTGAAATCATGCCTAAATTCTGAAAATTTCATGAACATATTGAAGGTGATTCATGGGTTTTGTGAGAAAATGATGAACACTAGGGTTTAGAAGGCTATTCTAGTGTAAATTGATTCATAGAAACTGATTTATGAAAATTTTATGTTTAATTCTATATGTGATAGCTCAATTAATGTTAATCGAAGCTAAGTGACAAGCCATGAACTAGAATATAAATGATATAAAATCCTGCCCTATAAGTGTTTGTAAAAAAGCCTCAAAGAAGGCTCGAAACTGAAATTTAAAGTTAAAAATGCGTATTGTGATGTTTGGGCGGATAATGTAATATATAATTGAAAAGGAGTTCTAAACATGCTATGGTTGAACTCTATAGGAAAAGATACCGGAGCGTCGAGCGGACAAGCCGGTGGTGACTTGCGATGGAATATTAGTAGATCCTTCAAAAATAGAGGCCGTGTCAAAATGGAGTCCTCCGAAGAATCCTTCGGAAATTAGAAGCTTCTTAGGGCTCGCGGGATACTACAGGAGATTCATTCAAGATTTCTCCAAGATTGCGTCGCCGCTAACCAAGTTAACCCGGAAGGAGGAGAAGTTCACTTGGGGTGTTGAACACGAAAGGGCGTTTCAAACTCTAAAAGAGAAATTAACTCAAGCTCCGGTATTAACGTTGCCGGACGGAGTCGAGGACTTGGTAGTTTATTCGGACGCCTCACTTTTGGGGCTTGGATGTGTTTTGATGCAACGAGGCAAAGTTATAGCTTATGCCTCGAGACAATTGAAGATACATGAAAAGAAATATCCCACGCACGATCTCGAATTGGCTGCGGTGGTATTTGCGTTAAAAGTATGGAGGCACTATTTATATGGGGTAAAGTGCACCATATTCACCGATCACAAGAGCTTAAAATACTTCTTTGATCAGAAGGAGTTAAATATGCGCCAGAGACGATGGTTAGAAACGGTGAAGGATTTCGACTGCGAAATACACTACCACCCCGGAAAGGCAAATGTGGTGGCGGATGCTCTGAGCAGAAAAGCGGACTATGTCCCGATACGAGTAAGGTCGATGCAGCTTGTGGTGACCTCGGGTATACTTGAACGTATCCGGGAAGCGCAAGTAGAAGCAGTGAAGGAGGACAACTGGAAGAAGGAAAGAATAATTGGCCAGTTAAAAGATTTGTTGGATGGAAGGAACGGGTTGAAGACTCAATCCAGAAGGATATGGGTTCCAAATACTTGTGGGGTGAAAACGCTTCTACTAAATGAAGCTCATAAATCCCGATATTCTATCCATCCGGGTGCGACCAAGATGTACCATGATCTGAAACAAAATTATTGGTGGCCCGGAATGAAGAGGGATGTGGTGAAATATGTGGATAAGTGCTTGACTTGCTTACAAGTCAAGGCAGAACACCAGAAACCTTATGGGAAACTGCAACCTTTGGAGATCCCGGTTTGGAAATGGGAACATATCACTATGGACCTATTGACCAAACTACCTAAAACGATTCGGGGATTCGATGCTATATGGGTGATTGTAGATAGATTGACGAAGAGTGCACATTTTATTCCTATACGCAAAACATATACTTCGGAAAAGATGTCCGAGGTATATACAAACGAAATAGTGGCACGCCACGGAGTACCGGTATCCATTGTGTCGGATAGAGATACCCGGTTTACTTCAAATTTTTGGCGAGATTTTCAAGAACAAATGGGAACGAAACTCTTCATTAGCACCGCCTACCATCCTCAGACGGAAGGGCAGAGTGAAAGAACAATACAGACGCTAGAGGATATGTTACGGGCATGTATCATCGACTTCGGTGGAAGTTGGGATGTTTATCTACCTTTGGCCGAATTTTCGTATAACAATAGTTATCATTCGAGTATCGGCATGGCACCTTACGAGATGCTATATGGTAGAAAATGCAGAACCCCGGTGTGTTGGGGTGAAGTGGGTCCGCGTGAATTGGCACACAAAGATATAGTTCAGGCCGCTAATGAGAAAATTGAAGTGGTGCAAGCCCATTTGAAAGCAGCCCAAGATAGGCAAAAGTCTTATGCCGACAAAAGACGAAGACCGATCGAATTTCAGGTAGGCGACATGGTTATGTTAAAGGTTTCCCCATGGAAGGGTGTGATCAGATTCAGAAAAAGGGGGAAACTAAGCCCGAGGTTTATTGGGCCATTTAAAATCATCGAACGGGTTGGCAAGGTGGCTTATCGCTTCGAGCTACCGGAAGAGTTGAGTGGAACACATGGCACGTTTCACGTGTCGCAATTGCGGAAATGTCCAGCGCAGGAAACAGCTTATATCCATTATGACGATATCGAGGTGGATAATAGCCTGAATTACGTGGTAAGACCATTGGAGATTTTAGATCGAAAGGTCAAGCACTTGCGAAACAAACAAATCGATCAAGTCAAGATCAAGTGGGAGCTTAGGAAAGGTTCGGAGACTACGTGGGAGTCCGAAGAGGAGATGCGACGTCTCTACCCTACATTATTTGGTACGTACTTTGGTTTCGGGGACGAAACCCTTTTTAAGGGGGGTGGAATTGTAACATCCCGAAAATATGAATTCTTAAATTTGCAAATTTGATTGCAAATAAATTAGTAAAATAAACTAACTAGGAATGACACTAACCTAGTTAGATGATGACTTGTGTGTAGTTAAGGACCTAAAAATAAACTAAGAGAAACTAGGGGGACCAAAGGTGTTTAACTTGAAACTAGTTTTAATAAAAACACTTTATTAAAACACAAACACCCTCTTGTGAGAGTGCTGGAGATTGACCAAAGCAGGGGAGGGGCGACCAAGCTTTTCAAAACCCTAAATTCCACAAAACACCTAAATTGAAGGTTCAAATCTGATCCAAAACGAAATCCGAGCTGAGATTAGTGATCCTCATTGCAAGAGGGTTATAAGGTATGTGAAATTTGATGAGAATTCTCTACTTGAAATTCTCATGAATTTAGGAAATCTGAAATTTGATGATGCATGTTTGTTATTTGGCTAAGATAGGGATGATATAGTATCTAGGAGCAAAACCTAGACAACAATATGTGAAATCATGCCTAAATTCTGAAAATTTCATGAACACATTGAAGGTGATTCATGGGTTTTGTGAGAAAATGATGAACACTAGGGTTTAGAAGGCTATTCTAGTGTAAATTGATTCATAGAAACTGATTTATGAAAATTTTATATTTAATTCTTTATGTGATAGCTCAATTAATGTTAATCGAAGCTAAGTGACAAGCCATGAACTAGAATATAAATGATATAAAATCCTGCCCAATAAGTGTTTGTAAAAATGCCTCAAAGAAGGCTCGAAACTGAAATTTAAAGTTAAAAATGCGTATTGTGATGTTTGGGCGGATAATGTAATATATAATTGAAAAGGAGTTCTAAACATGCTATGGTTGAACTCTATAGGAAAAGATACCGGAGCGTCGAGCGGACAAGCCAGTGGTGACTTGCGTTTGAAAGGCGTACATTGAAGGTATGTAACTTGACCTGTTACATTAAGCGAATTGTTGTTAAATTATGTATAGTCGCATTGTAGGATAGACATTGTGTTAATTGTAGCGACCATGATCGTTACTTGAATTAATAGGCTTAGAGTGACAAGAAACCGTTTGGTAGTCATCATATTGGAGGATTCCACAAGGTGAGCCAACGGGTCGATTGGTAGTGTAAATTGTCGTATTAGTGCTTTAATAGTTAGCTATGGCGATAACAATCACGAGAGCATTAAGCCATGAGATTGGTAAAGAAATGCGGTGACGATAAGCCCCGGATGTTGGGTATAAGGTGCCATAGGCTCACTAGTTAAATGGTAGCTAATTGAGTAAAGTTAGAATGGGTCGAATAATGCATAAGTGACTTTTATTCGTTCGGCCCGTAAACCAAACTTTTGGTATTGAAATCAATGTAGTTACGTCGGTATTGAATTTACAGACGCATAGGAAAAAGAATCACCTAAAACGGACTCACGAGTCAAAAGTTATGGTCATTTTAAGTTCACTTGGGAACTCGAAAGAGACATGAAGGCGAAGTACCCGCAGTTGTTTGTTACGGCTTCGGCCTAATTTCGGGACGAAATACCCTCAACTAGGGGAGTTTGTAACATCCCGTGTTTTCGAAAGTCAAGGTCAAAGTCAACGACCGATCGCGCGACTTGTCTGATAGTGAATTTCTTTTATGTGTTTACTTTAGTTGTATTATGTGGAGTAAGTGTCAATAATCACAGTAATCGACGTATGTTATTCGCTATTTACGACTGTGAACTATAGGAAGTAACAATGCGATAAAGTTAACTAAAACGATACTCGAACTGTGCTAATATAATGGACATCGAATAGTAATCGCACTCGCAACTCAAAATACGCATTTTGGTTGTTGTTATACGTGTGTGTGTGCCTTATGTGTTACTTATGCATGTTTACTTATGTTATGTGTGGTAATCAATCGAAACGCAATCGAATTCAATCGCAATCGAAACGATATGGTAATTGGTAGAGAAGAGATAGTGCGAGATATGAGTAGTTGGGATTAAAAGTAATTTGAATAGGAAACTCTACCGCATTCACATCGCAACGCGCCACACGAATCGAAACGGTAAAACTCGTCGCGTCAAGCACTTGAACAAGGTGCCAGTCGACCGAACAGCCACCCGGCCGGACTGCCACCCGAGCGAGATGCCATCTGACCGAAGTGCCACTCGGCCGGGCTGCCACCCGGGCGAGATGCTATCCGACCGACCGGCCCTTTCCATTTTGGGAATCCTATAAATACCCCTTGTCACTCTCAAACTTTCTACTTTTGGAAACTGACGCCCGACCAGCTCGTGCTCCCCACCTTTTCTTCGATTTCTCTCAATTCTGGTAAGATCTCGTCCTAAATCTTGTACTTCCTTAATCTACACGCACTCCTACACCTTTCTAACTTTTGAATCTTAACTTTTAACCGTGAAATCATCAAGATTCAAGGTGTTCTAGGATGACGTCATCATGTGTTCTTGAAGAACTTCATGTTTTGACCTCAATCCATCAAGAACAACTTAGATCTAACTGATTTCCACATAAACAAACAAAGATCTTTCATAGATCTAAACATATTCATGGTGAAAGTGATTAAGAGAAGGTTTTCCAACTTTCTTACAACTCTTTTACACTCAATGCACGCAAAACCGATAGAATCGGAGCTTGTGCCGATTTACTACTCATTCATGTGGTTGGGATGGTTCAAGATCCGTATTCTATCAACGAGGTTAACGATTTCGGGTTTAACTTGGAACATCGCCTCGAACCGTCCACTGATCGGGTTTGGGTGATTCCTGTCCGGTCAGGAGCACCAAGTATGGACGAGGTTTCTGTTGCTTAACACGTTATCAAAATATCTCGATAAAACGACAAATCACCAAAACAACCAAGTGTAAGACGAACAGGTCGACCAGGACGGAGTGCCGTCCGATCGGACTGCTGTCCGAACGGACAGCCACTCGTACGACCGGCCACCCGTACGACTTGCACCTTGGTCCCACACTTAACTATTTTTGCCAACATTTGAAGTCTGAATGTTGAACGAATTGTTGTCCGATCGGACTACCATCCGATCGAACTACCAATCGAATCACGAGACATTTAAACTTCAACACTTAAACAATTTTCAACATGTTCATTATAAAACAAACTATTGTTTGTATTTGAGTGAATTTATATTGTAATTTGTTTTTAATTACTTTTACAAACCAAATTTAATTTCTAAACGCATTTATTTTTATGTAAAATAAAAAAAAATATATATTTTTTTAAAATCAGGTACTAATATCTGGTTTCAATACCCGGTTATACCCAAACCCAATTATATCCTACCCGGATACATAGAAAATTTGAAAAGCAAAATAAAATATCACAAATAAATAAAAGAATTGATCATAATAATAATTTATTAAAAGAAAATTCCAATTTGTTTTGGTGAGGATAGTGAGTGAAACCCAAGCGCCAAACGCGGGAGTAAAGATGACTTTGTCAACGTAAACTATGGATTTTGTAATTCTAAACAATTGCTTCCAATGACAATACGAAAAGAAATTATAAGCAATGTTTATATAAAAATAAAATAATGACCCGTAGTTGATAGGACAGTGGATCAAATACGTTACTTCATGTAGATGTAACTGAATTTATATCACCTCCATAAAATAGCTAACACATTTTTTTTTTACTAGCAACACTTACTTCTACTTTATTTCATTAATTATTCAAAAATATTCACTCTTGTCCAGTTTTGAATTTGGGACTTCCTCTCTAAAAGGTATATAAATCTATCAAGTAGGTTAGCCTGATATTGACCGCTAACACCTAATAAATTATTTATTGTAATGTTAGAAATTAAAGAAAAAAAAGTAATAAGAAGTATTAGAGAGAAGATTTTACTGAAAACCTTCTCAAGCACAGGAGAATGGGTTGACGTGATCTTTCATGATTGTGAACACTTGTTCAAATTCGATATCTAAAGTCCAATTAAACGGAATTATTGACATTAATACTAATATCACTATCCAATCCCACCTACAAATAAATATGTAAATGCTTGTATTTAAGTATTTGTAGTTTTTTTTTCAAAATTTCCCTATCTCCGGATAAAAAAAATAATATATACTAGTTTTAAATAGAGATTTATAATATTTTTTAAATTGCGATAAGTAAGATTGTTATGTAGCAGTTACCTCCTATCTTTCAAACTTTCACTATATGTAACAAACATTATGCAGTTTTTACGGTTCTCTACATGAAATTGGTTCCGCATCAACAAACTCATGCATGTATGTATATATATACACACACATTAATAGAGATGTTGATACCTGTGGAAATAAACGTGAAATATAAGACAGTTTTTAACCATTTCTTATTATCTTTCTTACTACATATGATTGTTTATACACTAATATAGGGCTTTTACAGTTTTTTTTACTGTAAATTTGTTTATTGTGAGAACAGCATGATACGAAAAAATTTAGCAAAATGCATGAAAAGCATGCACGTTCATTCATATTCATATATATTACAATGAAAAGCATGATACTACAATATCATATAGTATGTCTTGCCTAAAAGATGGAGTAAAATATATAATACAAATTATCATATATTCTAAACATAATTTAGTTTTCGCTTGATGTCATGCGTACATGGAGTTTGCTATTTGTTTGTGGTATTCCTTTATTCCCTTTTTGTGTTTACATTACTTTCATATTATGGATATGCAAAAAAGAAAACAAGAAAAAGAAAAAAGAACATTAGTTTTAGAATACAAAACCATGAAATTCAGAAAACAAGACCATAAAATCCCTAATCTTAAATATCTGAAAATTCATCAGGATTCTTAAATACAGATTCGGATATTAGTTTTAAAAAGCTCACACATTTCATATATCGAATATCCCAAAAATTTGTAGCACCCTTAATTATGGGAATGTAAAGTCCTAAATATGGGTTGCCCAGTTCTTCACAATTTTTAGAAAGAAAAACATGGTTTTGTGCAAAAGATTACCATCCGAGACATCACAAGTGTGTTATTTTTACTATTCGCTGAAGGCGTGAGTTTTCGAAGCTACACATCTTGTTTTCGTCCAAACAATCATAAAATGTTTTTACAATAATATCACGTATTGTTGGTAGTTATGCATGAGAACATGTTCTATGACCATTTGGATGTGTTTCAAGCAATAAACTTAAAATCTTGTCATGTTTTCAAATCTGGTTAGGGACAACTCCTATTTTTTGGGTTTCTATTAAGGAAGAAGCTATGGTTGGCGCATGATGGTTTGTTGGAAATTTAGTGAAAATGAGTTTTTCACTAAATATTTGGACATCAATAATATTTATATATGTGTTATATAAATAATTATTTATGTGTTTGTGTTCAAACTATGTCCAAATAGAGCTAAGATGAATGAGATATCGAAGCTTGAAGTTGTATGTTTGGAACAAACAAAGATGAGAAAAATGGATTGAGATTTGTCACCTTGTCCCACATAGGTGGAATGACAAAACTTAAAGTGGTATATAAGGAGGAGCACTCCTTGAAAGGCAAACACTAGTGGGGACCCAAAGGGTGCATCGCACCTACACACATGCGCGTGTGACGTGGGCTATAAGCCCAATGTGGTACGGTTTGAACTTCGTACGTCGCCTTTGTATTTTTGCCCATGAGCGCGTGGTCAGATACATGGCGGGTCCGCCTATGGCTCACCCTTGGGTGGCGTAGGCGGATGCCTTGGCATGGCGCATGTCGATGCGGCGTGAGCTCATTAGGCACATGGCGCACGTCATTGGCTATGACGAAGACTGCAAGCGACACGCGAGTTTGGATGGCGCATGACCAGGTGGCGTCCTGGTATGCGTAGTGGCATCTGTGTGGTGCACGACTCCATCCTTGAAGCGTGGCGCGCGGACTGGCAGGCCAGTTCAAGCACGCGCATGTTTGCAGTAGTAACTAGGCGCACTGGTCTGCATACCATGCGCATACGCGAGTTCCATACAGTGTGGCGCGCGGACTGAAGAGTCACTTCAGGCGCGCTTGCATGTCTGCAACGGTAACAGAGCAATTGGTTGGACCTGGTCAAACTAGCTGTTACAACTCGTTTAATTCGTGTCATAAATGAAAATGACAGTTTTGACTAACCACTTAAATCTATTTAATTAGAGATTAAAAACTATATTAATTATCTTGTTTATTACAAGATTAATGGTTATAGTTATGACAAGATTAATGTCTTGTTTAATTAAATTAATCTCTATATGTGTATATATATGATCATGGGATTTCATAGAAAGACACAGAAAATTCATCTTTGTTCCATGGAAATTTGGAGAAGAGGTTTCTCTAGATTGTTTTAAACAACTTGAATATTTCCTATTTTATGAACACCATCATACCCGGTGTAATCTCGGGCGTGAGTTCCATCTCCGGCAGTACACATACTGTTCCGGTTGTTGTACCCTGGGAGACAGACCGTCTGAGAGGAGGCGCGGATTCTGTTTTAAGGGAAGCGTGTTGAACACGTGCCTCAACCAAAAACCGTCAACAATTTTGCTTGTCTTGCAGCGGAGTTTCTGTCACACCCCGACCACGTAGAACATACAAAACGTGGCGGAAATGTCGGGGAGTGTTGTAACAGAATTAATTGTTTCAAATCCATGGCAATTGAAGTTTCGTTTTATTGATTAAAAGTGTTACAATGTCTTAACAAACAAAGGAATACAACATAATTAACTAGTCTTGCATCTTTTATTGTCACTAAAGCCCAAGTCTGCCTATGTGTATCTTGATCATCTTATGCAACAGCTCCTGAAAAACACATGTGAAAATAGGTACGTCAGCATAAAAATGCCTGTGAGATACATAGGTTTTGTGAAAATAGGTTCCATTACTTATGTTTGAGAAAATGTTTAGTCATGAACCTTGTAATTTGCTTTGTTTTGTAAATCATTTGAAAAACAATGAGTTCAGATGATATGTATAAATAAGTGAATAATGTATGGTTAAATGAATAACCATAGTAAAATGGATTTGTATAAGATAAGTTGTTTGTAAAACAATGTCTTGTGAAAAGTATGTTATTTGTATAAAATGTTATATGTCTCAAACTGAAATGATTCAAATAACTCTACGATATGTAATACCATACAAACACTTATATATAGGAAGTACCAGCGGCGTATCCACCATGCTTGTATCATATTACACACGTATCGTTACTTAATCATTTAATCAAACCAAACCACCAAAGTAATGTTTAACAATAGTAGAAATGTTTATGTATGGTCAAATACGGTTCACAGATACAAACGGTTCACAGATACAAACGGTTCGCAGATACAAACGGTTCACATATACAAACGGTTCACAGATACAAACGGTTCACAGATACAAACGGTTCACAGATACAAACGGTTCACAGATATCAACGGATCACAGATACAAACGGTTCACAGATATCAACGGATCACATAGTCGAATGATTACAACGGTTCACATAGTCAAATGTTTACAACGGTTCAATATGTAGTATAATGTGTTCATATGCTGGATAAGCATATGCAACAGAAAAGCAATGAAAAAACAATGTACTAAGTATGCACATAATGGACATACATAGCATAAAGTGTATTGAAATCATGTACTATAATGTACTAACGAACATAGCAGGTATATGATGTGAAAACGGGAAAGCATGAATGTAACAAGTAGGCACATGTGTTTCACCCCAAAAAAGTTTGGAAAACAGTAAAAGAGGGGTCTATGTACTCACTTGAGATTGCTCAGAAGTCCTAGGATAACCACCAAGCAAAGCTAGAGATCGCGGAATATCAAACGGCACCTAATATAGGTAACTACATTAATAAACCGGACCTAAATCGGAAGACTGGGTAGCATGAGGGTTTGTAAACCAAATGAGTGTAGGAACTCATGTGATATGGTTAATCAAAGCCTACATACTAAATGAAACTTAACCTAAGTGATTTCGACTCATTACGACTCGTTTAGGTAGCTTATGCTACTTTAACGCGTCGTTCGCGTGAAACGCGTTCGGACCGCCTAACTAGCCCTATGACAAGTGTTATATGCCTAAACATATTACATAATCAGTTATGTGACAAAGGTTTAGGTTACATATGCTTAATTACCAATTATACATGGAAAGGGTATTCTGGTAATTTACCTAAGGCATATAAACTACCTATCATACAACTACTTAAACGATGTGACCATAGGGTATAACCTCGGAAGGTTATTCCCTACCTACTATGGTCAGAATTGGAAATGAATAGGGTTAACTTCTAGGTACATGACAAAGCTTGCTGTGGTTTCTGTGCACTGAATTCCATAATTATGTATGCATCCATAATTACGCAATTCCTTGCATAGTCCGCACAGTTTGTCTTGTAATGTTCATAAGCACATAATCACATAGTTGTTTAATTGTTATTATCTTGTTATTGATTGCAATTAACTTGGCACCTCGTACTTCGTTTCTCTTGGAAGAAACGGGTACTTAGTATTTTCGTGAAAAACACAAGAGATCATACAATGGAAGAAATTTGGGAGTAGTCTGTTCTTCAAGGAATGCGGTTCCTTGATTGTCGGTATTGTAGGGGATATGTTGTTAATTCATACAATCACATAAATACATTGCAATGTAAATAAAAGATTTATTTATAAACAACGATAACAACTGTTTCTTGGATCTTGACAACAAAAGAAAATAATACATAAGACGTGATTATTTCTAAACGATGTTGTCTTCTGGTTGATCATATGCTCATCCCTGCGCTGGATTTGCATTAGCAAGCCTTGGGCAATTCCTACGAAAATGGCCCATCTCGCCACAGTTGTAGCAAGATCCCTGTGGAAAACGAGCTTGAGCAGGATTGTTGCCAGATTGATTTGGTGCAGCTGCGGTTGGGCAAACCCTAGCTGTATGACCTATAAGTCCGCAAACTTGGCATGTGCGGCACTTCACCCCAGCATGATGATGTAGGCCACATTGGTTGCACAAGGGTGCAGTTCCGTTGTAGGGTTTCCTGGCAGGGGGTTGAGCTGGTTGGTTGAGGATGGCTTGATCATTGTGAGCGACCACAGCGTAGTTCTGAGAAGCCTTTCGCTTCTTTGACCTCTTAGGGGATCCAGTCTGTTCATCCATGATCTTTGATTCTTTGATTGGTTCCGATTCTTCGACCGGCTTCTTGTCACTTTTTCGGAAAAGTTTACCTTTCCTGATCTTTGATTCAGTCAAGGTTGCAGATAGCTCAATGGCCTGTCTAACTGTTGTAGGGTTGCTACCAGTCAAAATGTCTTGTATTGAGTCAGGGAGGCCATCAATGTACTTTTCGATTGCCTTATCCAAAGGCGTGACCATGTTTGGGCATAACAGACTTAATTCCTCATAACGGTCCGTGTAGGCTCGATGCTCACCGCTGTCTTGCTCCAGATTGTCGAATTCCCTTTCCAAAGCCCTGATCTCGTGTCGAGGACAGAATTCCTTCATCATAAGGGCTCTAAGTTCAGCCCATGTCTGTGCTAGAGCAACTTCTGCACCACGATCTCTCATAACCCCGTTCCACCACGTAAGGGCTCTCTTCTGGAATACACTCGAAGCAAACTCGACCTTACGATTGTCAGGACACTGCACGTGGCGGAAAGTATTCTCAATGCTCTCGAACCATTGAAGAAGCCCAGTCGCTCCCTCAGAACCACTAAACTTGAGTGGTTTCGCCGAGTTAAAACTCTTGAAATTGCATGGACCGTTGTTGTTGTTGTTGGCTTGGTTCCATTGAGCAAAGAGGTTTGGGAATTGAGCAGCCATTTGCTGCGCAATAATTTCTGCCAGTTCGGCAGTCGCTATCTGGTTTTCGCGTCGAGGAGGCATTCTAAAAGAGGAAACATGAAAAGAAACGAGTGAGAGATTTAGACGAAAAGAATGAGATGAAACAAATCTGATGAAAGCAAGGATAGTGGTCATTTGTTTGTTACTACAAAGCAACAAACGACCTCAGTGATTAATCAAAGTAGATAGGTCAAAAATAATGTATCGCGAAGACATGCTCGCCTATAAGTGAACACTCATCCCAAGAATTCCCAGGTAAGCACAACTGGTCTCGCGTCTGATGAGATGTATACGAAGTGCTTGCCTAGACAGAAAACCCAGGATACAGGCATTCACCCTTCCAGTTTGCACGTGTTCACATTATTTAAAACCCAAAACCTTGACGAGATTTTGAAAATTCAAAGGGGTTCAAAACCATATAACAGAGGGTTCAAAACCTTACATTAGAGGGTTCAAAACCTTGTAATAAATCATCCTAGAACAGATGATTAGTTTTCAAAGCGGTTTTGAAATTTATGTTCTTGTTGTGATTGTCGCCTAAGGATAGGTGACGGTATTGTTTTATGACTAAACGCAAGTAAACTCGCGTTAGGGTCCTAAGAAAGTTATAGACTAGGTCAAAGCATTACTAATAACCTAATTCCCTATAACCATTGGCTCTGATACCATCTTTTCTGTCACACCCCGACCACGTAGAACATACAAAACGTGGCGGAAATGTCGGGGAGTGTTGTAACAGAATTAATTGTTTCAAATCCATGGCAATTGAAGTTTCGTTTTATTGATTAAAAGTGTTCCAATGTCTTAACAAACAAAGGAATACAACATAATTAACTAGTCTTGCATCTTTTATTGTCACTAAAGCCCAAGTCTGCCTATGTGTATCTTGATCATCTTATGCAACAGCTCCTGAAAATAGGTACGTCAGCATAAAAATGCCTGTGAGATACATAGGTTTTGTGAAAATAGGTTCCATTACTTATGTTTGAGAAAATGTTTAGTCATGAACCTTGTAATTTGCTTTGTTTTGTAAATCATTTGAAAAACAATGAGTTCAGATGATATGTATAAATAAGTGAATAATGTATGGTTAAATGAATAACCATAGTAAAATGGATTTGTATAAGATAAGTTGTTTGTAAAACAATGTCTTGTGAAAAGTATGTTATTTGTATAAAATGTTATATGTCTCAAACTGAAATGATTCAAATAACTCTACGATATGTAATACCATACAAACACTTATATATAGGAAGTACCAGCGGCGTATCCACCATGCTTGTATCATATTACACACGTATCGTTACTTAATCATTTAATCAAACCAAACCACCAAAGTAATGTTTAACAATAGTAGAAATGTTTATGTATGGTCAAATACGGTTCACAGATACAAACGGTTCACAGATACAAACGGTTCGCAGATACAAACGGTTCACATATACAAACGGTTCACAGATACAAACGGTTCACAGATACAAACGGTTCACAGATACAAACGGTTCACAGATATCAACGGATCACAGATACAAACGGTTCACAGATATCAACGGATCACATAGTCGAATGATTACAACGGTTCACATAGTCAAATGTTTACAACGGTTCAATATGTAGTATAATGTGTTCATATGCTGGATAAGCATATGCAACAGAAAAGCAATGAAAAAACAATGTACTAAGTATGCACATAATGGACATACATAGCATAAAGTGTATTGAAATCATGTACTATAATGTACTAACGAACATAGCAGGTATATGATGTGAAAACGGGAAAGCATGAATGTAACAAGTAGGCACATGTGTTTCACCCCAAAAAAGTTTGGAAAACAGTAAAAGAGGGGTCTATGTACTCACTTGAGATTGCTCAGAAGTCCTAGGATAACCACCAAGCAAAGCTAGAGATCGCGGAATATCAAACGGCACCTAATATAGGTAACTACATTAATAAACCGGACCTAAATCGGAAGACTGGGTAGCATGAGGGTTTGTAAACCAAATGAGTGTAGGAACTCATGTGATATGGTTAATCAAAGCCTACATACTAAATGAAACTTAACCTAAGTGATTTCGACTCATTACGACTCGTTTAGGTAGCTTATGCTACTTTAACGCGTCGTTCGCGTGAAACGCGTTCGGACCGCCTAACTAGCCCTATGACAAGTGTTATATGCCTAAACATATTACATAATCAGTTATGTGACAAAGGTTTAGGTTACATATGCTTAATTACCAATTATACATGGAAAGGGTATTCTGGTAATTTACCTAAGGCATATAAACTACCTATCATACAACTACTTAAACGATGTGACCATAGGGTATAACCTCGGAAGGTTATTCCCTACCTACTATGGTCACCTAATGTGTTTGGTCGGATCCTAAAGATCGACCAAACTGGGTCGGGTTCGAGGTATAAGCGATTTATCAGATCGCTTACCCTACGACCCTAAACAACGTGGTAATCAGTGGGCATAGTCCCAAGGGACTATGACCAACGTGATTACACTCACGTTGCGAAGTTCAAACGAACTTCGCATTGACCATTACTGGTCAACGCTGAAAGTCAAACAAAGTTTGACTTTCTGACTCGAAAAGCAGTAAAATAAGGAAAAGAACGAAAGAATACTTACGAAGGGTCCCCGAATGCTAATCCCGATTCAAGAATCTCAGGTATGAAACAATGGTTTCAACTTAGAGGTTCTCAAATCAGAATTCTAGTGATTTTAGCAATGGGGGGTATGGGGTATTTATAGGAATACCCGAACCGTTAAGATCGTTTCATGGAAAACGTGCCTTAATCCCATCCGTACATGTGTTGCAAAGTTATGGTGTTTAGGTGCTTAAATTCCATCCATACATGTGTTGCAAAGTTATGGTGTTTAGGTGCTTAAATTCCATCCATACATGTGTTGCAAAGTTATGGTGCCTAAATTCCATCCTTATCCGCTGACTAAGCAAGTTTAGAATGTGTGGTTGTGAATTAAACAACGACTAATACATCGAATCTGGTCCTGAAAGCGAAAAACTGAGTTTCTGCATGTTTTCTGCCCAGAATAGGCAGTCGCGTAGCGCGACTGGTAAAGCCTATAGGGCTCGCGCTACGCTAGCATGTCCCAGCTTCAGAAAAGTTTCAAAATTGACAGTTTTGGTCCCTGTGGTGTTTAAGGCCTTTTTCGATGCGTTTGAACCCCGTTAACCTCACTTCAAGGCTCTAAAATGAAGTTAAAGTATAGGGAACTCAAAACATGCTCAAAAATATGCCGGATGTTGGTTCGTTTGGTCGTACGAACGCGATGTTCGCTTAATTACGACGGAATGCGCACAAGCGCGAAAAACGATCCAAATGACGTGACGAATGGATTTTTCTTATGGCGAACACTAAAATAAAATATTTTAGTGCTTACATAAATTTTTGGATGTCCGGATGTATTCAGAACGTAAGTTATGCGCGAAAATGCAAACTTGTGCACTTTTTGACACTTTTAGTCCCTGAATGACCCAAAAGTTTATTTTAGCACACCGAAACCCCTCAAAGCCTATTTCTAAACTATGTAAAGGATATTTATGGTATGTTTAACTTATGGTCATGTTCCGGAAGGTCTGTTACAGTTCAAATTGGCATACTTTCGCAGTTTGTCAAATTTAGTCCCTGTAAGCGATTAAACTTTGATTTCACCACACCAAACCTTCCAAAACTTATATCTAAGTTATGTAAAGGTTATTTAAGGTATGTTAAGCCTATTTCACTATTCCGGAGTGTTCGTTGCCTTAAACTGGTTATATTTACGCATCAGTGCGTGTATAACCTTCTAGAAAGCGATTTAGAGCTTGAAATCGAACATGAGTTGATATGTGCAAAAGATACACATATTTATACAAGTCCAAAGTATGAAATACATTATTTCATTGGTTTGGAATTTGTTTGATGGTTGAAATGACACAGGTGTTACAGTCTCCCCTACTTTAGGAAATTTCGTCCCGAAATTAATTCGTAGGAGTCTATTTGTGACTTTGTGTCAGATAACCACCAGAGATATGTAGAGCATAATCATGTCATTTCCTTAACGGACATTCTTCAGAATGAAAATGAACAAACGGAGTCATTTTCCTCAACGAGTATTCTTCAGAAGCGGAAATGAAGGAATAAACAAACGGGGATTCATTTCCTTAACGGAAAATCTTCAGAAACGAAAATGAACAAACGGAGTCATTTTCAACAGATGCTTCCTCAGAAACGGAAATGAAAATGATAGACAAACGGATATTCATTTCCTCAACGGACAAATCTTCAGAAACGAAAATGAACAAACGGAGTCATTTTCAACGGTTGCTTCCTCAGAAACGGAAATGAAAATGATAGACAAACGGATATTCATTTCCTCAACGGACAAATCTTCAGAAACGAAAATGAACAAACAGAGTCATTTTCAACGGTTGCTTCCTCAGAAACGGAAATGAAAATGATAGACAAACGGATATTCATTTCCTCAACGGACAAATATTCAGAAACGAAAATGAACAAACGGAGTCATTTTCAACGGTTGTTTCCTCAGGTTCGGAAATGAAGGATTAAACAACGGATATTCATTTCCTCAACGGATAATCTTCAGAAACGAAAATGAACTAACGGAGTCATTTTCAACGGTTGTTTCCTCAGGTTCGGAAATGAAGGATTAAACAACGGATATTCATTTCCTCAACGGATAATCTTCAGAAACGAAAATGAACAAACGGAGTCATTTTCAACGGTTGTTTCCTCAGGTTCGGAAATGAAGGATTAAACAACGGATATTCATTTCCTCAACGGATAATCTTCAGAAACGAAAATGAACTAACGGAGTCATTTTCAACGGTTGTTTCCTCAGGTTCGGAAATGAAGGATTAAACAACAGATATTCATTTCCTCAACGGATAATCTTCAGAAACGAAAATGAACTAACAGAGTCATTTTCAACGGTTGTTTCCTCAGGTTCGGAAATGAAGGATTAAATAAACGGATATTCATTTCCCTCGACGGATACTCTTCAGAACGAAAATGCACAAACGGAGTCATTTTCCTCAACGGGTATTCTTCAGAATTGGAAATGAAGGATAAACGGATATTCATTTCCTCAACGGATATTCTTCAGAAGTGAAAAATGAATAGCTAGTTCATTTTTCCTCAACGGATACTTCATCAGAATTGGAAATGAATAGGGTTAACTTCTAGGTACATGACAAAGCTTGCTGTGGTTTCTGTGCACTGAATTCCATAATTATGTATGCATCCATAATTACGCAATTCCTTGCATAGTCCGCACAGTTTGTCTTGTAATGTTCATAAGCACATAATCACATAGTTGTTTAATTGTTATTATCTTGTTATTGATTGCAATTAACTTGGCACCTCGTACTTCGTTTCTCTTGGAAGAAACGGGTACTTAGTATTTTCGTGAAAAACACAAGAGATCATACAATGGAAGAAATTTGGGAGTAGTCTGTTCTTCAAGGAATGCGGTTCCTTGATTGTCGGTATTGTAGGGGATATGTTGTTAATTCATACAATCACATAAATACATTGCAATGTAAATAAAAGATTTATTTATAAACAACGATAACAACTGTTTCTTGGATCTTGACAACAAAAGAAAATAATACATAAGACGTGATTATTTCTAAACGATGTTGTCTTCTGGTTGATCATATGCTCATCCCTGCGCTGGATTTGCATTAGCAAGCCTTGGGCAATTCCTACGAAAATGGCCCATCTCGCCACAGTTGTAGCAAGATCCCTGTGGAAAACGAGCTTGAGCAGGATTGTTGCCAGATTGATTTGGTGCAGCTGCGGTTGGGCAAACCCTAGCTGTATGACCTATAAGTCCGCAAACTTGGCATGTGCGGCACTTCACCCCAGCATGATGATGTAGGCCACATTGGTTGCACAAGGGTGCAGTTCCGTTGTAGGGTTTCCTGGCAGGGGGTTGAGCTGGTTGGTTGAGGATGGCTTGATCATTGTGAGCGACCACAGCGTAGTTCTGAGAAGCCTTTCGCTTCTTTGACCTCTTAGGGGATCCAGTCTGTTCATCCATGATCTTTGATTCTTTGATTGGTTCCGATTCTTCGACCGGCTTCTTGTCACTTTTTCGGAAAAGTTTACCTTTCCTGATCTTTGATTCAGTCAAGGTTGCAGATAGCTCAATGGCCTGTCTAACTGTTGTAGGGTTGCTACCAGTCAAAATGTCTTGTATTGAGTCAGGGAGGCCAT